>CM034350.1:27715674-28172861 GCA_019925275.1 Mytilus edulis | reverse complement strand
CCCCTTTGGTGTGGACCTTTTTTTTCAAAAACTAAACATAAACATTTAAAGAACTAAAAGGGTTTCCTAAAGAAAATTTTTCATTCAGAAGGGATTTTAAAAAAATCGAACACTCGTAAAAAAACACAACACATTAATAATATTTGTATTTTTTTATGTAATAAGTAGGGCGAAAGTTCCACACAAGGAAAGCCGCTTCCAAAAACAACACGAACACACACTCACTACTAAAAACATTTTGACTATTACACTATTTTCAATCACCACCAATGTAAAAACAAGTGTTAGCATTCAGTTGTCGCATTTAAGATTCATATTTTATATCATGTTTACAAACAAATCATTCACATTTAAGATACAAATTTTTAAGGATGTTTACGTACAAATTAGACTCGAACAAAATACACTTCATAACATGAAGTATGCTGGACAAATTTGCCTTGTACTAAGTTGTCTTTTACTGGATTTCTATGGTACCAAAAAATTCTAAATCCTTCGTTATATATTGCTCTAAGCGTTCTTAATTGTTGAAACGATGTTGCTCTACCATGGAATTCTACTAACAATTGCCTGGTATTTCTTAGCGAACCAGTTTGTATCATATCCGGGAAGGATTCCCATTCACTCTTCTCTACGTCAATTTTCAGAAGATCAATTCTTCGCTGAAAATAAAAATAATACATATAAAGTTGAATTTGCTATCTTTCATTAACGTCGAGATAGAAAAAAGGGGAATTCAATTGATTATCAACCTCTTATTCAATTTTTTTCAACTCAAAAGTGTGGTCGTCGAGATAGAAAAAAGCGGAGTTCAATTAATTTTCGACCATTTATTCAAAAAGTTTTTAACTCAAAAGTGCGGTAACGGAATTTGAATGGTAATAATTCTTTAGATGGTCTTCATAAGAATACATTCCTTTTCAAACAGACTTAAAAACCAAAGTATGGATTCATCGCTTTGAATATGCATGACATTATCCAGGCCACTTGATGTAAAAGTCGTCTGATCAATCGAATTAAACAAAACAAGACTTTTCTGGAAATAAAATAGAACCTCAGACGCTTAGTAGTTATACCTTTTTGCGGTGAATTTACATTTATTCTTCGCTACACATTTCTTTCATCATGATATATATTGTTCTGATGAAGAATGTAAAATCACAAAAATACTGAACTCCAAGGAAAATTCAAAACGGAAAGTCCCTAATCAAATAGCAAAATCAAAAGCTCAAACACAGCAAATGAATGGATAACAACTGGCATATACTTGACTTGGTACAGGCATTTTCTTATTGTTTTAAAGCTAGCTAAACCTATCACTTGTATGACAGTTGCATCAAATTCCATGATACTGACAACGACGTGTGAACAAAACAAACAGACATAACTGAATTTTAATGTGCGTATTGTTATGCGTTTACTTTTCTATATTGGCTAGAGGTATAGGGGAGGGTTGATATCTCATAAACATGTTTAACTCCGCCGCAATGTTGCGCCTGTTCCAAGTCAGGAGCCTCTGGCCTTTGTTAGTCTTGTGGTTTTTAATTTTAGTTTCTTGTGTATAATTCGGAGTTTAAAATTTGCGAAAGCAAATTTACAGATCTAACATTGTTGGGTTGATGTTTAGACGAGTTGTATATACATTATGTACACAGCCATGTATCACCATCATTGATGGCGATCCGATGGATACATCTGTTGTAGGGTTGTCACTGACTCAGACGTACTTATGAATATAATTATTTTCTGTGACTGTATCTTACATTAATTTGTAGGATCCTTTACTATAGATAATTTAGCTGATCTGTAACAATAACATCTTCATGCCTTATATATCATGTACTGTAGTACGCCGCTAGATTAAAACTGACGTGGAAAGGTAACACATGCCCACCGAAAGCTCTTTTATTGAGAGCCCAGGTGGTCGTGTGGTCTAGCGGGACGGCTGCAGTGCAGGCGATTTGGTGTCACGATATCACAGTAGCATGGGTTCGAATCCCGGCGAGGGAAGAACCAAAAATTTGCGAAAGCAAATTTACAGATCTAACATTGTTGGGTTGATGTTTAGACGAGTTGTATATACATTATGTACACAGCCATGTATCACCATCATTGATGGCGATCCGATGGATACATCTGTTGTAGGGTTGTCACTGACTCAGACGTACTTATGAATATAATTATTTTCTGTGACTGTATCTTACATTAATTTGTAGGATCCTTTACTATAGATAATTTAGCTGATCTGTAACAATAACATCTTCATGCCTTATATATCATGTACTGTAGTACGCCGCTAGATTAAAACTGACGTGGAAAGGTAACACATGCCCACCGAAAGCTCTTTTATTGAGAGCCCAGGTGGTCGTGTGGTCTAGCGGGACGGCTGCAGTGCAGGCGATTTGGTGTCACGATATCACAGTAGCATGGGTTCGAATCCCGGCGAGGGAAGAACCAAAAATTTGCGAAAGCAAATTTACAGATCTAACATTGTTGGGTTGATGTTTAGACGAGTTGTATATACATTATGTACACAGCCATGTATCACTATCATTGATGGCGATCCGATGGATACATCTGTTGTAGGGTTGTCACTGACTCAGACGTACTTATGAATATAATTATTTTCTGTGACTGTATCTTACATTAATTTGTAGGATCCTTTACTATAGATAATTTAGCTGATCTGTAACAATAACATCTTCATGCCTTATATATCATGTACTGTAGTACGCCGCTAGATTAAAACTGACATGGAAAGGTAACACATGCCCACCGAAAAGCTCTTTTATTGAGAGCCCAGGTGGTCGTGTGGTCTAGCGGGACGGCTGCAGTGCAGGCGATTTGGTGTCACGATATCACAGTAGCATGGGTTCGAATCCCGGCGAGGGAAGAACCAAAAATTTGCGAAAGCAAATTTACAGATCTAACATTGTTGGGTTGATGTTTAGACGAGTTGTATATACATTATGTACACAGCCATGTATCACCATCATTGATGGCGATCCGATGGATACATCTGTTGTAGGGTTGTCACTGACTCAGACGTACTTATGAATATAATTATTTTCTGTGACTGTATCTTACATTAATTTGTAGGATCCTTTACTATAGATAATTTAGCTGATCTGTAACAATAACATCTTCATGCCTTATATATCATGTACTGTAGTACGCCGCTAGATTAAAACTGACGTGGAAAGGTAACACATGCCCACCGAAAGCTCTTTTATTGAGAGCCCAGGTGGTCGTGTGGTCTAGCGGGACGGCTGCAGTGCAGGCGATTTGGTGTCACGATATCACAGTAGCATGGGTTCGAATCCCGGCGAGGGAAGAACCAAAAATTTGCGAAAGCAAATTTACAGATCTAACATTGTTGGGTTGATGTTTAGACGAGTTGTATATATATATATATATATATATATACAACTCGTCTAAACATCAACCCAACAATGTTAGATTTGGGTTGATGTTTAGACGAGTTGTATATATATATATATATATATATATATACAACTCGTCTAAACATCAACCCAACAATGTTAGATCTGTAAATATATATATATATATACAACTCGTCTAAACATCAACCCAACAATGTTAGATCTGTAAATTTGCTTTCGCAAATTTTTGGTTCTTCCCTCGCCGGGATTCGAACCCATGCTACTGTGATATCGTGACACCAAATCGCCTGCACTGCAGCCGTCCCGCTAGACCACACGACCACCTGGGCTCTCAAAAAAAGAGCTTTCGCTGGCCATGTGTTACCTTTCCACGTCAGTTTTAATCTAGCGGCGTACTACAGTACATGATATATAAGGCATGAAGATGTTATTGTTACAGATCAGCTAAATTATCTATAGTAAAGGATCCTACAAATTAATGTAAGATACAGTCACAGAAAATAATTATATTCATAAGTACGTCTGAGTCAGTGACAACCCTACAACAGATGTATCCATCGGATCGCCATCAATGATGGTGATACATGGCTGTGTACATAATGTATATACAACTCGTCTAAACATCAACCCAACAATGTTAGATCTGTAAATTTGCTTTCGAAAATTTTTGGTTCTTCCCTCGCCGGGATTCGAACCCATGCTACTGTGATATCGTGACACCAAATCGCCTGCACTGCAGCCGTCCCGCTAGACCACACGACCACCTGGGCTCTCAAAAAAAGAGCTTTCGCTGGCCATGTGTTACCTTTCCACGTCAGTTTTAATCTAGCGGCGTACTACAGTACATGATATATAAGGCATGAAGATGTTATTGTTACAGATCAGCTAAATTATCTATAGTAAAGGATCCTACAAATTAATGTAAGATACAGTCACAGAAAATAATTATATTCATAAGTACGTCTGAGTCAGTGACAACCCTACAACAGATGTATCCATCGGATCGCCATCAATGATGGTGATACATGGCTGTGTACATAATGTATATACAACTCGTCTAAACATCAACCCAACAATGTTAGATCTGTAAATTTGCTTTCGCAAATTTTTGGTTCTTCCCTCGCCGGGATTCGAACCCATGCTACTGTGATATCGTGACACCAAATCGCCTGCACTGCAGCCGTCCCGCTAGACCACACGACCACCTGGGCTCTCAAAAAAAAGAGCTTTCGCTGGCCATGTGTTACCTTTCCACGTCAGTTTTAATCTAGCGGCGTACTACAGTACATGATATATAAGGCATGAAGATGTTATTGTTACAGATCAGCTAAATTATCTATAGTAAAGGATCCTACAAATTAATGTAAGATACAGTCACAGAAAATAATTATATTCATAAGTACGTCTGAGTCAGTGACAACCCTACAACAGATGTATCCATCGGATCGCCATCAATGATGGTGATACATGGCTGTGTACATAATGTATATACAACTCGTCTAAACATCAACCCAACAATGTTAGATCTGTAAATTTGCTTTCGCAAATTTTTGGTTCTTCCCTCGCCGGGATTCGAACCCATGCTACTGTGATATCGTGACACCAAATCGCCTGCACTGCAGCCGTCCCGCTAGACCACACGACCACCTGGGCTCTCAAAAAAAGAGCTTTCGCTGGCCATGTGTTACCTTTCCACGTCAGTTTTAATCTAGCGGCGTACTACAGTACATGATATATAAGGCATGAAGATGTTATTGTTACAGATCAGCTAAATTATCTATAGTAAAGGATCCTACAAATTAATGTAAGATACAGTCACAGAAAATAATTATATTCATAAGTACGTCTGAGTCAGTGACAACCCTACAATAGATGTATCCATCGGATCGCCATCAATGATGGTGATACATGGCTGTGTACATAATGTATATACAACTCGTCTAAACATCAACCCAACAATGTTAGATCTGTAAATTTGCTTTCGCAAATTTTTGGTTCTTCCCTCGCCGGGATTCGAACCCATGCTATATATATATTTAACAATTTTAAAGTTGTGCAATGTTAAAGAGAAAACAAATATTCAATTAATCTGTTTTAAACATTGGTTTTAATAAGCGTAAGTGTTATTGCATAGATGTTTGTAGTTTTATTACAATAATAATTATTATTAAATGAATGCTGTAGAAGGGATTTTCGTTTATGCAAAGAAATCGTGGATATTTGACAAAGATTATAATCGATTCCACTCCTTTCTACAGGTACACGTTGACTGGAAAGATTTTCCCTTTTTAGATCACTTTACCTGTTGAGCCAAGTGGGTTTGCCTTATCACTTGGCGTCCGTCGTCCTACGTCGTCGTCGTCCGTCATCGTTAACTTTTACAAAAACGTTCTCCTCTAAAACTACTGGCAATATTTAACCAAATTTGACCATAATCATCATTGAGTTATGTATTTGAAAAAATTGTCCGGTGACCCGGTCAACAAACCAAGATTACCTCAATGGCTAAAAATAGAACAAAGGGTTAAAATGTAGCTGACATCACAGCATTTAGAGTGAATCTGACTAGTGATATTGTTTGTCAGGTCACGATCTATCTATCCTGAAATTTTCGGAGGACTGGGTTGCTGCCCCTGAATTGTAATTTTTAAGGAAACTACTGTTTTTGGTTAGTACCTTAAACATGACTAGAACTCACCCGCGAAATCGCCGGCATATATACAGCTTGTGAACTGTTGTAGGATGATTTTTTGTAAAAGATATTATGTATGGAAAATTTCATTAAAGGTATTAAAAGGCCTCTCCCTTTTTCCAAAGTACGATATTTGTTTCCTTTCTGTTAAATTCAATTATTTTCGTGTTTCTGGCCTCATACCACAATTACTCTTCTTCTTTGCTTCGATGCATCTTCTGGTAAAAGTCAAATTAAGTTAAAAGTTAGCACCGCTTCAAACATGAAATTAATGTAACTGCTTATATAATAGACCATAATTAGTCTAATAAATTATGCTTCTAGGACTATCCATCAGTACTTTTTCTTATGAGAGCCTTATTAACATGCCAATGGTAGGATATGAATCTTGTATAAATGACAAAGACCGACTAAGGCAAATTTGAAGGGTCACAGTGGTCGGAGGGGTCCTGACCCCGAAATCCCGGACTTAAAAAATAAAACCAGAGAAGAATTTACAGAAATTCATATCCCGAAATCCCGAAAACGAAAAATATATTCCCGTATCCCGTAAGGTTCAATCCCCAAATCCCGAGCTTAAAAACACCCAATTCCGATGTCCCGAAAAAAGTCCTGCCTCCCTCTAATCCCTACCCTACTATCATTTTTACCAAATCACTACTTTCACTTTCAACATTAAGTTTATGCCCGATTTTTGGGCATTATGTTTTCTAGTCTGTGCATCCGTGCGTTCGTTCGTTCGTTTGTCCGTCCGTCCGTCTGTCCGTCTGTCCGTCTGTCCCGCTTCAGGTTAAAGGTTTTGGTTCAAAGAAAACAGTAGACAGAATACAGAGAGTTTCTATATATTAAAGTAGTATAATCGTAGTTTACATGTAGATAAGGAGGTATACTAATTGTGGTTCTTGGGATCTAAACGCTCTGATTGGCTTATTTATTTTTCATTTTTGTTATCTATCATATGATTGGTTGCACCGGAACTATTATCTATGACTGAAAGTCAGTCAATCTGATGACGGAATCAATATCCGGACTCCTTTTTGTCGTTTTTCTCCAACAAAACCTCAATCTGCATAATCATAAGAATGGATGACAAATGCGACTATGCATGTTACCTATAGAACACAGAGGCATGATGATCAATTTATCGTGGAAGGAAGAGAAGCGACACACAAAATTAGGCCTTCTCGTTTAATAGTATAGATTATAGAAAGAGATAAACTGTAAACAGCAATAATGTTCAACAAAGTAAGATCTACAAATAAGTCAACGTGACCAAAATGGTCAGTCGACTCCTTAAGGAGTCACTACTCTTTCTAGTCAATTTTTACCCGCCCTTCCAACCAACATCTCTGACATGGGTAGAATAGAACATAGGGGTAAAATGCAGTTTTTGGTTTATATCTCCGAATCTAAAGCATTTAAAGCAAATCTGATGGGTGGCAAAAATGTTCATCATATTTACAAGGGGGAAATCTACGTCATCACGCAGGGTGTCGGCGATTGAAATAGGACCACCATCTTGTCGCTTCAAGGTAAGAATTTGACTTATTATGCCAGTTATATGAGGGTTATGATTATACAAAATAGTCCACCAAAGACTATATAAAGTAGGAAAATAAATGAGCCATCGCTCAATATTATTGGTTATCTCAATTTTGCAAACACTTCGATACCAGTTTTAGGAATTGGGTCAACATGCAGGATATCGGCAAAATTTTTCATAACAACATCTTGATTATCAAGAACCGCCTACCTTTATCAACAAATGAACATGTCCGAATTCTTTATTGTACTCGGGGAAAATACTTGTTACTCACAAATATCCGTCATTATGGTCGAAAAACGTCTTATTTTTAAAAAAATGAAAAAGGATGTCGGCAACACATCGAATATCGAAGGATGTCGGGGACACACTAATATATTAACAATGTAAGTGTCCTTTGATTATATCAACCATAATAAAACAGGATTAGTGTTCCTTGCTTGCTTCCATTTCATGCACTCAATTTCAGGATTCAATTTTTGTAAATAATCGAGGAGAAAAAAGTTTTAGAAGGTGAAAGTCAGATTTCGTTTCAGTTAAGCCAGGGGTCCCACAGGGGTCAATTATTGGACCAAGTCTTTTTATTTATAAATTAACTGTTTACAAAATTTTGAATTTTTTGAAATACTTAGGCTTTTCTACCTCAAGCATAGATTACGTATACCTTAGCTGTATTTGGCAACACTTTTAGGAATTTTGGATCTCAATGCTCTTCAACTTCGTACTTTATTTGGCTTTTTTAAAACCTTTTTTGGATTCGAGCGTCACTGATGAGTCTTTTGTAGACGAAACGCGCGTCTGGCGTATATGTAAAATTTAGTCCTGGTATCTATGATGAGTTTATTTTATACTATATATATATATATATGACATTTCATCTGGCCCTACATCTACCGGGTGTTTAGTAAAGGCAACAGTAGTATACCGCAGTTCGAAATTCATAAATCGAGAAATAAAAACAAATCCGGGTTACAAATTATAACTTAGGGAAACGCATCAAATATAAGAGGAAAACTACGACACAACAGAAATACAACATTAAAATGTAACAAACACAGAAACGAACTATTATATAACAATGGCAATTTTCCTGACTTGGTACAGGACATTTTAAGAAGAAAAAAATGGTGGATTGAACCTGGTTTTGTGACATGCCAAACCTTCCACTTTAATGGCAATAATAAATTTAACATTAAAATGACAATATTACCTGACAGGATTACATTACAAAAAAATGGGAGAAAATATATAGGACAGAGAAATACACTAATAATAGCTAACAAAAAGTATCAGGTTTAAAATTTTATACGCCAGACGTGCGTTTCGTTACATTTTTACCTGCATGTGATACCGTAGTTAATTTGGCTTTTTAATCGAACTTTCATGTCTCTACAGTACAAAAAGATCTCATGGGAAACTATGCTGGTAAAGGCATTCCACCCAGACAATTATGCAATGTCATCCCAGACACCGGATTAAAAAAACAATCTTATATAACTACACGTTAGAATACGGAAGAACTGCAGGAGCAAGTGCTATCAATTCTTGCAGTTTGTCAGGTTTTGGGGGATCCTTTATTTCATGTTCCATTTCATGTAACATGTCGTTTTGAAGTTGATCTGCAAACAATCGTATGCATGGCCCTGTTGGTCCTCTATCGTGACATTTGCGCAAGTCTACTGGCGGTTTTGTTGAAATTTCTTCTGTAATTGGCATTGGGGAAACTTATTATTTTTGCCAGGCGTTTTTATTTTGATGACAAATGAGGACTTGCATGGTTTTGATTTTTTTTACGGGTTGCGATTTAGTGGGCGATCTGGTCGGCTGTTTAACATCAGATTGTATTCGCGATCGTTTCCGCCTGCACAAGTTTAAATTTGATTTGCGGCTTGTCATGACCATTAGTTTTAAATTAGATCTAGTCACATGTTGAATAACACATGTGTTAAAAATAGTATATATTATTATATTAGTGTGTCCCCGACATCCTTCGATATTCGATGTGAGATATTATACGAATCCGGGTCCGTACGCCCTAATTCACGTTCGCCCTAGTACCTGTTCGCCCTGATACCTGTTCGCCCAGGGTCCATTCGCCCTGATACCTGTTCGCCCAGGGTCCATTCGCCCTGATTTTTATTTTTTACTAATTGTTGTCTAGTGGCATAATTTTAATTATTTGAATAAAATATGTTGAACTTTGTTGAAAAAAATCACCGAATATTGATATTGCCGCGATCAATTTCATCATTTTCCCTTTGATTGCAGTAGAATACTGCAATACAATGTATTTATCTTTGTTGGTATTTGTTAACAAAATAATTGTATTCAGTCATTCACTAATGTATGCAGTATAACTTAGACTAGTCTCAGAGTATTTTAATGAATGAACTTGTAAATCCGTTTTACAGTTCATACATTTTTTTTAAATGAATTTCAAGCTGAATATATTATCAAAACAAATTTGTTTTTTATATTATAAATCCATCAAAAGACAGGTATCACAATAAGCAGTGATCCGAATTATTTTGTCATAAAACAATAAATTAATGATCCTTAACAAGCCATAAACTTTTAGATATTTCCATGTTTCCATAAATTTCAAGAATATATACCATAGAAATATATCTGATTAAGTTTATTCAACTTCAATGCCCTGGATATTAATATTTTTTAGTAGGGCGAACGGACTTTAAGGGCGAACGAACTCGGGGCAAACGGACCCAGGGCGAACATGTTACTAGGGCGAACGGTCCCGATACCATATTATACTTAGTTCATCTTGAAAGGCTTTTTCTTTTTTCCGTGACAAAAAATAATATAACCTTTTAGGGTTTTAAGACATTAGATAAAGATCCCTTTTTTATTTTAAAACTTTATAGCTATTTAGACTACTCCCTGGACCAAAAAACAATGCAGCATTTCACCTCCCTAATGTATGTTCAATGATAGAAAAATCCGCATTTTTGACAAGCTTGCCTTATTTGTCATAAGGGGAGTCTGTACATGTACTGTACCTTAGAAAAATAACAAAGACTTGATATAATTGCAAAAATAGCACGAGCGAACTCTCTTTTCAACACAAAATCTTGTTTTGGCAGACACAACAAAAGGTTATAATCTATAATTTATATATATTGAGGGCACAAAATTTCTAAATGGAATGCTGATCATGGTTATGAATTGTTTCATGAGTAAGTTGAACATACATCGTTAAATCACTTGCAACAAGAAATAAAAGGTCGGCAGGTTGCAAAAGAAACTGCAAACCTCCGGTAATTTCTGCAGAACTCGAGTCTCAAATTGATACATTTCTTGACAATTTAAAAAACATAAATAATAAAGACCGACCAAAGAAGCAACTCGCATCTAGTTCATGTCTTCCTACATGTACCTCCTAAAACCAATTTAAGATGTTATTTATCTTTGTTTTTAACGAGCAGTCACTCTTCTGGCTTCAATCTCGATTTATGTAGACACGAGGTCTGTATAACACCTCGTGGTTCAAGCAAAATTGGCTTTCAGACACCAAAATCTTCGAAATCAAAGATGTTTGCACAGTGAAATTTAACGCAATTGTATAAAATGTTCAAACAAACTATTATTAATTACTCTCTTACCGATGAACAACAAAAATCAGTGCTTAATTCAAGTAATTGTGTCCAAATTCTTCGTCCGTTGATTTCACTGCAGGTGCTCGTCTTCTCATGATTTCAAGCTTCCAATCGACCCAGCTAGTTTTTGATTGGTTATTTTCTACCAAAAGGCGTGGCCAATTCCCCGATAAAAAAACTGCTAAATCTGATAAACTTTAAGTATATTTGAAAAATTAATATCAAATATCTGTTAAATATTAAAAAAGACATCATACTAAACTACTTTTAACATCAACAGTGTATTTGCTATTAAGTTATCACCACATCTAATCTTCATACGCTCGGTCGGCCATTGCTGACGTCATGAATATTAATAAGGTAAATGGAGTTGTCTGCTCTTAGAAAAACTACGGGAAAAAATAGAGAATACAGCATTAACCTACCCGCGCATGTGTTGCCGACATCCTTTTTCAATTTTTTAAAAATAAGACGTTTTTCGACCATAATGACGGATATTTGTGAGTAACAAGTATTTTCCCGAGTACAATAAAGAATTCGGACATGTTCATTTGTTGATAAAGTAGGCGGTTCTTGATAATCAAGATGTTGTTATGAAAAATTTTGCCGATATCCTGCATGTTGACCCAATTCCTAAAACTGGTATCGAATTTTTGCAAAATTGAGATAACCAATAATATTGAGCGATGGCTCATTTATTTTCCTACTTTATATAGTCTTTGGTGGACTATTTTGTATAATCATAACCCTCATATAACTGGCATAATAAGTCAAATTCTTACCTTGAAGCGACAAAATGGTGGTCCAATTTCAATCGCCGACACCCTGCGTGATGACGTAGATTCCCCCCCTTGATTTAGATTTATCTGCCCTGAAATCTGTAGAAAAATCGGACAATCCGTTGTTGGGTTGCTGATCCTGAGTAAGTAATTTTTACTGAAATTTTGCGGTTTTTTGATCATTTTGGGTCGCACTTCTGTAAATACTGACAGTTCAATTGCAAATAGAAATCCATTTACGGCTAAAGCTGTACAACTTTCAACATGTAGTCTCGTAAAAATATATTATGGAATGGAAAGTTGACATGAATTACTCTTTTATTAAGATCAAAACAAAGGACTTTTTGGCATTTTTTTTTTTTTTAAACAACATCATATTTTCAACATCGATATGTTCGAACTTATAAAAGAGTTTGAACTTATTCTGCACCCCTTCCCTGGACTCTCATGAGAAATATATTCGACTGATTTTACTAATAATTTCATAGTTGTGTCTCCATTATATGAAACATTTGGAAATAGCTTAGATCAGTAGATAAAACAAACAAAATGTTTATGAACGTTGACAATCTAACCAGAAAAGGCGTTGGTGAATTAAAACGAATATTTGACCCAAGGACATATGAACAAAATTGTGATTCAATGACTTGATTTCCATGCATCCTTTCCAAAAATGTCATATGTTTTATGATAATAGGATTTGAAAGAAGGGTAAAACTTGTCATTTATGGGCAATAACTCTTATAAGAATATTTATCATATACTTATAGAAAATAATGGTACAATTGTATCCCACGATAAAACTTATTTGTACATATATTTACTCATTTAATTTGAAGAATTGCCTTACCCGTGTAATATGACTTTTGTTATTAACTGCTTCCGTTACTACCTTCATATGAAAAATTTCATGCTATAAAATTGAGAATGGAAAAGGGGAATGTGTCAAAGAGAAAACAACCCGACCATACAAGAGACAACAGCAGAAGGTCAATATAATATATATGTATCACAGTTTTGACGTACATGGAAAATTGGTATAGCAGATAGTCATCCCCTTGTATAAAATTATAGTTGTACTGTGCTTTTATTTTAACTTACTGTAGCTTTAACGGTAAATCTGCAACAATATTTTACATTAACAGGTTTGTGGCGAAAATGCAGAAATCAACAGCTGAAATCATCAGGTTAGTTTGAGGATACTTTTTGGAAGTTACATTGTATATCAACGATGGCGTTTGATCAAAGTTTTATGTATCCCAAAACTGATTTTGAAATTGCAATTAGATTGAAATTAATTTGATGTTTTATAATAACTTGTATACGTACTGGTTCGCTGCAGTGATTGATTAAGACAAAACAATGTTGATTTACAAACATTTCCAGCTTAATAATCCAGTTTGATATCGAGTGAAAGAGGGACAAAAGATACCAGCGTCCAGTCATACTCATAGATTGAAAATAAACTGACACCGCCATGGCTAAAAAAAAAGACAAACAGACAAATAATAGTACAGAAGACACAACATAGAAAACTTAAGACTAAGCAATTGAGAGACAGGATACCAATAATGATGTTTTTATATATTTATGTAAAAAAAAATATTATCTTTGAACCAATAGGGATTTAAGACCGCCAATTGATTGCTCTGCATTGAGCTTCATTTAAACAAAGCAGTTCTACTTCTCCAAAAGTGAGATAACCAACTTCAAATTATAGTTTTACACTGAAAAAACGTGATTCTTAAAAAAAGTTTTTATAAAAAGCTCAATTGTAAATTTATTGAAACTGTCACTGTATCTGATTGATCTAAAAATAAAGTCTAAACAGCTGATTAAAAATAAGAAACATATCCAAATTTTAAATTCAGTATGCCTTTATGATTTTGTTAATTCTAAATGTATATCTGTTTCTCTTAAAAGGATGGATGTGTTCAACTTGTCATGACGACAATCCCTTCCTTTTTGCTTTTAATGTGCAATCACCGAATATATTAACTTGTGTTTTCATTTTTGTTTTGTCGTGAAGATGTTAAATTGTCATGGACGAAAGATATTGCATATATCTTTGGTAAATTCTTTCTTTCTTTTATAAACAGCTATATGTGTTGCAGATTATTACATGATTAGTGTTGTGGCAGTCTAAGCAATGAGTCTTTTCTAAACTTACTTGGTTATCAATAAATTAAAACTACCATGACTGTATATTGCAGAACCAAAAGAAGACGAAGAGCAAGACATGCTTGATGAAAATAATGAAAGTAATGTCATAGATGTTGCAGAGGATGATATTATAGACAATGCCCGACCAAGCCATTCAAGTATTCAAGAAACACAAGGTATTCATTTCTTGTGTAATCTTTGTATTGGCACTTTCCTCAGTCTAACTATGTCACTTACTTTGAAGTACCCTTTCATGTTTTTCATAAATTCACGAAAGTCGCGGTTTTTTTTTTAACAAAGAGGTATCTGAATCAAGTATTGAAACTCGTGACCAGGATTACTAATTCAGGTAACAAAGTTCATTACTATAGGTGCCTTATAGGGTTCTTAAACTTTTTATTATCGACATTTAGGGAAAATGGTTTGCTGCTTACATTTTTGTTGTTGTAGCATGTTTAATAGTTTAAAGTCCATATTACCTGTATGCAAATATGAGCTTAGATGACCAGTCCCAGTTTTCCTCAATAATGAATGTGTGTGTGTGTTTTGTTTTTTTATATATCTGATACATTTACACATATATTTCTGATTAAAATATAACTAGGTATGTAACTATCAAAAAGATTATATTATATGAACAACATATCTACACATTTCTGTTTATAAGATTAATTTATATTTTGCTATTTGCCTCTTTTCTCAAAACGAATGTTTTAAACTGTTTAATAAATGCACTCAAGTAAATTGATTAATTAGACTAGATGTATACTGAAGATTGCAGATAAGTGTATAACGGAGCTTTTCACTGATAAATTCAGTGTTTGAAACAAAATTGCTCAAATTTGTGTAGCTCTGTGCATTATATCGTTTTCTTCAGGTAAAAATTTCAATGAAATGAATTTCCAAAAGTTATGAAGAACAGAAATAAATAAAGAAAATAAGACGTAGTAAAATATGACATGATCATTTGAACCTTAACACTTACTTTTTTTTACCAAAAGTAAACGCAAAATCTTCATACGAATCATTGCTTTAAATGATGTGTTAACCAATAATGAGAATTTACTTATTACAATTGTAGTTTAATAGTCAAAACAAATTGATATTAGCTTTAAAGCAAAATTGAGCACCACAGTGAAGATCTACAATTTTCCACTATGATAAAGCCATCACATGACATTAAAAACAAACATTTAATCCAAATCGACGTTAGCGTGATCGAATAGATAAAGTAGTTCATATAAGGTGATCATAAAATTGATTTGCCTATTACCGTAACCACAAGTTATACAAAACCTTTAACAACAAATGCAGTGCAACTTTTCGCTATACAGTCCGATCCGGCAAAGAAATATCTTCATACTTATCTCCGAAAAAGTAGATAGTTTTGACAAGTCAAAGACTTTTGCGCTAAATTTTGTTTCCGGATGCAAAATCGACAATTCATGTTGTTAATAAAGAAAAAGTCTGTTGACACTGTTAAATAAAAGCAACAATAGTATACCGCTGTTCGAAATTCATAAATCGATTGAGAAAAAAAACCCAAATCCGGGTTCCAAACTAAAACTGGGGGAAATAGTTATCAAAGGTACCATTATTATAATTTAATACGCCAGACACATTAAATATAAGAGGAAAACCACGACATAGTAGAAACATACCACTAAAATGCAATGCACACAGAAACGAACTATAATATAACAATGGCCATTTTCCTGACTTGGTACACGATATTTTAAGAAAAAAATGGTGGGTTGAACCTGGTTTTGTGGCTAGCAAAGCTCCCGCTTTTATGGCAGTGTTGAATATAAAATTAAAATGACAACATCACATGACAGGACTACAATACAAATAAATTTGAGAACATACAGGACAGAGAAACACCCAAATAGTAGCTTTCAAAAGGTACCAGGCTTATAATTTTATACGCCAGACGCGCGTTTTGTCTACATAAGACTCATCAGTGATACTCAGATCATGAGAGTTCAGAGCCATATCAAGTACAAAGTTAAAGAGCATTTGTGACCAAAAGTTCTAAAAATTACGGCTATGTTTATTTGCTTGGGGAAAAAAATCTTTAGTATTTAGAATAATTCATTTTTTTGCAAACAGTAAATTTATGAAAATGAGTAAATAACAGATATACATGTCAACACCGAAGTGGTGACTAACTACAGAATATAAACGAATACGTTAAAGCAATCGGTAGCGGATCAAAGTTTACTGAAATAGACTTTTTGTTACACAACTCAAATGTCTGAAATCACGACAAAAAACGATCAAAACTTCGAGTGAACATATACAGAAAAACTATGTTAGCAAGTCAGTATTTATATAGCTCATTCACATTTTACGGGGCCCTGTATATGTGAGCTGGCTCACTAAAGGCTTCATAATTTGAAAGAGCGTATTCCTTTGCTCTTACCTTAATATTCTGTTATTTCATATTATATTAATATCAAAGGATAATCAGTAACTTGAAACATTACCTATCATTTATTTAATTAGATGATGGAAAACAAATACACTGTTTGTTATAAATGTTATGAACAATATTGCTACATCAAATTGGTATGGGCAAAAAAAACCCAGTATAATATATCAATCACATTTGTAGTATTATGGTTTCAATGTTTAAATTTATTTTCAAGATGAACAGCAAACTTCTGAATATGTTGATATACGAACAGCGGAACGTCTGCCCTTCTGCTCACCAAATCACTCAACAGACAACATAGGTAAAATTAAAATATGGATAAATATTGATCTTTTGTGAAATCTGAAGCATTTATTCAGAAACGATTCTCTCCTGAGGAAAATTAAGCTTGGATAATTGATCACTTTTAGTTACACTTAATAAAGAGAGGAATTGAATGTGTATTTAATATTTTATATCACTCTTATATTATAAAAACAAGGAGAATATTTTGTTGATTAAAAAATCTTTTTTGAAAAGATATTATCATAAACACGTAGGAGATTCATGGTTATCGTTGTTCTATTAGTATCAACTTTTCAGTGATCTTCATATTCTATATAGAATGTGTTAAACAACAAAAAATAATGTTAAAATTCAGATGTCAAAATAATATAGGACTATTAATCACCTCATAAACAAACAATAATAATCACTAAGACCGAGGTACTATTATTATCTTTGTCTTTTTAATCTCGTGTTATATAATTATGTAAATATGCATGAAAAATCTTGCAGAAAATCTTATTTCATGAAAAAAATAGAATAACCAAAATACCAAATTATCAGGGAAACCTTAAAACGAAAAGTCAAGCCCAAACACTGTCATATTCCCTGACTTGGTACAGGCATTTCGTTATATAAAACTTGAAATGATGGATTACACATGGTTTAATAACTAACTGAACACGCCAATTGTATGACAGTCGGAATATGGTTATCAATATGTTATGCTTATTTAAATTATCTAAAATAATATTTTATTTCAGATAACGCATACTCAACTGAAATGGATTTCCTTGAATCAAACCTGAAACCTTCTAAAACGATTATATTATCTAAAATAGCGGAAAGTGGTGATGTTTGATATTTTATGGTATAACAATTAATGCAAGATTGTTTTCTGTTAGGTTATTTTCTTCAAATTTATAAATATTCTCTATCATATTAAATTGGAAATGAAAAAAAAAGAATTAACGTTATATTTCAAACGTTCAACGGAACCCAAAACACAAATAATTGATGGAATATAAGGTTATGTTCTTCTCATATAAATTATGATAGTATGATACTGAACCCCTAACGGGAGGGATTGTGCCTGATATTCATATGATGAACACATTATCTTTTAATTACTTTAATTGAGGTCTGGAGCTGGCATGTCAGTTAACTGCTAGTAGTCCTGTGTTATTTATGTATTATTGTCATTTTGTTTATTTTCTTTTGTTACTTCTTTTGACATCGGACTCTTACTTCTCTTGAACTGAATTTTAATGTGCGTATTGTTATGCGTTTACTTTTATACATTAGCTAGAGGGATATTGGTGATATCTTATTTATTTTTTACGTCGTAAATACAATCCCCTTCCCTTTCATTAATATGACCTACCGAATTAGACTATTTACCGGACTAGTTATGTCATAAGCATCACGACTAGTGTCACATGTGGAGCAGGATCTGTTTACCCTTCCGGAGCACCTGAGATCACCCCTAGTTGTTGGTGGGGTTCGTGTTGTTTATTCTTTAGTTTTCTATGTTGTGACATGTGTACTATTGTTTGTCTGTTTGTCCTTTTCATTTTTTGCCATGGCGTTGTCAGTTTATTTTCGATTTATGAGTTTTACTGTCCCTCTGGTATCTTTCGTCCCTCTCTTTAAGATCTCATAAACATGTTTAACCCCACCGCAAGTTTGCGCCTGTCCCAAGTCAGGAGCCTCTGGTCTTTGTTAGTCTTGTATGATTTTTTAGTTAGGTTCTTGTGTATAATTCGGAGTTTAGTATGACGTCCTTTATCACTGAACTAGTATACATATTTTTTAAGGTGCCAGCTGAAGGACGCCTCCGGATGCGGGAGTTTCTCGCTACATTGAAGACCCATTGGTGGCCTTCGGCTGTTGTCAGCTCTACGGTCGTGTTGTTGTCGTTTTGACACATTCCCCATTTCCTTTCTCAATTTTATTATCATACAGTTTATAGACGCAATTTACATTTAAATGAATTATAAATCTAACATATATGTAGATGTTTAGATGTTAAAAAATGGCAGTATTTGTAAAAAAAAGACTATTTAAGCCAACTACATTTTCACATGTAGACGGGTTCAATTCAATCCGTCAAATTAATCTGATTCCAACTCTCAATGCACGTAAAAATAAATAAGGAATTATTTTATTTCACATGTTCTAATTAACTTATATTTTTGTTTTGTTTAGGACTTAATGACCCAAAATCAAATTTGTGGAATACAGATTTACGACACCCAACAGAGACCAACAAGGAATATGCGTACTACTTGCTAAAGTTTAAAAAAAAAAGCGTTTGTTTCCTCGTTTAAGTATCTGTGAGACCCAGAGGATTGCGCCACTTCGTAAACTTGGCATACCCCATAGAGTTTTGTTTTATGAAGATAACACACGTGTTCCAAACAGTTATTAACCATAACATTCCCCGCAAAATATATCGATTTTTTATATAAGTGTGGAATAATTGATAAAATTTACCAGATGAATAAGCATAATTACTTCAATCACGGTAATCACTCAAAACGAGAGTGTACTGTCATTGGTGCCGATCAATCATATTTATTTACAGTGAAGAAAAGTGCAATTCATTTTTGATTAATTACAAACAAAACGCTTGACTGATGACCATGATTAATAATGTGATGCTAATGAATAAAAGAATAAAATTGCGAAGAAAAGTGATATTAATGTTTTGGTTTCCAAATGAACCGCAAACTAAGAATGCCTAAAGTTGGGACTGAATACCAAACTCAAACTACAGACTCTGTGCCGACCACATCTTTAGCAAACATGTTGAGAAATGAAGCAAGCCATACCGTAGGTCATCGTAGTTCACAGGTGTACAGTACAGATGATTCCGAAATACTTGGTATAATTCGAAGTTATAATCTAGTGTTGTCATGCCACATGAGGAGATAATACGTAGTTATTACGCAATATTACTTCGTACACTTCGAATTTGTTTACATCTTTTGTTGCCTATCGATTTTTCAAGTGTGTTAGGAGTATAGCTCTTATAAACAATTTAATATATATTTCATTCAATGTTCGCTCACAAAAATCAGATATTGATCTTTATATATCATCATTTGCTTTTAACTTCTGTTATTTTAATAACATAATCATATTTATTCATCAATCTTCCTTGAGATAGAAACAAATACCATTCCTATGTATGTGTCCATATTTTTTTTTATAAATTCTTGTAATGAACCTTAATAATTTTAAAATATATGACTGTCAAATTGACCATTTTTATTTGAATTTTCCAGCTTCATGCTGAAATCGGCCTTGCAAAAAGAAAACCCCACCAATTTCTATAACTTATTCTGAACCTGTAAATAGGTCTGGTTTTCTATTTGCTGATGTAAAATAAAAAAAAGAATTACAAGGTGTATTGCATTATGCATTTTTTACATATATTTCCAATGTTTGACAGGAAGCTGGATATTTGAACAAAAAAAAGAACAAAAACTTGCATAGGATCCAGAATGCAAGGGTGTAATTTTGTCCTTTTTCAAAGGTGGTGGGGGGAAACTATGTTTTGCCACCACCTTCTTATGACCAATTTTGTGAAAGTTAAATTGCATAAATGAAACTAAAATAACTTACTTCTGACTTTAGAATTAAGCTTGCATTTGTGTTATCACTTTCATGAATGTATCCCCTACCATGCACAGACTTATTTTTCAGTCCATTTCTTCAATAATTGTTGTATCTATAAAAAGAATGCAAAAAAAATGAATTATAAATGATTAGAGAATGAGAATCATATCTGTCAAATTATTATATTAAACTGATGAAAGTCTAATTTTTGACAAATTTCAAGTTAACATCTATTTTTTATTCCATTTGGAAGTTATATTAAATTTCAAAGAAATAATGGGCCCAGTTGGTATAGGATAACTCGATTAAATCTATTTCTTTTTTGAAAATGTTAACTAAGTAATAAGGGAACAAAATGTATTTTGAACAAATAGACTACTTTCGAGTTTGTTGTATTCCCGTCAAAAAATTAGGTTTAAGTGAACATCACTGATGCGTTTAAGGCCATAGGCTCTTCCTTCCTTTGTTGAGTGAGGGGTTGAAAAAAGTTATTGCTATATAGCCCGAATTATTTTGCAAATTGAATTATTATAATTGATAACGCTGCTGTACATATGGAACAAACATTATTTTCTAGTTTATTCTACGTGATAATCACAAAGACGTTTGATAAAATTTGATAGTGCAGGGATATAGGTTATCTCCACGACATAAAGGCACGCATAATTGACCAATTTTCCGGTGAAGGATTCAGCTCGAAAGAAGCCTATGTTTTGGTATAACTAAAACTTTAATGGGTTAGAATATTTCACCCACCAGCTCCATCAAATGTCTAAACAATAAAGGTCTTTAAAGTAATTTAAAAATGAGAAAGAACACCGTTAGAATAAAAACTGAGTGCTTTAGAGTCTTAGCAAATTATGTTATGTACATATTATTTATTTATTACTTATGTTGTGTATGCTACAAGTATAATTGTTAAAGCTCAGTCCCGATTATGCTCAATAAAAAAAAAATTGTTATGTGAAATAAATTTCATTTATTTACCTGACTTAATTTGTCATGTTTTAAGTTTTCTTTCAGTTTATGCATTTCTTAGGATATGCATATTTCGCATAAAAAGTATATGAAAAAAATTTCTTAAATTTGCAAACATACGGGTAAAACTAATGTGACTTTTGATTGACTTAGAATGTCATAACAACAAATTATGTATTTTAAAGATTTACATTGTTATTTCAATGTGTGAATAGTAGGAATAGCGATTTAAATAATATGGAAATAGTGGAAGATACCGATTTCTTATTGTAATACTAATACAGATGATTACACAACGGGTGTCGTATAACATTGCCCCTGGTCAAGTATGCAAGGTGTAAAATTTTATAAAGTAAACAACATATCCCAATAAATGTCAACATGACAAGGGGGATTATTAAACGTTATCTTTGAAGACTCTAAAAGAAATAAATATTTTTTTATTAATTCAAATATATTAAGACAAAAATATTCCAAACGCAGAAAATAGAAAGTCTGATATTTCTTATGGGTTTTAACCAACAAATATATATTTGATGATATTACATTTTATAGGTCATAAAATCAAACACGTGTCAGAAATTATGGCTCTTTTATGTAGATGATAGTAATCTTAAGATGAAAAAAGGCATTCGTTAATATCTGTTACTGAACTCTTCAGCTCTCAAAGCATGTTTAACGGCGCACCAATTAAAAATCCTTATCTGTTCTACCAAATTTTGCAATTTTCACAGCTATCTAAATATTTTACCTTAAGTTTAATTTCATAGAAACCAGGTATATCCTAAATTGTACATACATTAGCTTTATACATACCAATTTTCAACATACCTTTAAAGCCTTCGAAGAAAAAAAACTGACCTTCGAACTGAGGTACTCCAAAAATAACCCCCGGTTTTCTGGAAATCTTAAATTAGTATACTATGGTGCCAATAATCCTAATTTTTTTCAGAGTTGGGCTACTTTTACATACGTTCTGAATTGAAGGGAGTAATTGGTGGTCTGACACTTTTATGAGCACGTTATGCAATGGTTGTTGTTGATTTATATCAGTAAAAATTTGAATTGTTATAAATGGACTCATCAGAGATACCAAGATTAAAATATATTTTTATTTATGGACGACTATATGGTATGATTTTTTTTTAAATTCTATGCAGTGACATATAATGGCTTATTTATACGTCATTTAAACTAAAGTGGATAGTTGTTGTCTCGTTGACAATCAAACCAAATAATCTTATCCTATATCGACTATAAACTTAAATCTGGTATTAGGTTTTAAAGTTGGAGAACAGGATAGCCGGAGATGAAAAACGAAAAAGAAAGCAGAATATTGGATTGCATAAGAGAAACAACTTGACGTTTATCGGTAAACATTATTAACAAATTCGTACATGCATTAAAACCAATTGTTAACAATTGATAGTATTTCCTCCTCAACTTGGATAATAACTAATGGAATTGACAAAAACGTGTAAGAAGATATCCCTTCTGGTTCATGTAATTTGTTACTTCAAACTGAGTTTAAAAAATGTTTTCTTGGTACTTTTTCATTGAATAAATGAATGATGAAAAAAGACTTCTTCCAGTTGAATAATTTCACGTTCAGTGTCCTTTTAAAAGGTTAAATGTTTACCAACCAAATACGAAAGACCATTGGTTTTATAATGAATCAAATTTTTCCAAGAGGTCGAAATCTTGAACATCAAATTGACCTTGATCTCAATTTCAAGGTCTTTGGTGAGTGATTTTAAACCGAAAGATCCCAGGTCATTTACTTGTTTGGTTGATGGGTTTTCAAATACATAAGGGGAGAAAACTCCTATAAAGGTTGACCAAAACACTTCGACTGAAATAGGTACATGCACTTGAAATCCGTATAGCGTGAACATGCACGAGCAAAACGTAAAAACTGAGATATTTAAACACCATACGTTGGGTCTGATGGTATGTTACTTCTGGGAAATTTGAAACTATCAATTTGGGAACTTGAAATTGTCCAGTTTGTCATTGATTTTAGTGTGAAGTTGTCCATCTGTGTCAATGTTGAGGAAAGATCAAGGTAGGATGCAGTACTTCTATTGTCATTAGCATATGCACGTTTTAGTTCACTGAGATATATGGGATGTAAGTATTGACTGAAATATGGGTTATTTAGTGATAAGACATCTTCAATATATCTGTGAGTAAATTGAACAATTTCGAAAGAAACTTTTTTGTGTCTTTTATAAGGATCTGCTTCATACGAGTACAAAAATAAGTCGGCAAAAAGGGGTGCACAATTTGTATTCATTGGAATGAAGACTGTCTGTTGAAATCTTCAAAACTCACACTATATATTGTCATTTAAAAAGTCCAGCATTTTGATATATTATCTTAAGTGTTCTCTTCACGAAAAAGATTTAAATCTTTGATACCAATTGTAAAAAAAACCTATGTTTAATAAGATGGTAAAATCAATCTTCCAATAGAGCATGTGGAATAGTAGTATAAAGCGTATAAACATTTAAAGTTTTGGTGTTGCTGTAAGATGGCAGAGTTGTGATCTTAGATTTAACACTAGATCTTTAGAATGTTTAAGAATGTACATCGGATTGAAACCACTGGTTGAATTATGTCTGTTTGTTTTGTTCACGCATCGTTGTCAATATTATGGAATTTGATGCGACTGTCATACAATTGAGAGGTTTAACTAGCTATAAAACCAGGTTCAATCCACCGTTTTATTCATTAGAAAATGCCTGTACAAAGTTGGAATATGACAGTTGTTTTCAATTCTTTTGATTTGTTTGAGCGTTTGATTTTGCCATTTGATTAGGGACTTTCCGTTTTGTATTTTGTATTTTCCTCGGAGTTCAGCATTTTTGTGATTTATACATCATCATAATGTATCTGAAGGCCATATGTTACTGTAGAAAGCAGAATAGCAGTTAACACTTAAGAAAGATGTGGTGTTGAACATATTGATGATTCAGCTATATATATTCTCCTTTATAAGGAGTTGTGAGAAGTTTTGTTATCAAATATAATGACAGTATATTTTCTTCGTTTTCTTTGATGTCATTACCAAAAAGAAAAGGAACAGATAAGATTTCATGTTTTGTACATGATGTTAAAGAATACGAAGGATTACCAGTTTTGCTGTTTATGTTAAGCTCTTATCTGTGAGTTATTCCAAGTAAGGTTTTATATACTAGTATATGAAGACGATATTATTGGAGGCTTTATCTGCGTGAAGAACGACATTCTTCTCATGCAATGAGGATAAGACATCCACAATCACCGGGATCTTGAATGGGTTAGAAAGCCTTTTGCCCATAGTATATCGTAGTTATTGAATGCGTTTCTGAATGCATTATCAAATATCGTTGATCAATGGAGACAAAGAGTCCAGTTCTGGTTCATCTTGCTCTTTTGGATAAACTTTAAGGAAAATTTGGTAATCAATGCTCTTTAACTGCGTAATTTATTTGACCGTTTTAACTTTTTTTTTCATTCGAGCGTCCCTGATGAGTATTTTGTAGACGAAACGCGCGTCTGAACTGGAAAATTCTAATTTGGCCCTGTGGCAAACAACTCTCTTAGTTGTTCATTGGTTACAATGCCAATACGGTCAGGAACAGAATGGTCAGTTGGACTTTAATATTGTATTTTGACGATGCCCATGAACAACCTAGGTTTAGATTTCACATATTTGAAGTTAAAGTCCTCTAAAACTCTCTAGTGGTTGAAAAGCGTGGATGAAATAGGGTTGGTGAAAGAATATGAAAATACAAGTGTAGCTTTATTCTTGTACTGTCCATGTATTGTTTTTTATTTTGACAGATTTCTGTTCGAAACATAATGTTTATATTGCTTGCATCTTAGCCTTCATTGGCGAAATAAACACAAAAAAAGTGTTTCCTTATCTTTGAAGTAGTGGATACTGGTTTGAATAGTCTGTAATTAGCAATGGTTATGATTATTAGAACTTATCTACACAAAACAGAATTAGAATCAGTAGCGGGCCTCTTTAAAACAGTAAATAAATTTTAGATAATCGATTTTTTTCTTATATGGTGAATTCTTAAGAGCATACGATACAGTTAAAGGGAATGTAATGACGTTGCTAACGTTAATTGTTATTTTCGCGACGCCAAACGGTGACTTATCGGGAAAAGATGCTGATTTGTATCATTCAAACTGATTGAATTTGAAAACGAGTTCATGGACTCCTCTTTTTTAAAATGATATTTGGTATGATTACGTAAGAAGATTATGAGTACCAATTTTCATGATCTTTAAATTTGATTGATATACAGCAAAAAATGACGATTTTTTGTTCTACATTCATGAACATTTGATAAATTTGTGTTATTTGTAAAAAAAGAAAGTTCAAATTTATGCAATATTTATATAACAGATATATCACAAATAATTTAACAAAAAACAGCTCGTGTTTATCTTTTAAAACAAAAAAGTTATGTACTTCTATCGAAAGGAAAAATACGTCCACAAACCTTAATGGACTCAAAAAGCAGCACATGAAGGTATATTTTTTATTGCGTATTTGATTAAATCAGGTGAAAAATAGCTTACAAGAAATTTTCATCAAAATTTAAATACGGGATCCAAACTGTATCGTATGCCGTTAAGGTTTTTGAACAGACGCTTTCAGACTATCAATTGCCATGGTGTGAACAACAGGTTGGTAACAATTATTTGACCATAACATGGGTCTCTGCAACATTAGCATGTCCAGACAGGATTTACTGGGGCTCTACCTCATTTTGTGGATGAATGTTCAAGGTTTAAATTAGTTAATTATTATAAAAAAGAAGATGTGGTATGATTGCCAATGAGACAACTCCTCACAAGAGACCAACATGACACAGAAATTAACAATTATATGTCACCGTACGGCCTTCAACAATGAGCAAAGCCCGTACCGCATAGTCAGCTATGAAAGGCCCTGAAATGGAAATGTAAACCAATTTAAAAGAGAAAACTAACGGCCTTATGTATGTACAAAAAAATGAACGACAAACAAATATGTAACACATAAACAAACGACAACCACTAAATTACAGGCTCCTGACCTTAGACAGGCACATACATACATAATGTAGCGGGGTTAAACATGTTAATTATATTCGGTATATGGAAAAATTGTAAGCTATAATACATATATCTTCATTTTATCTCATTGTCGTGGTTCTTTGATAAAAATTAATTTATGGGAGACTTAAAGTAAACCCTTTCTATTTTACAACAATCTAGTCAAAATGTTTACTGAAAGCAGGTATTGAAATCGCAATATTTTCTTTTTGTTGCTTGGTATATTCCTTATATCGGCCTTCATATTATGTTTGGGTACTATTCCCTTAAAAGAGCAGATTTGCTTCATTGTGAATTAGCTAAGAGATGATGAGTGGTAATCTTAGTTTAAATACAAAAACTCCTAGATTGTAACGAGAATTCTTGAAATGTGTTCTTGTAGAAAATTAAAATCAAAACATTCTTAAACACTTTGCTTCAATTATAATACAGAGCATACAGAGCATCGAGCTCTAAATAGTTTCCATTTATGTAAATGATTTACAAATGAATGTATATTTAGTCAAGTATGTGCATATGAAATAGATTCTTTCGTTTATAAACTCTGGTATTTTTAATAATAAAAACAAAAAACTATTATGTAAACTATTTGAGTATTTTCCTAACAGTACACAATTGAAATTTTGACAAAGCAAAATATTTGTATCGAATAAGTTTTGTTAAAAATTCCTTACTTTAAAGATTAAAATATGTTGAGTATGGTCTAAAACAAGTATTCATCCCATTCATATTTTCTTGAATAATTATGTCAAGTATGTGATATAGTGTAAACTGAGAATTGTTTCCGTTATTGTAAATAGCGAGGTCATTAGTATTTTTTTTCCGATATCAAATATTTCCTTCTATAAACAGAAATTATTTTGTTTGGCAGAGAAAATCAATCTGTTTTATAAATAGTCATTTAATATTTAAAATGTATTTACTTCTTATTTCAGTTTGCCTTGTTGTTCTCTGTGGAATAAAGACTTGCAGAATACCTAATCAGTAAGTGTTGAGTTAATGTTATAAATCTCAAATAAAAAAGAGTTGTGCTTAAAACCCAGGATGTATTTGATATTTAAGTGTGTTTTTTTTATATTTAAACCAAATTTTTTATATCCGGGCTTCATGCAATTACTATGATAAAAATATGGCGGCTTTCTGATTATTTGATAAATAATTAAATGATACTGTATAATAATATGATTTGGCAAATGATGAAAATTAATCTAAAACAATTACAGTTCGATACAAAATTGAAAAAAAAATAAAACTAAAATATGAGACAAAAGAGACGCTTATAAATCAAAAACATAATTTTATGTTTTGGAGGGCTGCATTCGCATCTGATGACGTGTACAAGCTATAACTTTACCAGCTATGTAAAATATTATATCAAAAAAGACCTTAAAGTTAATGAACGTAACGAAAATCATTAACGTTACTTTCAAAATCACTCTAACTCCAGAACAAAAAAACAGTCGGTACAGGCATCATGTCTGTTTATATAATGTTTCGCTTTAAACATGGTATGCGACGATGTCATCATCTTACATCTTGATTGTGACATCTGTTATATAACTTAAACATTGAAATATGGTATATTTAAACTCGGGGAAAATTTTGAAATCCTTCAACTGCATAGAATTATGGCATGATAGACGAATTAATTCAATGCAAAATGTTCCATCTTCTTATTGTCTAACATACTTATATTAAATGAAGGCTCATAGATACAGCCGATTGCAATTTAATTTGGGTAATGTGACTTCATGAAATGTGTTAGAATTACTAGTAGTTAGTTATGTAATTCTGAATAATATTTCATTGAACAACAGTATCCAATAAACAACTGTTGCTGACCACGTCATCGTCTTTGAGCACATTCTGAACCCAATTTTAATTGATATGCCGTTTTATATTTTCTATTTTACTAGTGGTTATCTTTGTGGTAATTGCAATGTATAATTTTTCTTTGGTTTATACATAATTATGATATAGATAGGCAAGGGTGTATGTAAATAAAAAATAATAACATCATACTTACACTCGTTTTTTTGGATGCACTGTTCAATTGATCTTTCTGTACACTTTAACATCTTTTTATGCATGGCGAAATTAAAAAAAACAAACTATAAAGACTTCCATCCGACTCATTTACAATGTCGGTCGTTTGTCTTTACTTTTGTTCTCTAGCCTTTTCTATATATGAATAAACATTTATTTTAGCAAGACCTATCAATTGATTTTTGCTAAATGAACACTGAGAAATTATATATAATATCGTTTGTAGTAAGGTGAACGTTTTCTTTATTTCATGAAAAATCATACCGGTAGTTTTATTGGTAAAACTTAAAACAGTTTGATAGAATATTTTATACATTTAGCTGCTTTGAAAATGTGTGATATTTGAAATGTTCTAAATAAGATATTAATTGTTCTGGTAGGAATACTAATGATTCGTCTAGTTGTTGTGGAAACCACCAAGAAGTGAATGGTGTATGCATAGGTATGTTATCGATTAACATATATCACAGTCAATGTTATGGGGGATGTTGTAACAGTCGGTCTTATTTCTTCATGACTTGGTCCTCTAGCTTTGCATCTATTTTTTCAAAAATGCAAGCTTTACCATATCTTGATTGGCATTTGCATTTAAGCAACACACACATTTTTGGAAGAATTTAAAAAAAAAATAGTATGCCATTGCAACTAATCCAAATGGTAACGCCTGTTGCTTTTAGACGCATGAATGACATATTTCAAATGTTTTCTTATCCATTCATTATATGATTACGGGATCCAGTAACTAGCCTGATTTATTCATACTCGTACAATATTCGTTCGTATTATCCTGACAAATGAAATCCCGAAATTCATCCGAAACATTTTTCTTTTCGTATGCAATATTTTCTCAAAGAAAGCTGCTATGGATATCACATGCATTCTTGTAAAAATTAAAATTAAAATTATTCACTACACAGGGTTTTTAACAGGTATAACATGGCCGTGATTCTATCTAAATGTTATTGGTTTTTATCGCATTAACTATACTTTTTTATTTGCGTTAACGAGCGAAGAATGCACAAAAATGGCAGATATAAAACATTCATCTTATTTGTAATGGCGACATATTTTTGTGTTTAAAACTCCGAGTGTTTTACAAACAACAGATTTGTGTTATTGTCTTAATGCAATATGACCAGTTACCTCTGTAGTCGTCATTAACTATCATTTCAGTTAAAGTTATATGAAACTTTAAATCTCAAAACAAATATGATGCATGTTTTTATAACTTAATGGCTAGTTTTTGATATAAAACTTATGAACATAATCTATAATTTGTCAAATTTAGAAAACAAACCTTTTTTTTAAATGTTTGCTAGCCCAGTAAACAATTCTCAGATATGTTTTCCGTACGCAGTGAACTCATCGATATTTTCTCGTAAAAATCCGGGGATCGCAATACGCATGGATCTGTCATTAAAATAAACTAGTATCTTATTGTACACGTTATACACATGCTCGATATCCATGCCTAATGTTGATTGCTTACTATAAAGGTGACAATCGGCTAAGTTCAGCTTCATTACACGACGTTGATTAGCTGCCATATTTTCATATCATAACAGACTGAGAGAGAAAAAAAACCCCGATTATACGTTATGGATGCGTAAAAAATGATAATTTTGTGCTCAGAAGACTAAGTTTATGATATTTACTTGCATTGGTTCATGAATTGGACAAACATTATTTTTCACTAGTCACTCGTGTCATATTACTTTAAGTAACAAATACTTCTAAAAATGTATTTACAGTATATAGTGTCGGGTATATGGTCAGACTCCGGTTACCGTCAATTCCCTGAGGGTACATCAATGGCCATCCCAGTACATTTTATTTCTTTTTCATACTCAACAATAAAATCGATATTTTAAAAGAAGTTTTCAAATTTTGAATTATTTAAAACCTTTAAAATTTTCAACCCACATGCATGGCCAATGTCTTTTTTTGGCACAACGTATTCGATTTTTTTCAATTTGTATGCTTGATGTTGTATTTATCATGATTCGAAAAGCACTGATGAGTCTCATGTACACGAAACGTGTGTATATCGTACCCAATTAAAAGCTTATCAATCTAAATGAATTTTTATCGTTCTATTTTATAAGCATAATGAAATGTTTAGTTATAGTCGTTATTCTTTTAACTCTGATATATTCTATTTTAGAATAGTACAATAATGTCTCTTGATATTTCATTTATTTCAGTGTGCCCTCCCGGCTACATCGGAACTAAAGGAAGATGTGAAACGCCCTGTCCATTAGGATTTTATGGAATAGAATGTCAACGCGAATGTAACTGTAGTCATGACAAATGGTAAATATTATTGTTTTTTGGGCATGCGATACAGTTTCAGGAATGGTTATAAAGTTGTTAACGTAAATGTTATCCGGCTTCTCAATCTGGTGTTTTAAACAATACCCAGGCGAACCACTCGCTACCTGCTTGCGTCAAATACAAAAGGCAGTGATTATTCGTTCAGCTTTTTCCCTCTATTTTCATAGTGCATGACTTCCCATGCACTATAAAATGCTGTACTTGAATGACTTTGAATTACTACACTAACGAAGTGTGCAATCCCCTGAGACATGTTCCTTAGGAAAAAAGCTTACTGATTAAAGACGAAGATAAAAGAATTGAAAAAATTAGCATCTTGAATTTTGCAAATGTTTATGCAAAAGATGATGGTAAAATAATATTTATTTAATTGTCATACCTGACATTTGAGCCAATATTTTAAGAAAACAAATTCAGACTGCTGATAACTATAAATTAAAGGATTATTTTTCTCGAAAAACACAATAGATGTACTTTTATTAAAAAAAAAACCTAAGCAAAATATGCTAAATGGTCTGAATTCAAATATTCATACAGTGCGTTTTATAATTATAAAAAAGAAAATCAAATTTCAAAAAGCCGATTTATAAAACATTGTGTTTTTTTTTAAATAATAAACATAAACTATATAAGTATTAAATTTTACCGGAAGCAATGTTTGAACAATTTTTCTTTTTGTCCTCACAAACTATGCCAATGTTATTTCATTCCATCTATCGAAATGCATCGATCGAAATGATCATTAATTATCTTATATAATATCTTCGTTATAAAAAGTGAATTCTTATTAAGTTTTAATATTACAATTGAAAAGGATAATTTTGTAAGGTCACTCGAAAGTGTAAACATGTTCTTAATGGACCAGACAGTACTTAGTCCTGTTTAATGAAGATTTAAAGCCTTATAAGATATGCCCAAGTATTGTTTAACGTATAATTGGTGATGTCATAACCTAGGAAAAAATGAGTGAGTTTTGTCTTCAAGAGGAACATAAATGAGTTATGACGCGACGCTTCTCTACAACGACGGTCGAAAAGCAATCATTATACAAAAAAAGCTTTCTCCAGCTGATCTTTTTGAACAAACTACACATTCAACCCTGTTTAATCGCGTCTATTTTCTGACAAAACTATGAATCGTTCTAAATACCATAAGGGAAGACATGTATGAGGTATCTCAGGAATATGATAAAGTGTTGAACATTTTTCTTTTTTAAGACTGCAATTACAGGATTTGAACGTCATTGTAAAATTCTTTTGTAGTCAATGAGATAGAACCTCAATGATTAGTGTACGAAAGCTATAGTGGTTTAACTATCAAACGTTTTCGTATTTCAGGTGCAATCATGTTGTAGGATGTATTTGTAATTCTCTTTTTCCTAATTGCCACGCAGGTATGGTTACAATTTTTAATTAGTGCAGTACACTACGATTCAAAATATCATCAATAAAAAGATTAAAAGTAAGGTAAAAAAATAAAACGACATAGAGGACATTACATAGACACATATTTGGACTATCATTTTGACTTCCGAAAGTTATATCAATATGTGTTTCCATTTCTGTATACTATTAGTAACATGGTGTGTTAGTGACCTAATAAGAGATATATGGGGTCAGAAAATGCCATATGGGGTGAGACCCCATATATCTCGTATTAGGTCACTAGCACACCTTGTAACGAATTTATCTTACCGACTATCTACACATGTGGTATTTTGACTAGAGGCTTAACAAAGTGATCAAGTCTTCAATATTTATTATTTAGATCCTATACTTCTATTTGTGTATACAAAAAAGAAATGCCAACAATAACAACTTTTTAGCTTTAATTTTGTTGTATGAATTTATTTCAATTGTGTATTACACGTATTATATTTCTTCGTCTGTTGAATCTTTTCAGATTTCTTTTTTTTGTTTGTTTTGAAAGGGAAGTAACTCCGTTATGCCAACAGTAACAACTTGTTAGCTTTAATTATGTTTTATGAACTTATTTCAACCTTTCATCGTCAATTTCTTCGTCTGTTGAATCCTTTCAGATTTTTTCTCAACACCGTGTTGTTTTTATAAAAGGTTGTGGCATCTTTTTTTGTTTTGAAAGGGAGGTAGCCCCTTACTAACCCCATATGGTTGCTATCCCTATATGGTAACTAACCATGTATTATTCAGGACACCCTATACGAAATATATATAGTCACCACTTGTAGTCGATTAACCAATCATATTCATGTAAATCTATAGAAGGTAAGATAAAGTGTAACATAGGTAAATATGCCCCAACTTAATTATGGGCTCTGTCTTGATTTGTTTTGATTTTATTCACGATGCATGCAGTTAAATCATATAACATATAACTAACAAATGCACGTACACAGAAAACACATAACAAAATGAAACTTAACTAAAGACTGAAAATCATATCTGCATCTAATAGAATAAACAAAACAAATAAGTATATGATAAAAATAATACTAACTAAATAGAAACTATTTATATGTGATGAACCATTAATTATGACTCAAGCACAAACACAGACATTGAAGATTTAAATGTCTCTTACCCAAACAAAAGTAAAAAAATCATTAACAAGGTTTGATTTAGACAAAGTATGAATAAAAGATGTGCTAGGTGTACGTTTTCCTGGAAGCAATTCAACGACATAGAATATCAAAAGATATGAAAACATTGAACTTTTTTTAGACCCATGCTGATACAGGAGTCTCGGAGTTACAGTGTCAGTTAATCATCATTGGACCGACAACTAACGTCTTATACCATTTATTTTTACTGAATTTATAAGAAGGTGAAATTCAAAACCATAAATGTTTTTATACTCAAAAAAATATAATGTTTAGAGGCATGATAATACTATTCGATAACATGTACTAGGTCGTTATTTGTTTTGAAAAAAATACACTACAGGTAAAACATTAGTCATCATAATGCAAATAATTTAGTTTATTTTGATTCATACTTTTGTATGTACAGATACAGAAGAAAGAATATTTAATTCATCAAATGGTACTTCAAATTCAACAGGTATGGCTATATCTGAGTAAACAAATGGTTTAATATCTGTATCAACTAACTTTCAACTACAAATTAAATGTGATAGGAGATATGTGATGCTTGTAACGTTACGTTTTGTACGGAGCATTCTACAGAATCAAATTGTTCTCTGAACTTCTTCCTCGAAAGGAGACATGGCAGCGGCGTCATCGATTTTATGCATCTCCTTAAAGCTTCGACACCTCGGGCTATGTTTCCTGAATTCATTTTTAGCACACGTTTACGTTATAGATGTTTGTCATATGAAACTTTTCGTAGAAATTATTAAGGTCTTTCCTTTTACTAAAGGGAAAGACCTTACTGTATTTCTTCTGATTATTATTCTTCTTGTTCCGCCAAACTTTGACAAAATTTCCCTCCGTAACCGTAAGACGTGTCGCTTTCATGTTCACACTTTGTGTCGGTGTCATGAATACCTATCCGGAACTCACCCTGTGAGTCGAAATATTTTGTCGGTTCGGAGTAATCCCTCCGAAACCCAAAAACCTTGTTATCGTTCCAACACCGTAACCGTAATAGGTAGAAAAAAAATGAAGGGTGAAATTTGTTCAGGACCAGACCCCGGTTCTTAGTTACATTTGGATCGAAAAGATTCAACGACTCATTGGTAGGGTTATGCCCCTATGAAAATTAACCGGTGTCGGTTGGCCACCAAAACTCAGAAACCGTAAGTCGTAGACACATAGGATCTTCACCAATCATCATCATTTCATGTATCTTTAAAAAATACCTCAAGGTCAAATTTGTATGTTGACCTTGACCTTTGACCTAACACCTTGTTATGGGATAATCTCAGAAACCATTATACTTACAGAAGTTTTAAATAGTGGAAAATGTTTGGGTCGTTATGGCGCAACTTTGTTACATTTTGACCAAAGAGATTTGACCTTTCTATAAGGGGCATAACCCCTGTTTTAGGTTTTTGAAAAGACAAAATCAGCTTTTACTATATAACCAAAGGTCCTAGACCCTTGGGGTCTTCAGTAATGGCATTGGGGACCAATGACCTTGACAAAGGTCAAAAGGTCAAAGGTCAAGGTCATGTCCCATATAGCGAATTTAGTGTTTTTTAACCTTATTTAAAGGATTTTTAGTGTGTTTTCGAGCTTTTTCAGGTTGACCTTGACCTTTTCAATACATTCTACGTCTGTTGGAACATGTATTTTACATTAAAAAAGGAAAGACCTCTCAATTGTTCAAGAACAATTGACAGTTTAATTTGAATCCGTATTTGTTGCTAATAATTACATCTTAAGATGGACATAGTAAAATTGAAAGAAAACATAGAATGTTAATAATTACAAGAAGATTTCCGTCAAATATCACTAGGAGGTAAGGCGAAATGAATTTTTTTTCAAAAAAAAATCATGTTTAGCCTGTCTTATTCAGAAAAAAAACCACAACAATTAGAGGAAAAAGATATAAAAATATATGAAAATGTGATTTAATACCTTCATGAAAGATATGGCAAATGAGCTCGAGAAAGCAAACAACAAAAACTTTGAAAAGAAGGTGCATACGCCTTATGCTCTACATTTGGTTTTAATGTAAACCGAATAAAATGACAGAATATTGTTGTTAATCATGGCATATTGTTTTGAAACACTTTTCTATTGATGTGAGACTGAATTATGACTCTTGAGTGATCTTTGGTTTTATTTGTCATTAGCTATATATGTTGATGTATCACTTCCCTTTTTTCATATCATAAGACAAATTAAAATATTAATAAAATAGTATTAATTTGATAATGTGTTTTTATAGAGGTTAATAAATATGAAGTACATATTTTAAAAGTTAAAACTTTCGATTAAACTTCTCAAAAAGAACAGTTACACATAAGCAATACTGCAATACAATTTTTTTTTTTTTAAATTAAAAAAAAAAAAACAACAATAAAACAATCGAACCGAACCCTCTGTTTAATTTTCAGATATACAGCAGGTTAACTGGATGAAGATTTCAGTGATTACTTGTGCGACTGTTTTCTGTTTTTCATCTTTATCAATGACCTCAAGTTTGATATATTGGCATTGGTAAGTAGTTTTATTTTCTAGTAGATATGAACATTCGAGACATTTGCATCCCTCCTGTAATGCTGTTTTTATTTCTCTTTTATACCAAATCAGACGTAGAACATTCATTTGATTTCACATTGATTTGAAGCTTTAAATAACCCGCTCACAAAAATATTATGTTAACAACATTTAAAGTATTTTCATGCTTTAAAATTACAATATAAGGACTAAGACATTGCACGATGGACTAAAAATTTTCGTAAATCGCGTTTAATGGTAGTTGAAGATTGCAATCAAAAGTGTCATCAGTCCATCGTTTAGGAACACCTACATGTATGTTGATATTCATAGTTCTGAATCCCTACTTAGAACAGAGAAGATATCAATTACGATCATAAAACAGTTAAACCAACAAAATGTTAACAAACACGATTAGATATATTAACCTTTATTTCCAACAGTTGTATTGTTCTGTTTAACTCATGTATTTATTTTCTTCATTTGTAGGTTTCTTGGAAATTTGTAAATACATTATTGTATTGAGCCATTTTTGCACCTCAAGACTGCCAACCACATCTACCTTTTAGAAGAAAAAAACTATTTATTAAAAAATCAAACAACACCTAAATGGAAAGTTATTATTAATCAATACAATATTCTACATGAATTCACATTTTAAAATTACAGCTTATAGATATAAATACAAAAGTATATATTGACTAATTATGATATCTAGTTTTTACCCTGCAAACAGACATTTTGAACACTTTTGGGCAAGTCCTTAATTGCGTCTATATATCTGCAATATCTAGTTCCTAAACATTTGACAAAATCAAAATCTCAAAGACATGAAAGGAATTGATAACAACTTTCATATTCCTGACTTAGTACAAGCTTGAAGTTAGTATTTTGCTACTAAGGTGAGGGAAATTAATTATTTCAAAACTGAAATCGTATCGTTTGTCATAGATTCTGGTAATGAGATTACCGCACATGTCAAATTGATGTTGATAAAAATGGTTATAAAGAACCCTGAATTGGGGATCTTTATTATCAGACCGGTGTTGATTCAACCTTTTACGCAAAATTTGTCGAGTTTCGCCAACATAAAGGAGTCCACACAAAGAACATTCAATACCATACACAACATTGTCTGTGGAACAGTCCCGAGGCTCAAAAGATTTTGAATACTACAATAGTTAACACTTCATTTGTCAACTAGAAACAAACATAACAATAGTAAGTATGGTTTTATGATTTTTTTCGTCAGAAGGGAAGCATAATCAAGGTCCACGCGTTGAACCTTTCGGTTAAGGAAAACATAGCAAGCAAAATAGATTTAAAAGTGCACAGCACACAATAATGCATTCAAGATTGAAATATATTGATTGTTTAGCTGTTTTTTCTTCTTAGAAAATTTGGGGACTATATATGTATATTTCCATTCGTAAATTCAGCGTTTAAAATATGCATCAAAAGAATTCAAAAATGTTTTATCATCTCTCTTAGATTATGAATTTCATACTGCTGTCTTTCATGCAACACCTCTCCCAGACCATTCATGTAATGTTTGCCACTAAACGTTAAACAAACACCAATCAATCATCTAATTACAAATTAGTTTAAGCAACGTTTTGTTATATAATTGAAAAGATTGAGATAAGTAACATGAAGTTGGTTAACACAAGTTCATACGTCATGCACCACGTGATTAAGTGTATTCCTTCTATATGTTTTCGTTGACAAATTAACGTTTTAGGAGAGACACGGTTGCTCTTAACTTTTGGCGTGAGTTAAATCTTTGACCTCTTATGATTAATCTTATCGATATCATTTCAGGCAAGTAATTTATTTTGAAATTTGATTTTGTTTAATGATGAATTTCCCGTAGTGATGTTTATGAATTATATGTAGACATATTTCTATTGTGAAATATAAAAAAGAAGGTGTGGTATGATTGCCAATGAGACAACTCTCAACAAGAGACCTAATGGCAAAGAAATTAACAACTATAGGTCACCGTATGGTCTTCAACAATGAACAAAGCCCATACCGCATAGGCAGCTATAAAAGGCTCCGAAATTCAAACGAGAAAAGTAACTAATAATTATGAACAAAAAAATTGACTAAAATCAAATATGGAAACCGTTAAACTGCTTTCATTCTGTCTAGTCCAATAGATGCTAGTTGTTGTATATCTTTGTTATACACTACTCCAAGGATGGATATACTGTTTGTCCCTGTTTTTCCTACCAATGAAATTGTCTTCGATAAACTGTGTCGCGCCTTATCCTACGCCCATCTTAATCTTTAAAATATGTAATTAGGCTTCATGTGATCATACTATATTGTGTCATTCCATTTTCGCATTACTTCCTTACCAAATTCCTATTTACAGAAAACTTAGTATATATTCCTACAAATAATGGTCATTTATGAAACTAATTTAAAAAATTTGACACCTTGCAACATAAAAGTGTGTTTCGAGCTATGAAAACTTAACGCAAAATTTTCTACGGTATATATACCTGTATATTTTTATCATAAAGTTGGTTAACGCAAAAAACAATCGTGATCACATTATCATTTGTACATAGTATTTTAAAGTATTCTTACATTGAGGTTTAAAGGATTATTTATTACGTAATCTGTATTCGTATTTTTTTCTAATTGTTTAAATTTCATTATTGTGTTATTATTAATTACTGACTTTATTTGAACATATACTGAGTTTAGATATGTACAAATCAGTATGATATTTATGAAATGAATTATTTTGAAAGATAAATTTGTTCGATAGTGAGAACCGTCAGAAATAAAAATAAAATAAAACAATATGCGATGTCCTTTTTCTTAAACTCGCAGGTTGAAGGTATGCTCTAGAATTGTACATTACAATCTAATAGTTTAAAAGTTAGTGTTACAGATTTGGTTGTTTATAAGTTTTTAATATATCTAACTTTAATTTGGATTTCTGTTTTTCCTCAATAGTTTATCTTTGTTTATCTACGAAATGATAATGTAATAAATAAGTTTATATTCTAATTCGCCAGCTCAAACGAATATAAATCAATTAACAGTAACACAACCAAAACCTAACTACAAAAGAGGTAAAATGGATATTAATATAATGCAATATGTGTATATACCCACAGTAACAATAACTCATAAAAGGGGTGGGTGGGTGGGTAAACATTATAACGAACTACTGCTACGTTAACCATAGGCAAACTTCGAATAATTTTATTTTCTCAAACGAACAGCTTGTTCGTGTGTTTCTTTGTCAATTGTGTTCTCCAATTTATTTATATTGTAGTCCTGTGGTGTTGTGTTGTCATTTTGATGTTATATTTCACATGGCCATAAAAGAGGGAGGTTTGGCATGCCACAAAACCAGGTTTAACCCACCATTTTTCCTTTAAAAATGTCCTGTACCAAGTCAGGAATATGGCCATTGTTATATTATAGTTCGCTTCTATGTGTGTTACATTTTAACGTTGCGTCGTTTGTTTTCTCTTATTTTTTAGTGTAAATTCACATTGCGATAAGACGTGTCACGGGACTTGTCTATCCTAAATTCATGTATTTAGTTTTGATGTTATATTTGTTTTTCTCGTGGGATTTTGTCTGATGCTTGGTCCGTTTCTGTGTGTGTTACATTTTAGTGTTGTGTCGTTGTTCTCCTCTTATATTTAATGCGTTTCCCTCGGTTTTAGTTTTTTACCCGATTTTGTTTTTTGTCCATGGATTTATCAGTTTTGAACAGCGGTATACTACTGTTGCCTTTTTTTAAGTAACACTTAATCATGCTTTTCTCGAATCTCATGAGCGCATATACCCGTAAAACTGGCATGGCGGGTATATGTCATCCAATCAAATTGAACATGAACACACACCATGTGCTTGATGTAAAACACACACACGTGTTTATAGTAAACAATCACTTGACCGTTATTACGTGATGTGACCAATACCTTTAATAAATATATTTATATACTAATTCGCCAGCTCAAACGAATATAAATAATTTAATAAATAAAACAACACATAAATAGGATAAGCGCGTGCCTACAGGTGTAGCAGCCTTTCGAAAGACTAAGAAAGCCAAGCAGATCGGAACAAAGAATAATACATAATATGTATAGTATATTTAAGAAATAATTCATGGGGGCTTGAATATATCGTGATTTTACCACGGGTTGGCCCTTTATGACAAATATTTTACCCCTGAGCGATAGCGAGGGGTAAAATATCGGCATAAAGGGACAACCCGTGGTAAAATCTAGATATATTCAAGCCCCCATGAATTATTTCGATTCTGATAGGACACATACGGCAATTCTTTTGGATCGAAGCGCTCTAGGTGTAGGCAAATATTTGCCGTTCCCATAAATAAACGCACTAATAAACTAGCGTAAAAGAACGGAGCAAACTGCATTAGTGACATGTTTAAACTATTTAAAATAATGTATTTAGACAGTTTTGGATGAATTTGAATGATAATTTATTTATATGTCTTATATGATGTACAATAAAGGGCTTTTGCCACATTTTAGTATCATTTGTGTATGTTTCCTTGTGATGATTTTCGGATTCACAAGCGTGTATTTGCCCGCCCGTAAAATGCTTACATTCTAACGTCATTGTTCTATGACGTCGGGTATCTCATTCATAAAAAAGCATATGACGTGGGAGTACAATCGGAACAGCACTGGCAATATATTCATATTTTACCACGGGTGTGTACTCAAAGCGTTTGAAGGACGTCATGTTAGAATTAAGAAATAATTCATGGGGGCTTGAATATATCGTGATTTTACCACGGGTTGGCCCTTTATGACAAATATTTTACCCCTGAGCGATAGCGAGGGGTAAAATATCGGCATAAAGGGACAACCCGTGGTAAAATCTAGATATATTCAAGCCCCCATGAATTATTTCGATTCTGATAGGACACATACGGCAATTCTTTTGGATCAAAGCGCTCTAGGTGTTACTGTAGGCAGCTGGGTGTAGGCAAATATTTGCCGTTCCCATAAATAAACGCACTAATAAACTAGCGTAAAAGAACGGAGCAAACTGCATTAGTGACATGCTTAAACTATTTAAAATAATGTATTTAGACAGTTTTGGATGAATTTAAATGATAATTTATTTATATGTCTTATATGATGTACAATAAAGGGCTTTTGCCACATTTTAGCATCATTTATGTTTCCTTGTGATGATTTTCGGATTCACAAGCGTGTATTTTCCCGTAAAATGCTTACATTCTAACGTCATTGTTCTATGACGTCGGGTATCTCATTCATAAAAAAGCATATGACGTGGGAGTACAATCGGAACAGCACTGACAATATATTCATATTTTACCACGGGTGTGTACTCAAAGCGTTTGAAGGACGTCATGTTAGAATTATAAAAATCAAATTCCCAAACTTTTTGACACTGTCAGTTATTGATAACTATTCACACCACTGGGTCGATGCAACTGCTGGTGGACGTTTCGTCCCCTAGGGTATCATCAGCGCTTCGGTTTTGACATGGATATCAATTATATGGTTAAGTATCCTGTTACAAAAACTTTGAATTTTTCGAAAAACTATGGTTTTTCTTATTCCAGGAATAGATTACCTTAGCCGTATTTGGCACAATATTTTGGGTCCTCCATGCTCTTCAACTTTGTACTTGTTTGGCTTTACAACTATTTCGATCTGAATATCACTGATGAGTCTTATGTAGACGAAACGCGCGTCTGGCGTATTAAACTATAATCCAGGTACCTCTAATAACTATTTACACCACTGGGTCGATGCCACTGCTGGTGGACGTTTCGTCCCTGATGGTATCACTAGCCCAGTAGACAGCACTTCGGTGTTGACATAAATATCAATTAGATGGTCATTTTTATAAATTTCCTGTTACAAAACTTTGAATTTTTCGAAAAACTAAGGATTTTTTTATTCCAAAAATATTATTACCTTAGCCGTATTTGGCACACAACTTTTTTGAGTTTTGAGTCCTCAATGCGCTTCAACTTTGTACTTGTTTGGCTTTACAACTGTTTCGATCTGAGCGTCACTGAGGAGTAATATGTAGACGAAACGCGCGTCTGGCTATTAAATTATGATCCTGGTACCTTTGATAACTATTTCTTAAACACTTTCTCTTACATATCCATCTTTTTCTTTATCTGAAGCCCTCCTACCAAGCTTCTTAAATAATAATCATGAATGCCAGCTGATGCAGCTGTAGTAGCTCCACCTGATCTCAAGCTATGTAATCCAAATTTAGACTTATCTAAACCGATAGATTCCAGAGCTGATAATATAATTTCTCTAACTCTAGTATATGACAATGGTTTAAAACCTCTCAGTCTATAAGATCTAAATTGTATACCTATCTAATGGATACATGGATCTAAATATATAATCCGAAGATGATGCATTTATATTGGATAATAACAAATATTTCTTCAGCATGCTAACAGGGCATGTTTGCGTTTCTGTTCTAGCAATCAAAACTTGTGTGCCTTCTTTAATAGTTATCCCACAAGGACGCGGTGTCTCAGTGTAAGATCACCCCGATGGCCGGAGGCCAGAGGATGATCTATCACTGACACACCAAGTCCGACTGGGATAACTATTTTACATCCCAGCTGTTTTAGATTAGACGAAAAACCATTTACAATTCATAAAATCTAGTTTAGAACGCCACACAACCATAACAATATACTTTATATATTACTATATGATGTATACCCTTTTTGACCCCCAAACACGATGAGTATATATCAAACAATGTCAACTCGCCCCACTTGCCAATCGGCCCACACTATATCGCCACTTTATGAAAATATCGTCCCACTCTTGTTTACCGACTTTCCCCACTTTGAAAAAGTGTAAAATCAAATTGAACAATCAGTCTGAAAACTCACTAATTAACGAAAAAGGTTAAAACCCCACTGAATAAAGGTCTGACAACTCGCCCCACTTATAAAAAGATCTTGCTTCTTTTAAGTATGTCAAATTACTATTATTTCGTATCCAGTCGTCCTGGTGTAGTGGTATGTGTCGTGGCTTGATATGATAAAGGTCTTGAGTTCGAATCCCAGCATATACACTGGATTTTTTCTACGTGAATTTTGATAGATAGCCTTTTCCGTATAATTAATTATAAGTTTTATAGTGGATTTGACATTCCCGCCAAAATGTTACAGAACTAAGGAAAGCATGCATTACAAAGAAACTCAAACTGGGGTGATCTGGTAGGGGTGATCCGGCTCGGCTCGGATCACCCCTGTTAGAACAAAGGTGCTAGGATGTAACTATAATGATCAGTTTCACTTTCCTTTGTGGGCAAAGAGACATGTGTATCAGCAAATTTTAAATCAGATCTTTTTGAATTTACCATTTCAGATAATCTTAAAAACCCTGCATAACTTATAAGACACATACAACAAATTCTAATTTCTATAAGATTGTTATATTCTTTACCATATTTTTTAACAATGTTCTTTAAAATATCTGGCGTAATTGGTTCTTTTGTATTTACAATAACATGCCTAGTCTTTCTATGACCTTCTTCTTTAACCGATATACTGTGAATTACTCGTACGAGAATAGCCAGCAATTGTATGAGCCCAGCTCATTGAATATTATGCTTCTTCAAACTTAGCATACGATTGGTCGTTAACATTTTGTGAATAGAAATGGAGCAGATGATAGACCAAAAACTAACACTGTAAAACAGTGAAGTTTATTGTTCCAGCAAAATCTTACATATGTTTGCAGTTTAGTAATACGTCATAATAAAAATATCCAGATAAAATTTAAATTGATAGCAATATTCTATTGAGATATAATTTAAAGCCACTTTCCACTTTTTAAATTTTATTCTTTCTTTTTTTAATAAAAACATTTAGTTCACTTAAAAATCTTAATTCAGTCGTTTTTTTTGCCTGAACCTTGAACTGCAACACTTAGTGGATTTATAACAAACGATTGAAATGGGGTTTCAATAACACATCCGATATTCAGTAATTCTGAAATTGCTTCATTTAAAAATTTAGAATTGACATTTGCAGATTTGTTATTTTGAATGACATAGATGTCTGCAAAAATGGAAAAATATAACCTTGTTTGATAGTATTGATCACAAACTCATTGGCACCTGTATGTTTCCAGAATTGTATATGCTTGCGTAAACTATATTTAACCCCTTTTGCAAAAGATGAAAAATCAATATTATCAAAATATTTTGCATGTGACAGAAAAAGTTCAAACTGTCCATAAAGATTGCTTTCATCTAAAAAAGTAGTATACAAATACTTATCATTAACTATGTTGCTTTGATGTCTCTGGGACAGCTGGTTTTGTAACGAAAAGGAGGCACTCTCTTCGCCAGTGACAAAGTTGGTTGCAGTTGTAACAGATGTCATGTGATGAGGGTTCCATCCGTCTGCTGGTCCGAAAGGCTTGTCGAATATTATGTTGATAAGGCATTGGAGCAGGAGAAGCAGAAACAGTAGCTGTAACGGTTCTGTAAGAATGAGGTCTGTTCTGTTCCTTAAAACTCCTAATTTGGCGATAAAAATTCTGAAAATGGAAACAAGCTTAGAACATTCAGAAAGTTTAAAAACAATTGCAAAACTAGTTTATTTGTTAAAACAATCAACTTTCGTGACCATCGACGCATTTTATCAAACTTTCGATGTGGATCGCTGCCGCTTGCGGTTGAGACCGGACGTTACACCAAGCCGACCACTCCATTATGTGATAGACTTTGTCTTTTCTGCATTGACAATTTTATAGAGACAGAACAACATTTTTTAATAGACTGTAATTTTTATTCAAATATAAGAGAAGAACTTTTTAATTATATTAATGCTTTGAATAACACTTTTAATGCTTTAAACTCTGATGAAAAATTTGATTTTATTGTGAACTGTGAACTCAGGTTTTATTAGCCAAGACATTACATCTTATGTTTAAACGTAGGAATTAATGTGTAAATTTCTAATCATTATTGATTGTATAAATGAACTTAAAAGAGTTTTTTCAGAATTTTTAGTATCATGAAAAAGTTTTATTATTTAAATATTTCTTTTACATTATAGTATTTATTTTTTAGTTTGAAAAGGATGAAAGTGTCTCATATGTTTTAAAGGCAGGGATCTAATATGATTTTAAAGATTTTTATATTGTATATGATGATGTATATTGGATCGTGACACTATAATTAACTATTTACTTACTTACTTACTTACCTAATGGCAGGGCTTTCTGCAGAACGTATGCTTTACAAGGGCGCCCATAATTTCACAATTGAAATTGAACTGTATCTGATTATCCTCACCTTTAAGTTTAACTGACAAATCCTGCTTAAGTTTGGTACCAAAGTTCTTATTGCCAACGGCCAAGTCTTTGTGAAGAGTAGCGATTTCCCCGTCAAGATAGCTTTTGAACAGCGAGAATCTATCCACCAAGTCGTTATTATCAGTATGATTTACAGAACAACCATCAGGCATCGAATTTACTCTAGGACCAGGCAAAGATTCATGGTCAGAGTCTAGAAGTTTCTCGGAGTCAGACATACCACAATAACTGACTACTGCTACGTTAACTATAGGCAAACTTCGAATAACTTCATTTTCATGAACGAACCCATTATTAAAATTGAGAATGGAAATGGGGAATGTGTCAAAGAGACAACAACCCGACCAAATAAAAAACAACAACAGCAGAGGGTCACCAACAGGTCTTCAATGTAGCGAGAAATTCCCGCACCCGGAGGCGTCCTTCAGCTGGCCCCTAAACAAATATATACTAGTCCAGTGATAATGAACGCCATACTAATTTCCAAATTGTACACAAGAAACTAAAATTAAAATAATACAAGACTAACAAAGGCCAGAGGCTCCTGACTTGGGACAGGCGCAAAAATGCGGCGGGGTTAAACATGTTTGTGAGATCTCAACCCTCCCCCTATACCTCTAACCAATGTAGTAAAGTAAACGCATAACAATACGCACATTAAAATTCAGTTCAAGAGAAATCCGAGTCTGATGTCAGAAGATGTAACCAAAGAAAATAAACAAAATGACAATAATACATAAATAACAACAGACTACTAGCAGTTAACTGACATGCCAGCTCCAGACTTCAATTAAACTGACTGAAAGATTATGATTTCATCATATGAACATCAGGCACAATCCTTCCCGTTCGGGGTTTAGTATCATACCATCATAACATATATGAGAAGAACATAACCCGTGTCATGCCAACAACTGTATTTTAGAATAAATGTGTTTAGTTCCGATGCAAAGACCTTATCAGTGACTCAATATTAACGCCAAAATATGCAATCTTTAATGACTTGACAACAGTATCGTAATTATATCCCTTCTTAATAAGTCTATTCAAAGGTTTTTAAGTAATACTTAATCATGCTTTTCATGAATCTCATGAGTGCATATACCCATAAAACCGACATTGCGGGTATGTACCATCCAATCAAATTGAACATACACACACCATGTGTTTAATGTTAACACAAGCACGTGTTTATAGTAGACAATCACTTGACCATTACTACGTGATGTGACCAATACCTTTAATAAATATATTTATATTCTAATTCGTCAGCTTAAACGATTTTTTTATTACTTGATTATGATTGTGAAGAAGACAAGTTTCCAATTGACTTACTAGTAGACGTTAGCACCGATTACAGTTATTTTGTGCATATTCTGAATATGAGATAAAAAAAAAAAAAAAAAAAACTTTACACCTTTGGAATTGAAAAGGACTTGAAATTAATTTGTCAATATACCCCCGCTTTAAAAAAGAAAGTGGTATTATACTGTTTTACCTCTGTCTGTCCGTTCGTCAGTCCATCCATCCGTCATTCCATCCATCCGTCAATCTATCCGTTTGTCTATCTGTCAGTTCGTCAGTCCCATGAATGTTTCCGTCGTATTTTCCTCAGGAACTACTAATAAAGTATACACCTCGCACATAAGAAAACAGTTTATGACTCAACATTCCTGACATAGCACGAACCACAATGTGCTAATATTATTAAAATTATATATCTATGTTATATAGAATTATAAAATAAAAAAATTAGTTCCTGTCTAGCATGAATTAAAATTTTATTATATAGATCTTTCTATTTTTCTGTATTTTGTATTGTCTATTTGGTTTATTGTCAACTACCTAATGGTTACTAATTCCGTTTCTCGGTGATGTATTTTGTTGCTGTTGTCAGTATCGTATCTATGTTGCATAATTGTTGCGTAATAGAATATGAAATTCTCTCTGGCAGGTTGTTATAAGGACAACCTAAAATTTGCAAGGAGATGTTAGTGTTTTCTCTATGTTTTAGGTAGTATAAATATTCTGAATTTGAGATTCAGAACGAAAACTATACACTTTTGGAAATGTCAAGCGCGTGAAATATCGTTTCTTTTTGTTTATGTATAGAATTTCGTTTCTATCGTCACATGATTTCTACATAAATCATAAACATGAGCGACAGTGTAATTATGTAACACATGATCACAACGAAGAAAAAAAGTCGACTTTCTACCTAGCAGGACAATATAATACAAAACGGTATATACACAAACTGTACCACAAAGACACTTACATATGTCTACTAGAGAACGAATAAGACAATCGTTATTTTGATAAAATATCATGTTCGTCGAAAGGGTGTACATATATAAATCCCTAAGCGCCATCTTTCTATTAAAAATATGTACACAACAATAATACAGAATGTTCAGTAGGTTTTTTTTAAGTTGTTTTGGGATACTACTTATATTTCCTTTTTTATTCATTGTATGCATCAATAGAAGTAAACGAATTTTTTTAACTTATTCTGTTGTTGATATTCCAAAGGCGTATGTATTGTGTATGTGACTTTCAACTCTACAAGATAATGCTTATAATTCACCAAAACATGAATGCAAGTGGTACAGCGTCTTTACTGTTAACGTTTATCATCAACATAAAATAAAGTATATATATTTTGAAAAGAATAATGTAGTGTTTTATATTAACAATTTGGCTAAAGCAACGATTTTGGTTTATCATTTAATATTTGTTGGATTACATGAATTTGGTTAACGCAAACTCATACGTCATGCAACAAGTGTTTTATTTCATATCCCTGTAGTCTCTATTCATTGATAGCTTGACTACTAAGGTAAGACATTGCTTTTAGAATATGATATTGTTTTTACCTATTATGGATAATCTTTGTCAAATATTATAGATTAAATTATTGTACTTTACCTATAAATATTTTTTTATTTTAACATTCAAATTTAAAAAAAAAAAAATGTAGATTTTATAAAAAAATACAATTTGTTTAAAGCAAATATTCTGGTTTATCATTCAAACTTCGTTGAGTTACATGAATTTGTTTAACGCAAACTCATACTGCAGTCATGATACCCCTTTAGTCTCTATTCATTGATAGCTTGACTACTAAGGTAAGACATTGCTCTTAAATCATATTATTGTGTTTACCTATTAATGATAATCTTTGTCAAATATTGTGGATTGAATCATTTTACTTTGCCTTAAATTACCTATTAATTTTGATATTGCTATTTTGATTATTCTAAACGATGAATAGTGATTGATTCCCCATTCTAGATTTGTTGTGCAAAGTATGATATTTTCAATGCTTAGTTTTATTTTGAGAATTTGGTTTTAAATGACAGATTCTTTATTCTGTTGGTTGCTTCTATTAAATTTATTCAAAATGTTAATAGACTCGGTACGATAAGAGATTCTGTTATTGATATGCTACACATATTATCATAAGTTTACATGATCCAGTATATGACATGAACAAATGTGCATTATTAACAAACAAGTTGGAATCCAGTGGTGCTACTTTTTTGATTTTTGCCACACATAGAAAATGGATCCATTTGAGTTGGTTAACGAAATAGTATAAAAATGTGCGTCACGTGATCTGGAATGTTCTGGTCTAGAGATACAAAAATGGGGATTGTGATCACGTTATTATACTGCTTTCACCCAACCTAATCCAACCACATTTTGGTTAAGGCAAAATGTTCCTACGACATATATTTATAATAAAGTTGATAATCGAAAATGTTTCCTATTGTTGATATTATCATCTTGTTGGTTTACACAATTTTTTCCTATGATATATATTTAGCATAAAGTTGGTTAACGCAAGCAACATTTGTAATATGATCATTTTAAATAGTTATATTGTTCAATTATTCGAAAGTTGTTTTTGAATGTTATAAGTCGTACTTTGTTCTATTTGTTCCAAAGACGTATATATTTTGTATTATCGTTATTTGACCTCTCCGGTGGTGTGTTAACTATGTAAAGGCTTATAAATCAACAAAAGATGAAAGCAAGTGGTGTAGCTTCATATTACTGTCGATTTTTATTATTATCATGGCTAAGATGTATCTATTTTAAAAATGTAGTTTTTATTAATTACAATTTGGTTAAAGCAAAGTTTTTGGTTTGTCATTCAATATGTGTTGGGTTAAACATGAATTTGGTTAACACAAATGAAACGTCATACCACACGTGTTCTATAATTGTATCATTATTGTCTCTATATATTCATTGGTAGCTTGACTACTAAGGTAAGGCATTGCTCTTACATTATGAAGTTTTGTTTATCTATAATGATTATTATTTTTCGAATATTATAAATTTAATTATTTTACTTTGCCTATCATTAGTTGCTATTTTTATTTTCAAATTTTGACTGTTCTTTACTACACGATGAAATAGTAATTGATTCTCCATTGTAAATTTGTTGTGCGAAGTAAGATATATTTTTAGTGCTAAATTTTATTTTGAGAATTTGGTTTTTAATGGCAGATGCTTTTATTTTATTGGTTGTTTCTATAAAATTTATTCAACATTTGAATAGACTTGGTACGATATTGACAAATGGATAGCATTGCTCCCATCTTTGAAATTCGATTTGTCCTGAAATTCAATTTGTTCTGTTGGTTAGCATGGTCATCTTGTGGATAGGTGAAATTTTCTGGTCTAGATAGGCAAAAAGGGTTTGATCCCGTTATACAGCTTTTACCCAACACACCCTAATCATGTCTTGGTTAAGGCAAAGTTTTTCCTACGATATATATTTATAATATAGTTGATTAACACAAATGTTTCCTATGGTAGATATTATCATATTGTTGGTTAACGCAAAGTTTTCCCTATGTCATATATTTATCATAAAGTTGGTTAACGCAAGAAACATTTGTCACATGAGTATTTAAAAAAGTAACATTGTTCAAATATTCGATCATTGATGCGCATAGGAAGTTTTTCGTAGTGTCATAGATCGTACTTTGTTCTATCGTTCACCTTTGTCTAATATAGTAATAATTTTATTATGTGTGCATGGCCCGTGATAATTTGAAGATACTCTACAAAAAACAGGTTTTTTTTCTATAGATACTTGGGGTGAAAAAGCAAGTGTGACAATAGAAATTCAGCAAAACTTTCCATTGAGCAATTCTAATAAATATCAGAAACTTGAAATGGCCAAGTGCGTTTTAAACCACCAGACTCAACTGATGCGCTCGAAGTAAAACAATTGGAAGTGAATATAGATACCAAGCTTAAATTTTGTCCGGCCAGACGCGCGTTTTATCCACAAAATACTTAACAGTGATTTGGAAAACGTCATCAGTTATAGAGATAAAATCTGCAAAAGTAATGTATACATTATTGTATTCTACACATGTTTTTTGTTTGTTTGTTTGTTTGTTTGTTTGTTTGTTTGTTTGTTTGTTTGTTTGTTTACTTGCTTGTTTCATTACAGTTTGGTCAACCTTTTAAATATTGGTTTTATTATGCTTATTTGTTCGTAGACAATTTGTAATGATTGAACAAAATCATCTTTTATTTTAGTGTGATTGTAATTATACCCCTATAATTTGTAAACAATCGAATCGACAATAAATTAAAACGGGAAGTAAATATATACACTGATCACTTCGATTAAAAAACAGATAACAGGCGAGCTAAATTTTGGTTAACGCAAATAACCTAATGGAGAAATACATATTTAAATACCCATCATGATTTGTTTATTTACACGGAAATATGCATTTTTAAAAGTAGAAAACAAATGTAATTGAAAAATATATTATGAAACAGTCGGAAGAGAACACTACCTCATATTTATTTTTCAACTAATCCGTAATGTCGTGTAAATACTACTTGAAGTTGTTAAATTATTATTGATATGTTGATTATGCAGTAATTGTTGTTCACCATTTTGAGAAGTTAAAGCGACCTGTTAAATTCATCGAAATGCCTTTTCCTCTGTGTACTTATTTAATAAGATGATACCTCCCTTTCTAAGTATATCTATGTGTGGATAAAACATTTGTTCAACAAGTTCAATAAAAAGTTCGGAACCTTTTTACAGACACAAAATCAATGCTTTTTATCAAACTTCAAGTATTTTTTGGTTTTCAAGAGTCATTCTGTTATTGCCTAGTTTACCCCCTCCCCCTCCCCCCCAAAAAAAACACACATACACACAAATTACTATATGTAATCAACTAATAACTACCAAATCATGAATCAATCAGATAATATACCTTGAAAATTATGATTTCCTTGAAAACCACTCTGTTCATATTATGATAAATCACTTTTGTATCCTTTTTTTTAATTTTCCAGGTTAAAGATACAATATGAATTGGGCTGCTATTTTCATATTAATATGGACCAATGCACCGGCATTATTCGTAAGTATAAGGAAACACATTCTGTCTCATATCTCTCTCTTTCTCTAAACTCGTTTAAAAGAAATCAGAGTCCGATTTCATAATAGATAAGAAAAGAAACTTTACAAAATGAAGATGATACATACATTAACAGAGACTACTAGCAGTTACTGACATGCCAGGTCAAGACCCCAATTAAACTGATTGAAAGATTATGACTTCATCATATGAATATCAAGCACAATCCCTCCCGTTCAGGGTTTAGTTTTATACCATCATAAAACATATGAGAAAAACAAAACCTGTTTCATGCCAAAATCAGGTTTTAGAATAAATGTGTTAATTTCCGATGCAAAGACACCATTGGTGAATCAATATTAAAGCCAAAATATACAATCTTCAATGACCTCACAACAGTATCGTAACTTTACATGTATCCTTTCTAATAAGTCTGTTTAAAGGTTTTGTTAGCTTTTGAAGTGATTGCCGACATTTTTGTGCTTTGTAGTATCATAAAAAAAAATGAATGTGAAATACCTGAACGTTTAAGATGTCTGTATGTCGAAAAATGTCCTTGTATCGATGATAAAATTTAGTAAATGTTTTGACTAGTTTGTGACATCGAAAACCCTGGTGTAATAATTTTTCAATAATACATAAATCTCTCTCGCTAAAATCTAATACGTTATTTCATACACGAGTGAATCGTACAAGTTAAGATATATAAACACCATGAGATGGTGAAAAGGGAACGTCACCTTCTAAAGAATTCAAATGCGTTATAAAGGAAATCTGTACACACACTAAATGAAAATATATCTTTTTTACTTCCTTATAGATATAAGAGAATGTGGTATGAGTGCCAAAGAGACAACTCTCCATCCAAGTCAAAATTTGTTAAAATGAACAATAAGTTTAAAAGAGGGACGAAAGATACCAAGGGGACAGTCAAACTCATAAATCGAAAATAAATTGACAACACCATGGCTAAAAATGAAAAAAGACAAACAGACAAACATTAGTACACATGACACAACATAGAAAACTAAAGAATAAGCAACACGAACCCCAGTTTTTGTGTTCTTTTCTGTGTGTTTATACTATTTGTCTTTTGAGATCGTTTTCCATATTTTACCTAGGCATTTTCAGTTTATTATCGTTTTATGAAATAGAAAATCCCTTTGGTATCTTTTACCTGCATCTCTTTTATTAGTATTCTAATATATTGATAGGAATAAGCATCAAGCTTAATGAAGGGATTTTCTTTTTTTTTAACCAGAATAAAGCCTTTGCCGAGGATACTTCTTCTAAATGTCCAATTGGTAAACAATTTGACATTGAAGCACAAATTAATTGTCCAGAAAACAAAGATCACTTTCACTGTGTACCTGTACTACCGGACTACAATGATGTTATACGTACTTGCAAAAGGCCAAAATGGTTCGTGAAAGGTAAGATAATAAAAAAAAAATTAATAGATATAGAAAGATGTGGTATAAGGCCAAATGAGACAACTCTCCATCCAAGTAACAATTTATAAAAGTAAACGAATATAAGTCAAGGTACGGCCTTCGACACGGAACCTTGGCTCACACCGAAAAGCAAGCTATAAAGGATACCTGAACATGTAGTGTCATGCTTCATTCAATAGTATTTTACGAAAATGATATACATCATAAATAAATGATAAGATGTGGCATGATGGCAATGAGACAACTTTCCATTAGACGCGACGTAAATATGTAAATATATATTATATCACCAAACAGCTCCCAACAATAACAAAACACATACCACATGGCAAGCTATAATAGTCGAGACATATGATTAAGTACATATATTATAGTCGTATCATACTGTTATATTTGTGCAGCAGAAAAGGGTTTTTGGAAGTAACTGAATGCCAAACAAAACCCTCAAAATGGTATTTTCACTTTAAAGAGTCAAATAAATGATGCAATGAACCATTTCAATAATACTTAAAAGTAAGGAAAGCAACGGTGTTCAATTTGCAATACTTTGAATTAAGTAATTATGCGTAAGTTCATCTGTGAGAATAAAGTTGTAGAGTAAATTGAAAAGAGAACAATAAACATACTTGCGGCGTCAGTTGAAGTCAATAATTCCTGAAATATTTGCCGTACCTATTTGAATACTTTAATCGATCGAGTATATTATAAATATATATTACTGACAATTGATGTTTTCTTTATTTCACATTGAAAATTATTCAACTATAAATGTAACTCTCATTATCAAAATTTAATTATCTTTTTTACAGGTACCTTTAGTGTTTATTCTCTGCAATACAAAAAACTTACATCAGTTCCATGTGAAATCGGTAGATATCAAGATTATTTCTACAAATCAAACAATATATCCACATTTAAATGTTCCAAGGAAAAGAGCTTTTGCACTGAAGAGGGGCAAGTGACACTATTTCGGGACAGTCCAACTGAAAACAACCTCTGTTATTGTAAGGATGATTACATATTTCTGAAGGAATCAAACAATGGGACATACTGCAACCCTGATGTTGAAAACTGTAGTTGTATTTTAGAGAGAACAGGCAAGTGATCCTTTAATCTCATAATGATTGGAAGTGTACTATGTATTATGTACAAAATATCAGCGTATTTTTCGTTTGTATCCGGTTATATATTCTTATTTCTATACCGTTACCGTACACTTATATTATGAAGTACCCGTTTGCACCGATTGGTTTCAGTGAAGTTTTGTTTTGTATCGTTTTTATTGTTATGGTTTGTTATGATTGACTAATATCTTCTTATAATTCTTCTACTTGATCAAATATTGATTTTCTAATACTGCCTTGTTTGTTTGCAGTTGTCTCTCTTTCATCGTACATACATACTCTTGGTATAGGTCAGACATATAGATTGCATTTCTAAATTGCAAAAAACCAACACATTTTGGGATTCACTACCAACTTTCTATATTTCACGACATATAGAGTAGGCAAAACTCGCGTTTATGAGTATTTCTTAAACCAGCAATACATTATTTATTTTTGTTAAAGCGATTTCTGTCGTACAAGAATTGACCAAACTACCAAACGATAAATTACATCCTTGTGAAATGTTTTAATGTAACAATATCTCTCAATGTAAACAGAATTTGATTTACTAGTTAAAATAAATTATATTTCAATTGATTCTTTTTTAGGTCAGAAATCAGTTACGATTAAAAGTCATTTTCCAAAGAAGGAAACAGAAAAAAACCCAGTCATGTAAGACATTTTACAGATATTATAGGTTGTATTTTGCTTACATTACCCATTTTTTACCGATTCCAAAAGTACTTTTCATATTGTTTTCATCTTCGTCTCTCCAATCTTATAGAACATAGAATGATCTGTACGTAACGTATTACGTTCTTTCGTTGTATTGTGTGACATTTGGACTGATTCTGGAATCGCATGACAGCCGAGTTTGATACCCAAGTCAGATCTAAGTCTGAACATCAGGTTGTTGCATGCATAGCAGGTTCGTTTTCCCCCTTCAACTGCATGCGATCCCCTAATGTTATTTTATTTGTTTGCATAACCTAAATGAAATAACGAGATTTTTATATCGGTAAACTATGTTTGCCTTTCATTTATTACCAAAATGCGTTACTTTATTTAGTGTATATGTGTAGCTGATTTTCAAAAAATATAGTTTGAAAATAATATCCTTTTTATTATCTGAATAGAGAATAAACGGAACCAGTATGGATCATGTTCCATCTATGATATGTTCGGTACCTTAAACGGCTTTTCACGAACAACAATTGTTGCCAAAATATGAATTTTTGGCAACCTACATTTAATTAATTACAATACACTTGTCTATTCCAGTCAGACAGATGAAAAAGAAGAATTAACTGAAAATTTAGGTAAGTTTAGTTTTATGTATATCTGTCCCTTTAGAATTATCAATTATCGGTATATAGAAAGTCCGAATTACTTAATATTTCTCCTTTTTTGCCGATCCCATGACTTTCAGGTTAAGATTGCAGAATATAAGTAAAAAGCACAATGTCCGGTACATTTGGTTTGGGTGTATTAATGTTTTAAGCACAAATATCCATATTGTTTAAGCGCAAACAATTTGTCTGCGTCTAATTTAACATCAAACTGATTTTTATATTTACAGGGTATACGTCACATAGTACAAATCTAATTCTGATAGCTGTTCTATTGTGTACCACTGTAACATATTGTAAGTAGAACATCACATAATCGTTTTCAGGTTGTTTGACATTACTGATGTTTTAAAGATATAGTTACTAGTTGACATTTAAAATTGATAATTCAAATCAGAAGAGAATAAGTTAACAAACAGAATATATAAGCTCAAAATATTGATAGGTTATGGAACTCTTTTCGAGATATTAGATTTCTAAAGAATGGCGGGAAAATTTTTTATTCGGACTTTGACCTAATATATTAAGAATTGTCAATGATTTTATTGTAAAATCGTAAAAGACATCTAGAACCTCCTTAAAATTTTGTAATGACTTATTTTATGAACTACTGAAGACTTTAATGACAAAAATGGGTGTTAAAGGACAAAAACTGTGACCCAGAATCACAGGAAAGAACCCATGGAGTCATCTGACAAAAAAGCCTAAACCTGACATGACTACACAGTTGATTTTCGCCTGTATTACAATTCATTATAAAAAAATCAAATAAGTCTAGGAAAGGTTTACCTTTTTGTGTCGTTTGAAGGTCCTTCACCAAACTGAAAATTTGTTATTTATGAGTTAAATATTTTTTGCAGGGGTAATTTGAACATTTATCATAGGAGCTGACAATAAATTCAAACCAATGAAAATTAGTTGAAATTTAATTAGTTTTACAATTGTCATTTTGGAGCCATTTTATAGCCGACTATACGTTAAGGGTTTTGCTCTTTGTTGAAGGCCGTTTGACTTACAGTTGTTTTAAACTTCTATGTTATTTGGTCTCTGGTGATACATGCTTCATGTAGGACGTTACACGTTCTTTCTCTTTTTCAGTATTGGTTGCCATATTTATAACACTTGGAGTCAATATCAATTATGAGTGGCTGAAAAGGAAATAAAAAGACACATTCAATTTAGAACAGACACGTATTGATCTTCTGTTAAAATGATATTGAGAAATATAGATATGCTATCTGAAATTCAAAATCAAGCAAACCTATCATGTAAGACTTTAGACCGTCCTTTGTCTTAGTCAAGAGGTTAATATAGACTACAATCTGGAAGATGAGAACATATACCTGCCATGCAAACAAAAGTATCGCGTGAAATATGTCGAAAAATATCGGTTGGTGAGCTCGGTGAAATAAACTTTGAAAATGTCCCGTAGCAATACAAAATATTTCCTAACAATTTTTTAGGCTTTTCGCAGTTCTAATGTACTCTGCCTGTTATTGCTACTACTGTCATAGACACAAAGTGACTATATTTCAGCAATTGATGATTATCAAATACAGAACTGTATAACTAAACGAGTGCCACACTGAGTGTTGGAAATACTCGAAAATTAGAAAAAAAAAACATTATATAAAGACGTTCCATTAATCTGTTTCGACAATATATTTGAAACTGTGCGGTAAATGACCGTTCACCAATGCAAATTGGAGTCATGGATGATTAATCTTATAAAAGATTATGCAAAATTGTACAGGTTAAGTGACTTTATGGTACAATGAATATTTTATGTGTATTTGTAAATCTTATATGATAGTATCATGGTGAAAGCAATATAATATATAAAATATTTTTGTAGTTTGGTATTTTTTTTTTTTTTAAGAAACTTGCGTAATTGATATGGGTGCTACTTAGAGCAATAGTTTCAAGATTCAACTCGTTTTTCGAATAGCTGCTGAGGGAAGAACAATGAGGAATTTGGTGACACTCAGTTTCGTCAAAATTTGTATCCCACCTCCCATCTTCCGTCTGAAAATTAGAATTTTCAATTATTTTTGCGATAAAGATGTGATGAATTGGTTATTTTGAGGTGGTATGGGTGTCTAAATTAAAAATGATAGAATTTGTTCATACTTTGTCAAAAGTAGTATTTATTGATATATATTCAAATATATGATAAAAATGATAGGTCACCGCGCATTTTTTGAAGCTACAGGTAGTGACAAAAAGACACATGTTGTATGGATAATACAGGGGAAAACATCATTATGTGATTAGAAGATAAAATAAATGATAGAATTGTAAAATAACATACAAGAAGATAGCTTTGAGAAAATGCTTTCAGAAAATCAAAAGAAAAGATAGGGTTACCGTGCGTTTTTTCGGCTTAAATACAAAATAGCACAATTCCATGGAGATTCCGTCAGAAAATGCACTATTTCAGAGTTATCTCCCCTTAAAATGCCAATTAAAAACATTTAAAAATCAAGCAAAAATAATCAACACTTGTAAAATATTATATATTTGTTATTTTTTTTTTAGGTTTTTTTTGTGCAATATACAAACAGAAAGCAGTGTCCATGCAAAAAGGTCGTTGATCATTTAAGAATTGAATGCTTCTTTTTGTAACTTCATTGGGGTGTAAAATGTTGACGAAATACATTTTGTATGAAGCGAAAATGGAGCGCAAACAAATTGTATGCAAATCATACTGTTTTGAATGGACACTGCTTTCTGTCTTTATATTGAAAAAAATGGTAAACATCAAAATAAATAAAAAGTAAATGGAAATTAAGAAATAGATGCAACATAGGGACAGAAGAATTCAGTCTAGATTGACATATATTAGCCATGAAACTCAAGTAAATAATAAAATGTTGATACTAAACTAAAATGATTAAGCAAATCATGCTTTGTTGCAAATGTGTTTTCAATCAAGACATTTCTTTCTTATAGCCACGAATATTCAGAAATATTCATTACATGTAAAATTATTAGCTGTGAAAAATCTAGAAATACTTAGCAAATTACCAAAATTGTCTATGTATGTAACCCGAAACTTGATTGAAAATTAGAAATTAAAATGAGCCTCACTCTTCGCATCATTTTACATGCATGATTAGCATATATATCAATTAATAAACATTACTACAATCAAATAGCAATTTCAAAAGCTCAAACACATCAAACACATTAACTGTTCCATAGTTACCAATTCTTCACTGACATATTCATATATAAAGCTTTAATGGACTAATTTTTTTCATAAAGATTAGACTGTTGTTTTTTCCCGTTTGAATTGTTTTACACTAATAATATTTTTGGGCCCTTAATAGCTTGCTATTCAATGTGAGCCAAGGCTCCGTGTTGAAGAACGTACCTTGATCTATAATTGTTTACTTTTATAAATTGTAACTTGGATGGAGGGTTGTCTTATTGGTACTCAAACCACATCTTCCTAAATCTAAATAGAGTTTCTATGAACATGACCTGCTGGGTTAAGGGAGTCACTGCAATCTAATTAAAATATTAATCTCTGATTTCGTTATACTACATATGAAGTATAACGAAATCAGAGATCAATATTCTAATCAGATTGGCCGTCACTGGTGAGTCTTAAGGGAACGAAACGTGCGTCTAGCGTTCCATATTTTGATCCTTGTTTCAATGATGACTTTGTTTTCAGTTCATGCAAATTGAATTAAAAATGCTTCGATATACTTTATATAGTTATAATTTAATTGGGTCCAACTATATGAATATCGTATTTTTACGTCGTAACTAATGTTGTTTTGTCAAAGAAATGTCATTTACAAAGAGCATTTCAGTAATATAGTGTATATAAATAATAAACAATAGCATCATTATTGTTGGACGTAAATTTTACATTGAGGTTTTGGAAAAAAGCGACGAATTCATAAACATTCCAACTGACTCCATTCTCGGAAAATGACATCTGCAACCAACAAAACGTTTAGCTATGTCTTTACAAGCATAACCAAATACAATAAAAGTTCCACCTATTAAGTGGTCTGAAAATACACAAATATATTTTGTCGTCTTCAGGCCATTCAACTACTAAACTGTTTATTCCACTTACTAGTGCACTTGGCACTATTAAAATCCTAGTAATAAATTGTTCAAAAAGTAAAATCACAAAAAAACTCCGAGGAAATTTCAAGACAAAAAGTCCCTTATCAAATGGCAAAATCAAAAAATTCTGTTGGTCTTGATCATTTTTACAACTCAAATGTTAACATGAATATTTTCAAACAGTTTTTTGGAAGGTTTGTTCGTGAATGAGAATTTCAAGTTAAGCCCCAGTCTCACTAGACCACGATCGCACCACGCTCACCACGATCTAAAATGAATTCAGATCGTGGTGAGGTCGCGGTATGAGCGGCATGAAAATGTAAATTTTCGTTGCTTTCACGATGCCACTACGTCCTCATTAAGCTTCTACAACGATCCCGCTACGATTATACCACGTTTTCATCGCGTTTATTCTGCGACCTCTATGTCCAACTAGATGTCCCCATTCAAATGCAGTGATCGTCCAAAAAATGGGGGTTCCAACCTCCAGAACCCTCCCCCTGGATCCGCCACTGTCCATAAAGGTCAAATTTTGATATGTAAGTGAACGATAGCAGACATGACACAGATGTGTCAATAGATATAGGCATATGTGGTATGAGTGCCAATGAGACAACTCACCATCCAAGTAACCATTTTAAGCCAAGGTATGGCCTTCAACACAGAGCATTGGCTCTCACCGAACAGCAAGCTATAAGGGCCCAAGAAATTACTAGTGTAAAACCATTTAAACGGGAAAACCAACGGTCTAATCTATATAAAAACGAAAAGCATGGTTGAGCCGTTAGAGAAAATGGACAAGAAGTCCTAATTATATACAGACTAACAAACCTGGAGAGATTTAATAAATTTTTTGTGAAAATAACGATGAAAATGATGGTCGTAGTATGAACGTAGTCAGGTCGTAAGAAGAGCGTGATAAGGACGACAAGAGCGTTCTAGAATCGTACTATGGTCGTGAACAGCGTGGTATAAACGTAGTGATGGTCGTAGTGAGGTCGTGATAACGTCGCTGTGAGATCGTAGCGCAGTATCTCCGAATAGAATCACGCTTTCGCTACGCTCTCGCTACAATGTTACAGCGACCTTTGCGATCTTACTACGATCTTTGTGCGCTCTCAATACGCTTCTACTACGACCTGATTTCGCCACGAATAGGTGAATATTTTTATAAGGTTGTTCCAAATGTTTGAAAACATGTTGACACTTTTAGTAAAAAGATGTTAAGTGAAATGTACAATTACAGATCTTCAATTTTAGAAAATTAAGCAAAATGTGATTTACGTGTGCAACGTAATTGGTGAGATCTCTAAATTTTGAGATTTTATATTAATATATAATGTTGTTATGTTTTACATGAATGTTGACTTGTTTTAAAAAGAAAATTAATTTTTAACTTTGATATTGTCCTATGTGTATTTTATCTAATTTTACATTATTCATTGTATATGCTCTTGGACGCATTTGTAGGTACCCTGCTTGCAAGTGCCCCCGTTGTAAAGGGGTAGTTTTCGTATATATAAAAGGGTGGATAAAACCTGTTTTTATAGCTATGTAAATCTCTCACTTGTATGACAGTCTCATATAATTCCATTATATTGACAACGATATGTGAACAAAACAAACAGACATAATAGGTAAAAATGTCAAAAATAGGGGTACAGTAGTCAGCATTGTGTTATAATCTTAATCACTATAAAAACAAACAAATATGTAACAAAGAAGCACAAAAGGCATATGGACAAAGCACATAAGGAAAAATGAAAGACGAAATAAAACATTTTACAATAACACAATGACAGGATGTATAAGTACAAAGTCACTTCATATATGTATCAAAGAAACACCAAATAGGGCCATATAGACAAAGCACATAAGCAAAAATGAAAGACAAGATTACAAAAAATGATCATACTAGAACAATAACACAATAAGTTCTTTGAGAAAAGTGGAATAAATTACTTTTGGATTGTCAAAAATTCGATGACAGTACTTGATAAATTTATAATATAGCATATATAATAAAAATTATCCTTTTTTTTACCCTATCCAATCGAAATGAATATAATCCTTTTAAGTTGACTCAATCCAGACACGAACATTAACTGATGATCATTAGCTAGTAGATACATTTGTCTTTTAAAATACAACTGACATATATATGAGGATCGTAATAGTGCTATGTGGATAAATTTATCGGGTTTCAAGAGCTTTGAAATTGGCAGCGCGTCATTCCTACATGGCTTCCATTTCTATTTCTACAAACAAAATGTAATTATAACTATGGAAGTTTCCAAGTGCTGCTTAATCTAACCAATAATCGGTTGTTATAAAATTGTTACGTCTAGACGCATAATTTTAATTTATTTTTATATGTTATATTTTAAAAAAACATTAAAACCATAAAAAACTAAAAACAAAAATATGATACGAAAAAGGTAATATGTATCAAGTCCATGAGGTACGAAATGGTAGAGGCATTTGGCCCATAGGGTACGAAATGAGTATTATCGTGGGTACGAAATGGTAAATGTTGGGTTCGAAATGGCAAACTTTTGGATACGAAATGGTACAGGTACGAAATGATCAAGGTACGAAATGACTTGCTTCCACTTAAAACTATTATCTGATCGGTTGTCAGGTGGAATTTTCGAAAATTCATAAACATTTAAACAAATTCTAATTAGATATTTCGTGGAAGGGCAGACTAAATTTTCAGTGGTAGAAGACTATAAACCCTTATTTTCACACACAAAAATGGTGTTTTCTTTTTTAAAGATCTGCATTTTTAAGATCCAACTTAAAGACTGTCGTCAAGTACTTTGAGTGAAGATTTGCTATTCGAACACAATTACTCCGTTTTTGTGATTCATTAGAAAGGTATTCATCTTTTAGTACTGTGAATTTCTTATTTTATAAAGTCAACCTGAAGCCTTGATATATAAAAATGATAAAATCTTAAGCAAAATGATGTATCAAATACTCTTGCTTTATACGTTTTCAAGACAAAATATTCAACTCAAACACGTCCTAACATAAAAAAAAAAAAAGGTACACTCAATTTTCTCTTTTCGATACAACTGTTACCCATTTTTTGGAATTTTTTCTTGAGTCACATAATGGAAGGGCAGACACGAAAATTATTGAACTAATAGATTGCCATGTTCTCCTTCCGTGTTATTTATTTTGTTTAAATCGGAGGTTATGCATTTTCTACATCCAACTTGATAAATACTCATGTCGTCGACTTGATATCTAATTGTTCTGCTTAATGTTATAATAGATAAATTGAAAACTTATGCAAAATAGTGTTTTTTTAGAATAAAATACTTCGTAATTGAGCAGAAAATTGCCATTTAATTCTGATTTGTTTCTATCAACTTTTAAAAATATAGTAAGCATTACATTAAGCATATTTATCGCCTTCTCTAACAAAGAGCTTCGATGCTTTTGTTCTATTTTTTGTTCTTTTTGTCAGTGCACCATTACTAACCCATGATATGGAAATAAAGGATATCCATGAGTATGCATTTCTCATTTTCTTAGAAATCCTTTGATGCTTACAGAGAATGACTCTTAATTTTCAACCGGGTTTCCGCCTGTATTTAATTGTTCAATTCTGTGAAATACTGTCAAGGACACTTTAACAAAAAAACATGTCATGCAAAAATATGAAAAACAAACAAACAAACAAAGATTAATAAACAAAGTAAAACAACGGATAAATAGTAAAGAGTTTTGTGCATGTATATAATGTCATCAAGGTGTACAGTAATGATGTTATCGCAGGTCCACAAAACTGACAGTGATAAAGGTCAAACATAGGGTACATCAATTACCAGTATATCCAAATGCAAGAATTTGTATTGTAAGACCATGATTTTATCTTCACAATAGTTCAGTGATCATACAAGTTAAATTCATTGAAATGTAAAACATGAGACACATACATGTATACTATACCAGTCGCACGGAAATGTGCACGTCTAAAAACCGAATACCACAAAGGGAAATTAACAGTAGAGTACAAAGTCCGTCTCTCTTATCGTAAAATCTAATATAGTACTTTCTATGTTAATCGATATATCTAAACCAAGAAACATGAGAGATAATGATACTAGCATTACATATGTTTAAAGTATATAACCTTTGATGAATGAAAACCCTGTCGTCTGATAAGACTACACGAACAGGAAGAGGTATACAGAGTCACAACTCTCATATTCGCCTTTAGAAGATACTAGCTTACTTAACTTTATATATTAATTACACCTTATGTAAGAATCCGGGGTTTTGATTGGTTAATAGCCAGTGTATTTTTCACCAATTTACTGTTATCAAATGAATATCGTTCATTTTTAACGCCGCCGGGGTATTTGCTAAAAGGATATGCCTTTTTTACCCTCTCTGCCGTGGTATTTGCCAAAAAATACTCTATCCGACTGGACGCTTGTAACGTCACGATCATCAATGCGTTTTAGTACATTAACATTCGGTGTAATTAAACAGATATATCATGTTATTGAGGGGTATTTGCGAAAAATACCAGTCTTGAGAATGAATTTCCCTCGCCTTACGGCTCGTGAAATTTAACATTCTCTCGACTGGTATTTTTCGCAAATACCCCTCCTTAACATGATATATCTGTTCAATAACATATTGATGATATTTATATCTGTCAAAAGGTAATATGTTTTTCTTTTCTTTATAACAGTATGTCAAAAATGATAGCATTGACATTAATCAGATAAATACTCTGACGAGAAGATTTCCTAAGTTCTACCGTGTATGGTTTGGACCATTTACACCATTTGTATCATTGGTACATCCAGATTCGGTAAAGGTATTACTTAAGACCGCAGGTATGTATGATTCTTTGTACCTTTAATCTGCTTTTCTTTATTACATTCTCGTATTCCTAATATATGTATTCTAATTTTGTTATGCCTGAGAAAACAATTGCACGGGTAAGATAAATCGAGCCTACATTCCATGAGCGTCGTAAATATTTACGATTGTCACAGTGGTTTAAGGGGGGGGGGGGGATAGTGCTATTTTATTCCGTTGTACGATATGTTGTATTCCTATTATTTTTGTATTTATTTCTTTCAGCAACGGTCTGGTCTTTTCGGAGAAAATTGTTTTTATTTAAAATTTTCTAATTATAAATTGCATATCTTAATTAATCGCATGGAGAGAAAAAAAATGGCAAATAAGAAAAGTGCACAACTTTATAGAGCAAAATGAATGAGTTGAAAATCATGAATAAAAAAATATGTGAGATATATGTCACAAGTTCATATAGACAATACAGTATAACACAGTAGATTTGGATATATTTTGGTCTATTGTTCTTCTAAAAGGAAGATACATTTCAATGACAGCTTATACCTTTAATTATGCATGTTATGCATGAGTCGTGTATCTTTTGCTAAAAATATCAAATTACAAGGAGAAACGTAACCAACAGGGGCATTTAAAACCCATAAGATTAAAGCAGTAAACACCAAGACTACAGCAACAAAACGAACAGACAAACTTCAGTTAACTATACACTACACAAAAAAACTCAAGATTGAACAACACGAACCTTGCCAACAACAAAAAAACAGAAATAAACTATGGAAATTTCAAACTTTATTAAACAAATAAAAACAAAAAATCATGCATATCTTCATCGTTATAGCATTATTTTGTCGATAAAAAGTTTCCACAGTTGACGAGACATTTTAAGGAATACATGTTCTGTTTTGTATACTTACTGGTTAAACTGTTTTTATATCATTAAGAGCCAAAACCTGTTGGTCACGGACCAACATATAGAACTCTGATTCCATGGCTTGGTGAAGGATTGCTTATAGCAGGAGGGTCTAAATGGGCAAGATCACGTCGACTACTTACACCGGCTTTCCATTTCGAAATTTTGAAAGGATACCAATCAACAACCAGTGCGTAGACATACTAATAGTAAGTATTTATTTGATAAAAGTATAAAACAAAAATATATGTCTGTGTACTAAAGAACTGTAGGTGTAAGATCTCGTGTTTAACTTGTGTATACAGTATACATTACATGTTTAAAAAAGATTCTTTCAAATAGTCGAGCAAATCTAAGCGTAAAACTCAAATGTTTACGAATAATTAAATTGTCGATATTGATTACTGATTATTAGGTTTTGTGCAAGGTCGTACGTTTTTCTAATTGTTTATGACGTCTTGACGCTAAGTCCGTTGAATGTACTGATTGATACTTTAGTCTTGGGAAAACAGTATCTTTTATGAGTTGTAATTTGCTTTGATCTTTACTTCAGTAAAAAGTAGTAAAATAACTAAAATACGGAACTTCAAGAAAAATGCAAAACGGAGAGTCCCTTAAAGCTAGGTTCACACTGCCGATTAGATCAACTCGATGATCCCGATTGTCGAAATGTCCACGACCAAGCGTAACCAAATTCTTGATCGGTCCTGTTTACGACTTCTACCCGACTGCTACCCGACTGTACACGAACTAAACTCGACCATTCACGACTCCTTGATGACTCCATCACGACTCCAACCCGACCACTAATTGAATACATATTCGGTAATTCCGACCAATTCACGATCTCTACACGATCTTTACTCGTCTAGCTAGACCAAATCAACTATACTCAATCTCAGCCTGATCTCGGCCAGACCAGATCGACTTGATCGTATAGGGGTCGTAGGGATAGTCGGGCATTTGTCGGTTATGAACAATTTCAGTATAGAAACTTCTGATTTTTTTATATATCACCCACTGCAACGGAGGGGCATTAAGTGTCACCCTTGTCCGTCCGTAAGTACTTATACGTACGTACCACTAATTAGTTTCCGTTCTCACATTTTATTTTTCCTCAACCAAGTTTTATTAAACGGATACACAATTCTTAATACAATAATACATAGATCAAGTGCAAATTTGGGTGGCTTTTATCGTTCTTGGGTAATGACTCTTTATAACGTTATATGAAGCTTTGGCATTATCTGTGTCCCATGGACATATTTTCCATTTATTTGGTTAGATTCAGTAGTTCACAGAAGGTCTGAGTAAAATTATACATTTAAAATATTTACATGGAAATAAAGCAGTTGGATTATTTGGCAAGGTGGTTAGAGCTCAGATAGACAGGTTAATAGCTGTGACGGGAGCTTGAAGAGAGCGTAGAAGACGGAAAATCAATTATTTAAACGTGTCCTTGCTTGTCATAACTCATAATATTGTCTAAAATTACTCAAAGTTTTAATCCCCCCTAACCAAACGATTTTTTTTTTCTACTTCTATAACGTTTAACAAACTATAACAAACGGCACACAACGTTTACCAAACTTTGGTTAGAAAGAAATGCACTATTGATCTCTTGATAGATATATGTAAAATTGTAAACTGAAAAGGAATCACTCCAGGGGATTGAAATTCTACTTTGGGTCAAATTTTTGGGAAATATGTGACATCTTTGGCCTTTTTTTTTGCCCTCTTTTTTGGCAAATGCATACAGTTGGTTGCCTACAGCAAAAGAAAATAAATATCTTTAACCATTCAACTACTGGATATCAAATCTATGAAAACTACTGATTACATACTTATGCACATATATTTGACAAACAGTACGCTTTATTTATAAGAAAGCAAGGAAATGGGGATAGTAAAGTTTATGTATATTTCTATCTAACATAAGCACTAATCCAGTGACAAATCTCATCTCGTGATGTCATTTCCAAAATAGGGCAATAGAACTACCATTATATATCAGCGTCCACTATACGGAAGTTTTATAAGCATTAGGTTCCTCTTTGTTGAGCTAGTGCAAGTCTCTCATACTGACCACACAGTGGTCATCGTGTCAACCACTGCCTCACCTTTATTTCTCGGTGCCTGTTGCTGTCTACACCTTCTTGTTCGTCTTCTATGTACTCTACAAGCTCCGTCACAGCTATTAACCTGTCTCTCTGAGCTCCTATCACCTTGCCCCATCTTCGCTAGCCAAAGGTTACGATCCAATTCCCTCCTCTGAGAAGTGGATCGTAACTCTTGTCAAGCGAAGATGCACCTTGCCAACAAATCCAATTGCTTTATTTCTATGTAGATATTTTAAATGTATGATTTTACTCGGACCTTCTACTGAATACAACCAAATAAACGGAGAATGTGTCCATGGGACACTGATAATTCCCAGCTATTATATGTAATATTATAAAGGGTCATGTTGTCGGACAAGAGTAACATTTGTTGACGTTATTGCTAAGAAAGTAATGATATCTCGGTATGAAAGTAGTGACGTTGCGCACGATGTTGGTACCAATTTCATTTTGCTATAGATGTTATATTAAACATGGCCATTAAAGCGGGAGGTTTGGCATTCCATAAAACCAGGTTCAATCCACAATTTTTCTCTTAAAAAATGTCCTCTATCAAGTCAGGAATGTGGTCATTGTTATATTATAGTTCGTTTCTGTGTGTGTTACATTTTAACGTTGTGTTTCTTTTGTGTCGTTTATTTCCTCTTATATTTCAGTGTGAATTCACAATATTATAAGACGTGTCACGGTACTTTTATATCCCAAATTCATGTATTTAGTTGATGTTATATTTGTTATTCTCATCGGATTTTGTCAAATGCTTAGTTCGTTTCTGTGTGTGTAACAATTTACTGATTTTTCGTCATTCTCCTCTTATATTTAATGTGTTTCCCTCGGTTTTGGTTTGTGACCCGGATTTGGTTTTTTTTCCATCGAGTTTTGAACATCGGTATACTACTGTTGCCTTTATTTAGCATAAAAATAAATATGTAGACTGGTCAGTTTGATAAAAATAAAGTGCTTTCTGATTGAATTCATTACATCAGAATTGAAATTAAAGAAAAAAAAGGAACCGAAATTTAAAATATCAGGAATTAACATTAACACTTAATTATCCCATTGTTACGCAAAAATGTAATTTCCAACGTTTCATTTTGTGTGCAAAAGATTAGAGTGTCTTTTCTTTCCTACTGTATTTTTTCGCCGATTATCGTAAAACTTCACAAGAATATTGATATTGTTAGAGTTATTCGCAGAATCAATATAATTAAAACCGTAATCTGGACAATGTTATTTTTGTAAACGTCTGAAAAATTTCCAAGCATATGCAAGGTAAGTATATTTCGGGTTTGCGCATTTATACCGTGAAATTGAAAAAGCTGAGAGGAAAAATATTTATTATATTTTGAAAGTTTTTATTTACTTTTCTCCTGGTTCATTACTTCAAAAAGTATAGCCATCTTGTCCCAACGACAAAAACGTTGTATTTTCCTTAAAATTGAGTTTTTAACCTACTGTCTATCAAATAAACATAGTTAGATCATAACAAGTAAAACTTGATGGTGAAGGTTTTTCTGTTTTTCATTTTCAACAAAATAGTGTTCAATATTTTTTCGTTAGGCAAAAAGGTTTTTAAACTTTTTAAAAAAGTATAGCTATATAAAAAAGAAGATGTGGTATGATTGCCAATGAGACAACTATCCACAAAAGACCAAAATGACACAGACATTAACAACTATACGTCACCGTACGGCCTTTAACAATGAGCAAAGCCCATACCGCATAGTCAGCTATAATAGGCCCCTATAAGACAATGTAAAACAATTCAAACGAGAAAAGTAACGGCCTTAGTTATGTAAAAAAATGAACGAAAAACAAATATGTAACACATAAACAAACGACAACCACTGAATTACAGACTCCTGACTTGGGACAGGCACATATATACAGAATGTGGCGGGTTAAACATGTAAGCGAGATCCCAACCCTCCCCTAACATGGGTAGTGGAGTAACAGTACAACATAAGAACGAACTATTAAAATCAAAAAGGCTTAACTCATTAGATAGATACAAATTGAAATACATCTTACAAAACACATAGACACTAATTACTGATCTAGAGTATTTGCAGTCACCGACAGCTAGTTCAAAGACAATAACAACTAATAAAAAATCCTGTATCTTAAACTAAATCCAGTTTGAGCAAATGAAGTTTCCAATTAAAAGATGGATTTATGAAATTATGTTTGTTTTAAAATTGAGGCTGAAAATAGGATGAATTGGACTGCAGTTTCAAATTTCACTTTTGCAGTGGGTATTTGCTTTACGTTTGTTCACTTGACTGTTTGTAGTTAAAAAAAATGAACAGTACACATATATCGATATAGAGAACAATGTTTCTTTTTTTTTCAAAAGGGGTAGACGTGCGAGTGCGAAAAGTGATTTTGTATCATGCATGGTTAGTATAAATACGTAATTTATCTCCTACCTCTCTTACAGGATATACTGGAGAAATATGCAGAAACTGGAGAAAGTTTTGATTTATTTCAACTGATTAGTAACTGTACCCTAGATATTATTCTGCAGTCAGCATTTTCATATAAAACAAATTGCCAGCATGATAGGTAAGATAATAATTTTGCTGATTTTGTGTTTCAAAGCTTGAAGGTCCACTCTATTTAGAATTTACTATAACTATTATAATACTAATTATTATTTATTTTTCCCAACTAATTCGGTATTCCAGGCCTTGGTCCTCTCTTATTTATTTCCTAGAAAAAAGGGTTGTTACTGAAAGGACGTTTTTAAACCTTTTTTTTTAAATTAATACCCCTAGTGTATACTACAGTTGTTAAACATTAGGTAAAAATAACATCCAATCAAACAACAAATACATCAATCAACTTATAAATTAATGAGTGAATAAACATTTTCGAATACATTTGAAAATTTTCGCTTAAATTCTTGGACAGTTTTCAGTTAAACTTTTACTACTAGGTCGTAAATCTAAACTGTTTGGCATCCGTATATTTATCCACGCGAGTACAAGCTTAACTTCTGTCTTAACACTACATCTTTGTAAACGTTATAAACAAATCCCTAAATCGAGTTACGAAAAGGTTGGAAACAAATGGCATTATTTTGTAAAAATAGATTCACAAATAAATATTTTATTATTTGCAGACTACAGCACTCCTACTGTAAGGCGATTACAGAGGTTACAAAACTGGCTGGTCGAAGAAACAGGTACGTTAACCCACGTCTCCTTTTTATTTACACTTTTTAATGTCGTATTCATTCTTTACTTTTGAAACAAGGAAAAAACAAATGTATAAAGAAATTGTATTTTCTTCAAATTCTAACGTTTTGTACACACTTGGTTCATATATGGAATATGATCAAATATGCAATTGTGATGTATTTGCTATTGTGGAATTCTTTAAAAAGCTATCGATCTGATGAGTTTAGCTCTTTTCAACTGATTTTTATAGTTTTTTCTAATGATTAACTGTTATTCACTGTCCCAGGTTAGGGGTAGAATTTGGCTCGAGCAAAAACGTCTAACACGGCCACATTCTGTCTTTTATAAAAGCAAACTTAAGTAATTTAAACTTAATTTGTATTGACAGAAATCCATTGATGATGTTTGATATCATCTATAATATGACTTCAGACGGGAAATTATTTAAACAAAATTGCGACTACATTCATAGTGTCGCAGATAGTGTGATTGATAGTAGAAAGAAAATACTAGTAAGTATGATCTTACTGATATTCCTTTCGATGTAAATGTATATTTTTTTACAATGAGTTCATGATTCCTGTTACAATAAGGAAATAGCATACTTGAAACCTTACAGGATACTGTACATATAAACGAATTAGTATATTCATTTACTCCTTTTATTTTCCTCTTGGAATGCCAAGTTGTTTGTTTGATCGTATTTTCACCAAATGAATTAAAAGAAAACAATATTCCAACTTTAAACTTTCAAATTTAACTTAAACAATGTCTGCATTAAACTCCTGTGCTCAATAACATGGTATTTTCTCTCTTTCCAATTTGGTCGAATTCTTTTATTCATATGCATCTGCTTTGCCAATGAATGTTATTCATGCCAATCAATGATATTCATTGGATAATTTAACACTTTTTCCTATTTATTGTATTTTATGATAAATTGGAGTTCAAACTTGCGTATCGGTACTTTTGTTGACTAGTGTAGATTGTCTTCTCTTCTCTTTTATTATATTTTTATATAGGAAACATAAATCAAGATTTCACCTTCTATTTTAGAGAAAAGCAGATGCATACAATCCTTGTATATCTTAGTCTTATTTACAGGACAATGGACAAAAAGACGTTAAGAAGTATTTATACTTTTTAGATATTCTCCTTTCTGCTAAAGATGAAAATGGAATTGGAATGAGTAAAACTGATATAAGAGCTGAAGTTGACACGTTTATGTTTGAAGGTAAATGATTTCGTATTTATATTTTAATTGTGGACAGGATATTAAAAAAAACACTTTATCGTCGCCAGGATAATTGGGTACCTTTGTCGGATCGACATCAAGTCGAACAAAGTCATGTTTGTTTGTTTTACGTTAAATTGGTCACTCATTTATGTGTTACTTTTCTAATTGATATCGGTCGCTGAAATTTGTTGCAATTTATTTCGGTTTTCATGGTTCGTTTTACTTATATCGTTCGTTTAGGTGTTATTTTATATAAGTCGCTGAGGTTTTATTAACTCTAAGTCTGTCACTGAGGTACCTTATATATTGGTTGCTGAGGTTTAATTAACTTTATGTTGGTCACTGAGGTACCGTATATATTGGTTGCTGAGGTTTAATTAACTATATGTTGGTCTCTTAGGTACCTTATATATTGGTTGCTGAGGTTTAATTAACTTTATGTTGGTCACTGATGTACTTACATATTGGTTGCTGAGGTTTAATTAACTTTATGTCGGTCACTGAGGTACCTTATATATTGGTTGCTGAGGTTTGATTAACTTTATGTCGGTCACTGAGGTACCTTATCTATTGGTTGCTGAGGTTTGATTAACTTTATGTCGGTCACTGAGGTACCTTATATATTGGTTGCTGAGGTTTGATTAACTTTATGTCGGTCACTGAGGTACCTTATATATTGGTTGCTGAGGTTTAATTAACTTTATGTTGGTCACTGAGGTACCGTATATATTGGTTGCTGAGGTTTAATTAACTATATGTCGGTCTCTTAGGTACCTTATATATTGGTTGCTGAGGTTTAATTAACTTTATGTTGGTCACTGTTGTACTTACATATTGGTTGCTGAGGTTTAATTAACTATATGTTGGTCTCTTAGGTACCTTATATATTGGTTGCTGAGGTTTGATAAACTTTATGTTAGTCACTGAGGTACCTAATATATTGATTGCAGATAATCAGCATAAGAAAGGGGGTATGTCGCTGTGACAATTGCCACTATTTCACTATAAGTCGTTTTGAGAATAAAAATCAGGCAACAAACGATGTTAAAGACCTTCTGAGAGATCCCCATAACATCTGCTAGGGAAAATTTCGGGGACCTTTGCCTAATGCCCGCATCACACTGTCCCGATTTTTATATACGATGGACACCCGAATGCGAAAATTGTAAGTTCGTACGAAGTTGGTCTCGATCTCGTTAAAATACCAAAACGTGACCGAAGCAAGTACGATGTTTAACGAAGTCTATACGATGGTTACCGGAATTATATACGATACCAAAAGATGAACATACGAAGGTTAACCGAAGACGGGTATTTAACCTTCATATCTCAGCCGAAGGCTACACGATCGATTACGAAGGCTACACGATAGACTACGATGATGGCGTTATGGTCATACGATGTCTAAAAGACGTCGTGTACAGCTTACGATGCATTTAAATTATAGGCGGAAAATCGGTCTTTTTGTCTACTTCTTATAAAACTTAGTTTATTATCCCCTCGCCTACTACATGTCAGTTGCGTGTAGATAAAATTGTTATGGACACTCTAGAACCAAAATGCTCAAAACGTGGTATGGTGTTACTCGTTAAGAATATCTTAAGCGCTATTGACTTTAAAGTTCAAAGGTCAAGGTCACAGTGGCAGTTGTAATACAAGGTAATATCACCCTTGTGGACACTCTAAAACCAATATGCTTAAAAAGATTTTAACCACATTTGGTATATTGTTCCTCCTTGTAATGATCTGACATTTTTTACGTTCAAGGCCAAAGGTCAAGGTCATGCAGATGGACTTGTTTTTTCTCCTTGAAATAGCATAATACACAGGAAATTGGTTGCTCATTTTTTTACCTGCTGATTCTAAAGACAATATTAAAGGTATTTCCAGTTACTGATTGTTTTGGTTGATTTCTAAAAAAATAGTTTATGTATTTATATTCAATTTACCATTTTCTGCATGTGTCATATACAAATATAGTGTCCATATATGTCCCCAATATGTTACATACGAGGGGGTGCCACGCTCGGCATTGCCTTGTTTAAACTGTAAAATGTGTGCACTAGTCTGAATAATCACCCATAATTATGCCCATGTTTACTGATCTATCTTAAAGGTGAGGTAATGGGTTCGTTGATCCCTTTTATTCAAAACGAGCTCTTTCCAGGAGAATATCATAATAATATAGACAAAGGAAGGATGTGGAGAAAGCAACAAATGCGGCAAAATATGACACATAGAAAACAAAATGTTTATGGAGTAAACATTCGTGGGACAACAACTCAAACGATACATAAAAAATCAGAATAATGAAGAAAAAAATGGTTTCCTGCAGTGTTGGTGTACGAGGCGCGTTTATGATTTTCATTATGTTACTTGATATGAAAAATTGACAAAAAATAATATTTTACTGGTAAAATTAAATCCTGAGCCTGTAATAGCTGCTCTTCTTGTTCCATTTGAATTAATAGAAACAACGCTGTCGCCTTTCTTGTTCTCATAGAATCATATGATATAAGCTCCATGTTTTGTGAACGTCTATTAGACTGACCAGTGCATATCGCGCATGGCACTTTAAATGTATTTTAACGCGAAAATTAACTTACATTTAGCTGGATTTATTGCCGTCGTAGTTCCATCTTGTCCCCTTCGTACTTTTATTCGATGGCAACAGGACGGGATTACGAGGTCTTCACGAAGTCGTGTTGCCATCGTAAAACCTTCGGGTAACTTCGTGATTCATTCGTGTAGACATCGTAATGTCAAAACTGCCCGATAGAAACGATGGAAACACGAATGCAATACGATGTTCAAAGATGCATTCCCGGTGACATTACGATGGTGAGGATGGTGATACGAACTCAATACGAACCATCAACATCGGACGCACCTTCGGGGATTTTTTAACATGTTAAAAAATTTAGAACCCTTCCCGAAGATGTCCCGAAGGCTAGAAAAAGTGGCCGATGGTTCTACGATGGTTAAAGATGGCACTACGAATAGCCCGATCTGGATACGATCAGTCCACATTTTGAACATTTCCATAATCGTGTTGCCATCGGCGTAAAAATCGGGACAGTGTTACGCGGGCATAAAGAAAAAGTAAAATCACAAAAATACTGAACTTAGAGGAAAATCTAATCGGAAAGTCCATAATCACATGACACACAGTTGCCTGTATCCAATATAGGGCAGAGCTCGCCAAAGTTGGAAATTAACATTTTTCCAATGGAATTTGGTTTATCTTCCTTGGCCCGATCGTAGCCCGAAATTGAACCACATCGAGCATAAATTGGACACTATTGGGCGTAAAGTGCACGAAAGGACACCCCAGTTCAAACACGTCATGAAATAAACAATATCCTTCGTCAGGAATGGTTGCTACTACCTTAGCAACAAATTAGTCGACTATTGGCAGGAATCAGAAGACGATAAGATGCGGTTATCCGTTTGAATGGAGGCTGAGCACAAAGCACTAATTATTTGGCGTATAACGATCAACCATGATGTGAACAATCATCTAAAGATTAATTTTGAAATGTCTGACATTGTAAAGTTCGATTACAGTAAAAGTTGTAAAATGCATTTTTATGTACAAAAAACACTTCATTTTGTTATAAAAATTTTGGTTAGATAAAACTTTTTTTTTATTACATTTTTTGTTCGTTTTAATGCCAATGTTACCATTAACTACGTTTCAATCTTATTTTACAAATATTTTATCCTATTCCATCCAAAATAAGAGGCTGATTTTTCAAGTTTTAAAATATCAAGGTGTTGCAATACTTTTTTCTATGTGTATATGTGAAAGGGCGTTTTATACAATTTTATTCGATAAAAATGTTTTTTTCATGATATTAATTAATACATTTTAAAATCAAGATATTAACTGAAAGACTTTATTTTGTTAAATTCTCGTGAATTTCACACGATTGTCATGTGCGATTTAAGTAAAAGTCACATAAATTGATTACACTTTCTTTTCACATTAAAATTCGTTTGAGGTGAAATTGAAGTGCCTGAAATTTCGCTATGTATTTCATTGAAATAAATTCAAATATATACTAATTTTAAACATATATTATCATATCAGGACATGACACTACAACCAGTGCTATATCTTGGATCCTGTATGATTTAGCAAAACATCCAGAATATCAGAAAATGTGTCAGAATGAAGTTGACAAAGCACTTGAAAATAATCCTGGTTTTGTAAAATGGTACGTAATATATAAAAAGTTAAGCGTATGTTTAATTGTCAAAGTTTATCGGACGTGACCTCAATATTACAAAAGAGGGACGAAAGATATCAAAGGGACAGTCAAACTCATAAATCTAAAACAAACTGACAACGCCATGGCTAAAAATAATCAACACAGAATCATGGAGCGCGTGTGATATGATAGACATGGAATAGAGCATGTTAATTTCATTTATTTTTTAAATTTTTTAGAGTTTAATTTTGTTAGTTTAACTTTGCCGCAACAGTTTTTAAATGATTTAATGTATTAAATCTTTTAATTCATTTAATTCCTGAAAATATGATCACTTTTAAGATAAATGTGTGGTATATTATAATTTACCCATAACAATATTTGTACACTTTGTAATCACATTTAAAATCTAATTTTTCGGAGAGAAGATATGTTACCGCACGAAAAACCTTTGTTTCTAAGGATGCGTGTAACGTTATTTTTCAATGTTAACAAAAATACTTATGTTTTACCTTGATAATGATAATAATGTCATAATTGCAAGGTTTGACATTTACAGATAAAAAAAAGAGACAAAAATAGCAAGATTGCAGAATGGACAACAAAAGTCAGAAGTTGAAAAAAAAACGACCGGCAAAATACGAGGAGAAGAAAACAACCGCCCACAAAACAAGACATAGAAACTAAAGACTGAGCAACAACAAAACTTCCATCCGAATCATTTGTTTATTATTAAAGCATGATTTACAATATTTTTCGTGTGAAAAATTAGAGAAAGATGTGTTACATACCTAAAACCATTTAATGAATCAAGGGATATTTCGATACTGCATTTGGTCTGCCCAAAAACAAATGTTAAATTGACTGCTTAAGTTATATGTTTTAAGAATGATGAAATGTGCCTGCTGTCAAAGGGTAGCAATCTGACAAATGGTTAAAATTTCATATAATATGTATATCATTGTGCTTCTTCATAAGAAAATAGTAATTCATTTTCAGGGAAGATTTAGGAAAATTCGAATTTCTAACACAATGTATAAAAGAAGGAATGAGGCTTCATTCACCAGTTCCCTTAATTTCAAGACAATCCACAAAAGAGTTCACTCTCGAAGGAATTACTTTTCCTCCGGGTACTTTTTTCCGTATCAACATATATGGTCTCCATCACAACCCTGCTGTTTGGACAGATCCAACAAAATTTGATCCAGATCGCTTTTCAAAGGATAATGCTACAAAGATGGACTCTTTTGCATTTACTCCATTTTCTGCCGGACCAAGGTATAGTTAATCTATTACACACACACACTTTATCATGATTAATATAAACACATATTTGATACAAACAAATATAATATGTATAATATAAGCAGATAGCAAATCTTTCTTAGAGGATTAATATAATTTTATTTCAGTTTCACTCTCCTTCTGCACCTCCTAGTGACTTGAAATATAATTCAATCAATTGCCATATCTTTTACTTTATAGGAATTGTATTGGACAACATTTTGCAATGAACGAAGAAAACACTCTTATAACAAGAATACTTGAAAGGTAATATTTAATTTTTCATTATGCTTATGAAATTTATTTGATTTTTGTAATACACACTGTTTATTTTCGAACCCAACACCACACTAACGGCAATCTAAATTAAATTAAATCAAATCAAAGTTTTATTTATTGTAGATACATAGTAAACAAATTTACACAAGCTCTAGTGAGCTTTTAAAATCGACATTATAATAAATAACACACAAGCAAATGACATTTAACAAAACACACATAGAATAATACTGTTCATGCAGATAAAATATAAAATCATAGCTAGCTCATTTTAGTATAAAAAAAAAAGGAAAAAAGCAAAGCTAAGCTCAAATCACAAAGCTTTAATGGCATGCATTACATTGGCATGAGCTGCCATTCCAGGTCTGTATTAGATTGGAAAATTGAATTAGAGAATTGTCCTGTCTTATGTGGTTTGGCAGCTCATTCCTAATTGTGCAGCACTGAAACGAAATAATTTTAACCCATATCTCGTAGTTTTAACTCTCGGTATGTCAGCTGTATCCTTAGATCTAAAATTATAACGTTGATTTTTCATATTTATTAGGTCATGAAGATAACTGGGATTTTTCTTGTGTACTATTTTAAATGTTTCAATTCCAATGGTTCTAAATAAAGGCAACAGTAGTATACCGCTGTTTAAAACTCATAAATCCATGGAGAAAAAACAAAATCGAGGTAACAAACTTAAACTGAGGGAAACGCATTAAATATAAGAGAACACCGACACAACATTAAAACGTAACACACACACACACACACACACACAAAGAAACGGACTAAGCATTAAACAAAATCTTTTGTGAATAGCAATTAACATCAAAACCAAATACATGAATTTGGGATAGATAAGTACAGTGACACGTCTTATATTAATGTGAATTCACACTCAAAAATCAAGAGAAAACAATCGTCACAACGGAAACACAACGTTAAAATGTAACACACACAGAAACTAACTATAATATAACAATGGCCATATTCCTGAATTGGTACAGGACATTTTAAAGGAAAAAAAAGTTCTAAATCTGCGAATATTTAAAGAATTGGAAGTTTAGAAATCAAAAGTAAATTTTCATAGCTGCTTAATATATAGTCTTCATATATGAAGCAGAGTGGTCTTTCCTGTAGTTTTTCAATTTTGTGCTTATTTCTGTCACTATAGAAATGCTAAATTACCGGACAATGATTATTTTAGAAAGAATGAAATAGTAGTAGTTTAGAAGCTTTTTTACAAATTTGTGAGATATGTTTACCAGAATTTAGTTCACAGTCTATCGTTACACCAAGGAGTATAACATCTTCATTACATGAAATTTTATTGCCTTCTAAGCTAAAAGTTAAATTAGTCTAACATTGTTAATCAAAGTCTGATGAGTTAAACTTAACACATGAACCTAACATATTTCTGTAACAACCATCATATACACTCGGGACGAAATACTTGAGAAATCACCAATTACATACGATTGGGAGCAGTCCGAATGAACGGCTTACAGATCTCATTCGTCAGCAAGGTCGATATCTACTGATATATAGCTCCGTCACCTGTAATGTCACATCCAATAGCAAATGTTAATTTCTAGAAACTTAAAAGGACTGAAATAAAAACTATGATGGACATTTGAGTTCATTATAGTATGAATCATTTTTCATAGTACCATATTATATATCGTCTAAAAGTAAAATAACAAACATACCAACTCCTAGGAAAATCCAAAACGAACAGTTTTAAAATGTTAAATCAATAAATGAAATTTATTGACTTTTTAGTCCTACCTTTAGCTTGTCGCCTTAATATCATCATTCGTTATACCAGGTAGGTATTCTTTGACAGTCATTATTATGTTCATACAGCCCGTAACAGAGTATTGAATTCGCGTTTCTTTACGGTCAGAATAAGTAACGTTATCGACAAACTTATTTCAGAAGTGACATAATTTAAGTTTTCTTCATCGACAAAATATTTCATGTCCAACGTGTAAGTTTTCATTGTTTGAGTCGAAGTTTTTTTAACACAGTAAAACATTTTTTATAATCAACCTCTGTCATTGGCATTTTCATTTTAACGGTAAAGGATCAAATGCGGGATCTCCGAAATTTCTATCATTTGTTACGAGGAAATCATTATTCAATCGAACATATGTCTTTGTTCATGAAACATATTATGAAATACAAAGGAGTTGAAATGATCAAATACTTTCGAACTGACGGAAACAAAAATGCATAATCTAGAATGTGTGTTATGTCATAAACAATGGCTTCGTCGTGCGAATCGACGAGATCATGTTACATGTAACTGATCTTAGCTGTAGAAACAGATGATGCGACCTCGATAAAATCTTTATCAATTTAATATATTAAGCGATAAATATTCATGACTACAATGATAATGAATTTATTTGAGTCACATCCACTGTTTCTACTGTAAACATGAACTCGTCGGTTAGTGTAATGAAGACACTTTTAAAGATTGAGATTGTTGGTTTATTCTTTACACCTTCGAGGTATTAAAATTATTTCAGTGTTTATTTAAAGTTAAATTTATTTTCAAATCTCTTCTGTTTAAAATTGTCGAAACTTCCGTTTGAGATTTCTGTGGTAAACTATCTATTCTATAGTTAGGACCATTTTATAATAAATACCCTTTTGTACAGGATTACTTTCTTTATAGAAGTATAGATCTGCTGGTTATAGATTTGTTTTTATAACTTTCATTATTGTGACAACGCGCTATGAAATTCAGATTGATTTATAAATGAATTGTATATAAATTTTTGGTCATAAACACAAATCTTTTAAACAGTTCGACGAGTGCGTCAATGTTACAGTAGTCTGTTTACTGTAAAGTACTAAGCTTGGCCCGATTCATCTGTCATTTATGGAAACTAATTCACCACTTTCTGAGACATTCATTTTTAGCTCACCTGGCCTAAAAGGCCATGTGAGCTTTTCTCATCACTTGGCGTCCGTCGTCGTCGTCGTCGTCTGTCGTCGTTAACAATTTTTCAAACATTTTCTCCTCTGAAACTACTGAATGGATTTGGTTAATATGACCAAAATTGTCAATTGACCCCTTAAGGGGTAAATGTCCTTTAATGACAATTTTTCACAATTTGTTCATCATATTTGCTAACTTTAAAAAATCTTCTCCTCTGAAACTACTGAATGGATTTGGATGAAACTTAGCATGATAGTTCCTTCGATTATCCTGCACAAAGTGTGTGCTTCGATTTTTGATCCGTCAAAAAACATGGCCGCCCTTACTTTAAATAGAACATAGGGGTCAAATGCAGTTTTTGGCTTATATCTCAAAAACGGAAGCATTTAGACATCTGACATGGGGTAAAAATGTTCATTAGGTCAAGATCTATCAGCCCTGAAATTTTCAGACGAATCAAACAAACCATTGTTGGGTTGCTGCCACTTAATTGGTAATTTTAAGGAAATTTTGCAGTTTTTGGTCATTATCTTGAATATCATTATAGATAAAGATAAACTGTAAACAGCAAAAATGATCAGCAAAGAAAGATCTACAAATAGGTTAATATGACCAAAATTGTCAATTGACCCCTTAAGGGGTTATTGTCCTTTAATGACAATTTTTTCACAATTTGTTCATCATATTTGCTAACTTTAAAAAAATCTTCTCCTCTAAAACTACTCAACCAAATTCAACCAAACTTCATCAACTGAATGAACAGTAGGGTGTATAAAATAAAGTTTGTGTTTTATTTTCTATTTTGTCTAAAAACATGGCCGTCATGGCTAAAAATAGAACACAGGGTAAAATGCAGTTTTTGGCTTATATCTAAAAAAACTCCAGCATTTAGAGCAAATAAGACTAGAAGTTAAAATATTTATTAGGTCAAGGTCTACGTGTCCTGAAATTTTCAATTTGCAATTTGCCAAAAAAAATAATTTGTTGTGCTACTTCCAAAAAATAGAAAATATTCTGACAAGAAAAAAAACCATGTCCCCCTACAAGTTAAGTGGTCCATGCCTAACTGTTATTAATGAAATCATTTAACTGTTTTGCTGTTATTGGAGCCCCTTGCCCCTTCTCAGCAGTGGAATAAATCCAAATCATGAATGAAGAAATTCGAAAGAATAACAATTTAATAATGTAACAATAACAGTTCAGTGGTTATAGTTTTTATTTTTTGGTCTGTTTTTCTTATACTATATGCAATAGGTCTACTAAAATTGGTGTATAGAATGATTGTAAGATGTACATGTCTAGCTGACAGGTGTCATCTAACCTTGACCTCATTTTCATAATTCAGTGGTCAAAGTTAACTTTTTTAGTTTTGGTCTATTTTTTTAATACTTTATGCATTAGGTCAACTATATTTGGTGTATGAAAATATTTTATGATCTATATGTCGGTTACGCAGGTTTTATTTGAACTTGACCTCATTTTCACAGTCCATTGCTAAGTTTTAAGTGTTTGTGTTTTGGTCTCATTTTCTTTATTTATAAACAGTAAGTCATATATATTTGTAATATTGAAGAATTGTTAGCTGGAAAACTCTCAAATTAAAGAAATTTGACATGATATACTGAAACTTTCTTATAATCAATTAAACGACTGCTTTTCTTAAATATGTGATTTTTCATGGTCAAACTTTTTCATTGTTTACGGACATTTTGTGATTTTTTATTGTAAAAAATTGTGTTTTTTTAAAGAAATCAACATTCAAAATTTAGAATTTCATGAACATATACAGGAAGCTGAATTATTGCACATCTATGTACTAATTAAAATTGTACTTCGATCTGTTGTTCTGACCGTCCTAAGATTTAATGTACGTAAATGTTTCGGTAAATTAAATTCAAATCCGATTTGAATGTTTATGACACACACAAAGAGAAACCAGAATCTCTTGATGACCAAACGTTTGTACACGTTGGGACGATTTAGAGCTTTTCGGAAGGAGTTAGATTCCACCCTTGTTGAAAGCCTTGTGGAGACTAGATTTTTTAATTCCATTCGTTTTTCTCATGGATGGATTGTGGTCTCTCTGTAAATTACCCCATATCTTTTCATTTTCCTATTTACCGAAGGTTCCATGTGAAAATTTCCATTAGATCATATCTGTTAAACTAAATGTACAAAACAGGCTCAAGAAAAGGCGAAATTTCTTTTTCAAACCCGAACTAGAAATCCATTTTTTTCTAATAGAGCACCTTACATTATCGTCAATGAGTTCAGGCAGGTGAAAAATTATATAACCATACACAAGAAAGAAACCCTGAACAGGCTTTCAGCACTAATTTTTACCTATTTAATATTAAGTAAATATTACCATGTGCATGTATTTGATAAAGTACAGATATAACAAAGAAACTGCCCGGTATCCGACGTAAGAGTACACTTTTTACTGCACGCTTTTAGTCGGGTGCGTTCACTACGAGGACACTTATACTCAACTACGCGTGAAGTATGAGTACAGGACTTTTTCTATGTTATCCTAGTATATTATCCGACAGTTAAGAATAGAATCTGGTCAAATTTTGAAGTTGAACATGTGGGAATTTTTATTTTTGCCACGGACCATTTAATTTTCATGGAGGAATGGGCCTTGTAGTTTTTAGAAAACAATATGAAAATGAAAAGATATAACTTAAGTGTTAGCATGTTCAGGGAGACGGCACTCAATTTACAAAACAATAATGATGTTTTAAGGAACTGTAGAGGTCTCCACAGGTTTCCAACATGGGTAGAATTCAAAACCTTGAATATGAAAACCTCGAAATCAATAATACTTTTTTTTCTGTGCGGTAGTTATATCCACAAAATCCAATCATGTACACCGTCACGACATATAATACATGTATATTTATATATTGGGAATTTATTTCTGTTTCCAAACAGAATTATAAGGTTATGTATACATTTAAGTTCACTGCACAATTGTAAATTGTCTTCCTAAAGACCAGCAAAAATAAATGGCACAAGTTAAAGTCATAAAAAAGTCGTATAATTTACGTTATCGAACAAAAAATCAGAAATACGGAATATTATATGTGAATTGTTAGGATATCCGTTTCCGCTACATGTTTTAAAAGTCAAAGAAAAATGTTTTCCCTGATACAAACGTTTTAAGAACCAGCTTTGTGTAACCTATAGACAAATTTCGACTGGATATAAGGAAGTTTAATATGTTTACTCTGATTTGAAATTATCTTTTAGAACTTTTTTTAGTAATTAAGAACCTATGTTGTTTATGGGTAATAGGTGAAATGTTGCATGATCCCTCAAAATGACAGCAAGCGCAGATTTCCGGACGATTTTCATTTGTTCACTGCTAAAAACTGTCAGGTCGTGGCCATGGTATATTTTGGAGAATTTTTTTTTTACTGATTTTTACTATAAAATATTCTCTGTGTGTGCCATTGCAAGAAATAGTTTTCCTCGTTATTTTGTCAAATTAAAAAATAATCTCAACAAAATTTTCCCATTTAAACTGTACTAGAAAAAAGTGTGGCATGTGAAACGGACGAAGACATATTCTAACAGAAGTACAAATACCAGTCCTCCCTTTTGTGTATACATATGAGAAAACATTTCAAAGTTATTGATTGAATTCAAATCCATCACACATACGGTACACATTGTAGTCCGAAAAAATAAAGGACTTCATTCCTATCAAACACCTCTTTAATTGTTTACCAGTATATTTCTTTTAGTTTTTGGTAAAATTGTAAAGGAAATAATACTATCAAGACGTCCTTCCATAAATCTTTTTTTTCTGTTCTGACTTTGAAGAAATGACTACTTTTCGCCCAATCGAAACGGTGCATGGACATATTTTGTTTCATATTATTAGAATTATTTTCAATATTACCGGTATTAAACTTGATTATCGACACACGAAAGTTTGTCAGCATTGTCAATCTTTTTAACGTTAAAGTACCAATAGTTCGGTCACTACTCAATTAAGTTTGTCGATAACGTAGCTAATTTTGAAGGTAAAGAAACATCAATTCGATCACTTCTCTGTTACGGGCTGTATCTGAGTCTGCACTAAGTATTATAGACAAATCAAGATTTTTTATCAAGGTGTTGTTAACAAAGCGAAAGGAGCACGTCATATTAGAATGTGAACTTTCTCTTTGACTTACCCTAATTAATTTTGATGTGTCGAATTCTAACTATATTATAATTTTAGATTTACATTAGAACCTGATCCTGACCATACAGTTTCTCCACATATGGCAGCTGTTATGCGGTCTAGAAATGGAATCAAATGCATTGCAAAACGCAGAAAGGAACAATAATAAGATAATTTCAGAACTGATTTAACGATCAATAAAGAATCTTGCAATACAAGTTAATGTATTCAACTCAACACTTTAGTTAAACATTCAATAAAATTGAGAATGGATAATGAAAATAGCTTATTTTGAGTAATTTTAAATCTTTTGTTCACAATTTTTTATTGAACAAACAAAAATGTATTGCGGGGACAGCTAAACGAGGAATGGATATACAAATAAAAAGATATGGCAATATCCACCAAAAAAACAAATGACCTTGAGGTCAATTATAGGTCACCATACAACCTTCGAAATTGAGAAACCCAGCATAGTAAACTATTAAAAGGCCCTGAAATGACAAATATAAAACTTTTCAAACAAGAAAACTGACGGCCTGATGTATATACAAAGTAAAGAACAAAACATAAAATACGTTGTACAGCAAACAACTACAAAATATAATTATAGCCTTCTGAATAAGACAGGCACATATATACATAATATGGTAGGATTGAATATGATTGCTTCCGCGATCCGCTCATAACCCGGGGCAGTGGTGTAGCAGTACAAAATAATACCAAACTATAAAAATCAGTCAAAAAGTAAAGGTCAATAGAAAGCACATAAAACCTTATCAAAACACAAACGACACTATGTACAGATCTGAGACTATTTGAAGATACTGAAAGCTGGTTTAAAGGAAATATCAATTTAAAGAATATCATCTGTCTAAGACTCTAAATGATATGCGTAGTTGGCTCCATTTGGAAATAGTTTTGAAATGCAACGCACATTTCTATCTGAACCGATAGTAAACTTTTGAACTACATGATTTATTCGTACCCATCAGAAACAGCCTGATAGTCGATTTGCTCACATTTTGCTTGATTGATATTTTTTCTGTCTACACACTTTGTTCAGTTTAATTCATCCAGTATCTGAAATTAAAAGCTAAATAACCGAAATGTCAATTTTAGTTTGTTGTTGTAAAGAGTTTGTTCCCATGACCTTTTTTCCTTGAATCGAAATAAACATATTAGCTTGAAATACATATTTTTACTCCAAGTACACTAATTTTTACTTTCGGGACATTTTATTACACGTTAAAAAAATGCCTCGAAAAGTAATTAATTGTGACGTATTGATAAAAACAATACATATTATACTTATCAAGACAAAACAAGTAAGACATCCTTTTTACGTTTGCAGATTGCAATCGCCGACAATGTATGAAACATTGAATTCATGATTTTATCCAAAACAATATTCATTAAAAACAATTAAAAAATCAAAAAAATCTGTGTTGTTAAATCGAAGAAACTATATTATAAGTTGTTTATAAAGATGGCATACAAAGAAGTATTTCTTTTTGTAAATGCAATTAAATCTCAAGCCTTAAAAAAACAAAGCCTTTATCTGAAAATGCGAGATTTTTTTATTTGAAGCACAATTGAAGTGTGCACTTCCTACTGGTAGACTTGGTTTTGGCAGAATTCATGCAATTCATATTCATTAACACTGTACTAGTATAGATTTTTATTTAGGTGACAGATACGGCCAACTTCCTAATGGGAGAGTTTCTCGCTGCATTTAAGACCCATTGCTGGCCTTTGGTTGTTATATACTCTCTAGTCGGGTTGTTTTCAGTTTGACATATTCCCCATTTCCATTCTCAATTACTACCATAGTCAGCATTTCGGGGATTTTGTTTTTACATTTCGACTTTGGTTAATTTAGTACTGTCCACACTCTTTGCTTGCGATCTGTTCAATTTGGTTTTTTTTATTTGAATCCCCCAAAACAAACCATTAGTTTAAAGTAAACGTAACTCCATATACAACGATTTTCCGTTCGAAATATTCTGTTTCACTATAGAGAAGTTTGTTTTTTTAAGTAATCTTAATGCAGCATATTAATTGCAGCCAATGGATTTATGCAGACAGAACAATCACTTTTTTCGTATGTCAGATCTGTTTCGTAACTGTCATGTTTCTCCCCAATAAAAACATTCATTGATTGAAACAAGTATGTGGTGTTAAATCTAAGAATCCTTAGAATTCATAGTTTAAGAACTCACGGTGTCCAACTAAATATTTCGTAATAAATGCAATAGTCATAATAAGCCTTTAAAAATACACCCAAGTCTTGAACCTATGATTCTGGATCTGTTATTGGTCTGTTACAAGTTTCTGTTACAGATATTTCAACAATCAGTCAGTATACAAATAAGTTGTTGTGTGCACTTCCTACAGGTAGACTTGGTTTGTTGTCATTTTTCCTTTGAAAAATAATATATACAATAAACTCATCATAGATACCAGGATTAAATTTAGTATATACGCCAGACGCGCTTTTCGTCTACAAAAGACTGATCAGTGACGCTCAAACCGTTTTCAGAAACCAAAATAAATCAGGTAACTATAAGTGTTTAATTTTCACGTTCAAAAATATAATGATGATTAGTCACGCAATAGCTCATATTTTAAACAGGTCATGAATCTACTATGCCCCACTGATCATAAAATTAAGGAAACTACTGAAACTAGATAGTTATCCAGTTGTTCTTTGTCAGATATATTAAAGAATTAAAAAAATTAAGTAAACTTTTAAAATCAGCAGGAAAAAACAATTAGATTTTGATTGCAATTATATAGAATTTGTTTGTTTGGCATTTTATGTCTATCAAAGTATATCATTCTCTGTTTTTATTTCGTTTATTGTATTATTCATTATATTTTATTTCATGTAAATATTTATATTTATATATTGTGTAAATCAGTCGAGAATATTTTGTACAAATTCGTATTATTGGTGCATATGAAGTTATTATCATTATGTGTATGTATCCTATAAGCTGTATTTGCTTTTTGCTGGAATAAAACATTATTTATATCAAATGTATTTGATTTGTCAGAAACATATTGTGTTTAAACAAAAAATAACAAACGGAGTTATAGAAGAAGTAAAAATAAAGACTTAACAGTATAAATCTGTGTGCATGTCCCTATACATAATGTGTAGTGGCGTTCAACTTCACTTTACCATTTCTAATAATGTGTTATACCTTTTAAAATTGCTAACGCCATGCCGTCTTTAAATTAAAAAAAAGAGAATTTACACATAAAACCCTAAAATACCCGAAACGCACATATTAAATGAATAACAATTCAAAACAAGTGAAACTGCGAGCTACTGCTCACTGATGATACCCCCGCCGCAAGTGGATAATATTAATAATGTAAAAGTATGCAAGTGTTCGGTAAACAGGAAGTTGTCGAGTGATGAATTTGAAACGCATTACACAGTATAGCAGACTTATATCAAGCCTGAAACCAAATTTAAGAAATCCTTTTAGTATAATTTCTGAGAAAAATGTGACGAAAATTTTCAACTTGGCTGTCATGTGTAAAATGATACAAGTGTTCAGTAAACAAGACGTTGTTGAGTGATGAATCTGAAAATGCATCATACGGTTTAGCTGACAGATATAAACTCTGAAACCAAATTTTAGAAATCCTGGTAGTGTAGTTCCTGAGAAAAATGTGACAAAAAATATTCATGGGACGAATGGACGGACTGATGGACTGACGGACGCAATGATGGACAAACAGAGGTAAAACAGTATACCCCCTTTTTTAAAAGCGGAGTAAAGATATCTTGCTTATACACTGCAAGTATTTCTTGCTCGCAGATTTGGTTTTGTGGCGTGTAACAGCTATTGATGAAAAATGGAGAAAAAAATCCTTATACCAAACGTTATGAAAGAATTATAAACAAGAATCATTCTACTAACAGATATCACCACATACAATTGTCACAGTCACATGAAACTAAATTATTTGTTTAATTCCTAACTACCTTGCTGCCTTTGAAATGTACGTCATAATTCATTGTATAACCAACATGATTATGAAGAGTCTGGGCTGTTAACCGATAAAGAGTTTGATTCCTCAGCTTTACAAAGACTGAATATACTATTGACTTACACACGAGGGGTACTTCTATGTGTCCTATTGAATAAGAAAAGAGTAAATGACCTTTTTGAATATTTACTTCATTCCGCGACCTCTGACAACGGTTTTGACACCGCAATTATCATGTACGTAAATCAGATAAAAAGTCAAGATGTTTGAAGATATTTCTGGGGCTTTTATAGATGACTATGCGGTATGAGCTTTGTTCATTGTTGAAGGCCGTACGATGACCTACAGTTGTTAAATTCTGTGACATTTGTTCTCTGTGGAGAGAAAAGAAAAACAAATACTAACAAAAGAACTCGTCCTCAATACCAATCTGTTTATAAACAAATATGGATGTCGGTCGAAGTAATCTTGACTTAAGAACGACATAGAAGTGATGACGGACGGACAGACATACATGTAGACAGGGTGAAAACTATATGATGTCAGCGGCCTTATCTCAATTCCCTACTAACTTGTGAATACAAAATGTAGCTGTAAGTACTTAGTTAAACTAGACATTTCTTAGTTTGATATATATAACATATGTAGTTATACGTCTATCTATGAGATATTGGTAAACACAAACCTTTATTATGGTATATGGATTTTATTGATCATTCAGTTGGGTAACGCAAAATGTAAAAAAAATAATTTCCCACGATCTATCATAAACTTCTATTTTTTACTTGAGTAAGAAGGAAAAAGGAAATTATTTTTCTTGTAATTTATAAATGTCTTTTATAAAATATTTTACAATTCAGTGAATGCTGGATAACTTATAATATTATTAAGATAAAACGATTCAAAAACTACTGATTTTTGCATGTGCAATAGTTCAAAAAGATAAGATAGATGACCTTTTGTTTAATAGAATGTTGAGTTATTGTGATTTTTTCAACAAACTGTTTAACACAAACTTTTGGTATCCGAATCATATCGATCAATAATTTGGTTAACACACAATTTAGGTACGTTCTTTTATTTTTATTGGTTAACGCAAACGTTTGTCACATGATCAGGTACCATTCGTTCTTAAGCTTTTCATTAAGGTTATAGGAAGATATTGTTCATAACTATATTGTAAGTTTAATTTCAATGTATAGTTAAAGGATTCAAATGCAGCTGAATAACAGATACAATCTCGAAAATAATTTAACAGCTTGTTTCTGTTTACTTTTAAATAATGACAATGACTTTATTCTTGAGCAGATGTTTACTTAGTAATTAAAAGAATCCATAATTTTAAAATTGAAGAAAATTTCTTTGAGATATTGTTTTACGCAAAGGTTAGTCATTTATGTGTCATTCCTGATACTTATTCATGTATACATCAGGTTGGTAAAGTATTATATATTTGTATTGTGTTAAGTAAGTAAAGTTAACATAAGTTGATTATATGTTGGGTAACGAAAAAAGACACACTGGAAGTAAGATAATTAAACATTTTGACTTTCATTTTTCTTTAAAGTAAAGGAAGATATTGAAGCAGTTTTTACCTCTTATAATGTAACTTGATTTTCAATATATATTGGACTTTTATTTTGTAATGCAAAATGTAATTTTGTAACTTCTGTGTTGAGTTTTACTTTATCCGTCTTTGATCCAGGTTATTTGTACAAGGACGATTGTAGACATATTCTGAAGTATACACGGCGTAGATTACTACGTTCCTTTTGTATGAATACAAAAATAAAATATTCATTGCCGGAGATAAAATTATTCTTGATATTTTAGACACTTCTATATACAAATACGTATTTCTTCGGAAACTATGCACATGGATGCACGACAATGTTGTTTTATGCATAATATTGCAATTTGGTTTAGCCCCTAATATGGCAACTGATTCTCCAATTTTTTGTGGGATATTTTGTATGCATGTTTATTCCTAACAGGGTTTCTGAGGTTTTCGACCCCGAATTATTGCATAAAATATTTTTGAACTCTATTCGAGATATTTCACTAAAGCATGATACATGTATCATTTAAACTTTATTGTTCTAACTTTTTGAGAAAAAACATCACGAAAAGTGTAGAACAATTTTGAGGTCTCAGCGTTCTTTGCGATGTTATGGCATTTTAGTTCTTTTGTATACAATAAGATGTGATATGATGGTCAATGAAAAACTTTTCAGCATGACGTGGATTTCAATCCACAACATATAGTCATATTTAAAAGGTTCGTTAACGCATATATTATAATCGTAGATTCAAAGTCGCAACTGAATTCTTTTAAAAAAAAAATGTGCTTACTACTTCATCGTTTTGGTCTCCGATGGAAAGGTTTGGGGTTTTTGGCATCTCTTTATAGTTATTCAAAAGGAAGTATGTATAATGCATATAATAAAATGAAAGAAAAGATTTAAAGACATGTTACAGTGCATTTATGTTTTGATTAATTTAAAAAAAAGGATTGTCAATTTTAAGAAAATTATAATTTGACTACAGTTTTAAACTTCATGATATATCCGCACTCTGTTCACAAGGTAGCTCAACCTATACAGGTAATATGCCTGTCAGTTCACAGAGAACATTGAAACTTTGTCATTATATGCAGACAACTTCAAACAATCCTATTCTACCATGACAAAATGTGAAACATATAACAAGAAGTATTATATACATTTAATTCCGTTTTTCATAGACCAAAATACTTTTTATAAAGGACACATTTAAAGGTTCAACTTCTTGGTTAACGCAAATATTATAATCGTAGGTTTAAAGTCTCAACTGAATTCTTTGAAAAAGAAATGCTTACTACTTTTTCGTTTTGGTCTCCGCTGGATAGTTGTTGTTTTTTTTGCATCTCTTTATGGGCATACAAAAAGAAGTATATATAACATATAGATATAGGAAGATGCATATTATGAAATGAAAGAAAAAGATTTTGAAGACATGTTACAATACATTTATATTTTGATTAACTAAAAAAAATGTTTGTCAATTTTAAGAAAATTATAATATGACTACAGTTCTTGAACTTCATGATGTATCCTCCCTCTGTTCACAAGGTAGCTCAACCTATACAGGTAATATGCCTTTCTGGTCACAGAGAACATTGAAACTGTGTCATCATATGCAGATAACTTCAAACAATCATATTGTGCATACTCATTTCTTATTCTACAATAACATGTTTTCTTTTTGATGTGAATTAAATATTTCCAAGTTGACGGATAGACTTTAACTGGATTCTTCTATGTGTCAATTTAAAAAAAACTTAGGATATGACAACAATTCTTAAAACTTCAATGTGTATCTACTACTGTTAAAAAGGTAGCTAAAGCTATACAAGAAATGTGCGTTTAAGTTTACATGAAAATTGAAGTTTTATCACTGTCTGTAGATAACTTCGAACAATCCTAATGTGCATACTCATTTCTTGTTCTACATCAATTTTTGTTTCTTTTAAAGTAAATTTGTTATTTTAAAGTTTAAAGTTGGAAATGAACTGAATTACATTTCTAGTCTTTGCGGCACATGTAGTCCTTGTAAGTATCTTTTTATATAAACATTTATACAAATAATACAAATAGTATTACTTGCATCTGAATTTTGTCAAAATTTGAGTGACAATGAGAGTAAAATAACAAAAATACCGAACTCCAGAGGAAGTCCTTCATCAATGGCAAAATAAAAAGCTCAAACACATCAAATGATCGGAAAACAAAAGTCCTATTTCTGACTTGGTAAAAAAATATATACATGCATAAATATACATAAAAAAACTCATCTAAAATATACCAGGGTAATATCTTGTGTACGATAAACGCGCGTTTCGTCTAAAGTAGCACCAAATTGAAACCGCTGAATTATCAATTTAGACTTTCTGAATAATTTAGAATAATCATTTATTAATAAATAGATAGATTTGCTAAACAAGTATGTTGACTATGGGTTTTTGTACACATTCATATATACTTTTAAATAACATCGTTTTTCAGTCCGCTATTTTAGAACGCTAATCAAAATAGTTGCCCGTTGAAGTGTTTTAGTTTTCGTACTCCAGGTTGCTGGCTTCGTTCGGAAATGTTCCAACAGAGAACAATTTGATGTTGTAGCGAAATTGAATTGTCCTGAAAATATGGATCACTTCCATTGCTTACCTGTGCTTCAAGACTACAACAATGTAATCTTTATTTGCAAACCTCCAAAATGGTTTGTCAATGGTAAGATTGAAGTTCTAACATCACATACATCTATTGTATTTATTTCTTAGCCGAAATACAGACACAATGTCTTATCTAAACTAGAAATGTATGTAACTCTTATGTTTGTTTGTTTATCTGACAAATCTAATTATGGATCCAGTATTGGTCACCTGACAAATACGAAATATTGACTAGCTCTCTTTTAGTAATTCGTAAAGTTTGTCTACAGCTGAAAGACTTTGTTAGGCTTGTGAAAGGCAATAACTTCTTGCCAGTCTAGTTGATTTATGATACTAAAGATTTGTATATTTTCGTTACAAAAGCATACGTTACGTTACACTAGTATGCCCGAAAGTCCTCGAAACAATTATAACTATTCGTGGTTGTTCTGCAGTTTGCATTTTGTGTCCACTATTGTATCATTTGTGTGTGCTTTTTAAGTGATGAATGTTCTTGCGTGTGTTTGTGCTGTATTCTGACATGTAGTGTTGTTATTTTAGCGATTTGTTTAAACATTGTCAAATAAACGGGAGGTGTGGCTAGACATAAAACCAGGTTTAACCAACTATTGTTTCTTAAAATGTCATGTACCAAGTCAGCAATATGGTTGTTGTTATCAAAACGTTCCCTCCTATGAATGTTGGCGTTTCTTTTTGATGCACCTCAGTGTTCTTGTTATTCCTTAGTTTTCATCTAACAGTTTATGTATATCCCTCGGTTTAATTTTTAGCCGGATTTGTTTTTCTAGCGTTGTTATGTTAGCAGTATTTGTTATCATTGCCATATAAACGGGAGGTGTGGCTAGACATAAAACCAGGTTTAACCAACTATTGTTTCTTAAAATGTCATGTACCAAGTCAGCAATATGGTTGTTGTAATCAAAACGTAGGGTTGTTATTCTACCGATATTCGTTAGCTTTGCCGTATAAACGGGAGGTATGGCTAGACATAAAACCAGGTTCAACTAACTGTTGTTTCTTAAAATTTCATGTACTAAGTCAGCAATATGGTTGTTGTTATCAAAACGTTCGCTCCTATGGATGTTGGCGTTTCTTTTTGGTGCACCTCAATGTTCTTGTTATTCCTTTGTTTTCCTTTAAAAGTTTATGTATTTCCCTCGGTTTAAGTTTTACCCGGATTTGTTTTTCTCGCAATCGATTAATGACTTTTGAACATAGTACACTATAGTTGCCTTTCTATATATACCTAACCAACTGTCAAGTTGCGTATTTACTTTAAATTAAGTTTCAATAACGGCTGCCATGTTGATCGGTCATCTTGTCTGTTTTTTACTGTTTTATTTGCAAAAAAAATACACCAGGTTCTTTCATATATTTCCTCAAATTGACTTTATTTTAATAGGAACTTTCAGTGTGGTCACCGATATATGAGAAAATTACATCAGTTCCATGCGAGAACAATAGATACCAAAAACTTCCTTACAAATCAAATGATAGATTAGCTTTCAAATGTTCAATGGGAAAGAGCTTTTGTACAGAAAAAGGACAGACTATTGCACAGCCTTAAAACCGAAGACAATCTCTGTTTCTGTTCGAATGGCTACACATTTCTAACAGAACCTAAGAATGGCACATACTGCGACCCGGATGTTGAAAACTGCACTTGCATTTGGGAAGAAATAGGCAAGTAATCCATTCAACTTCAATTTATATTGCTTTATCGTTATACTAAATTGTTACTATCATGTATTTAGTTTCTGCATTATAATCTGTAAAATAGCATGTAGGTGAATGCTTCATATATGTTCATCCAGGTAGTGGTAATAATTTCATTACTAATGTGCATACACTTAGTACTACAACCTAGTATCATTGATGTAGCATTTCTGAATTTTTGATGTAAGTGATTCACAGATTAAAAAAAAGGCCAAGATTGTGTTGATCATTAAGATCTGTGTCGATGGCGACCATTCATAAGTGTTACCCGCTGCATCGCGTTGCGGCGGCTATAAACGAAATACTATGAGTTAATCTGGCATTTAAACTGTTCATCATGTCTTGCATGCGCTCTCATGTATACAATGTTTTGCCAAATGATTACGAAATGGTTACAGTTAATAGCGTTATCCTGTGTACAGCCATACGCACTTACTAACCATGCTTCACAATTATAAATCTCGTGAGTCTTAATAAAAGTATAGTTTGATATGATTTACATTTTATGTTTTCTTACTAGATTAATATATTCTAAATCGATTACAGATCAGAAATTGGAAACTACCACAAATGTACATTTTCTAAATAGGACAATAGGAGAACTCAAAGTCAAGTAAGACCATTTAAATTGTATATTGCATTTCGTTTTCAAAAACCAATGGCGTAATGATGATACATGTGATAATCACATTTGTTTTTAGGTCATTTTTCATATTTCTTACTAAAAGATTTCCCTGACCTCTGTTTCGTGATTTAAAAAAAATATATATATAATTTGACTTAAAATTAGAAGTAATTTATCAATAGTTTATCATAGTTTTGTATTTCTTTGTTTACTGGCGTTTCTTAAACGTAAAAAAAATGTTAATTGCAATGCAGTATGGATTATATGTATTTACATAGTATTGAACATATTCAGATTTATAAAAGAAATACAGCTTACATTCGAATCATCCCGTAATTACCAAGAAATCAGTTTCCAAAATTTTATTCGGTAGGCAATAATAGGTAGGCTTATAATGCAATTAAGACTATTTCAAAGAATAAAACGACAAAACCAAGTCATACCAATGAAATTGCCAAATAATAAAACACCCTTTTTTGAGAGTTTTGTTGGGAAGGGATTAAAGAAATAGAAAGGTATGAATAGATGAATATTGGTGAACTAAGAAATTTTAATTAGCTTGGTCATGATTAAAAATACATTTCCATTTCCCAGGTGTTGGAGTCGTGTGTAAAAGGGTCTTTTCGTCTTTGTCCCTGTTGTTCCACCGTCCATAGCTCTGTTCAATGTACTGGTTCATTTTTGTTTCAACAATAACTTCTTTATCTTGTTTTTGTATTTGAAAATGTAAAGTGAATGAGGTAGTGCAGACTTGAATGCCACAGCGTGTACAGTTAGTAGCCATCGAATACGATCATTTATCGAATCTATCATAGAAAGCAACAATTATACGTAATAAAGTATATATATGAAGTGTAAACCTTTTTTTTTTATCATGAATAACTTCTTTCGCAGAACTTTTGACTGAATTTATGTATTCTGTCTTTTCTAGTCAAACTGATAAGGTCAAGGAACTAAGTAAAATATCAGGTAAATTTAATTATTTGTATTTCTGTCATCTTTACTGTAACATATTATCAAATATTTTGTTAAACAACTTGATGCCATAACTTTATATCATTCTATGACTTGGTACAGACTTGGTACAGATATTTCCTTATGCAGAAAATGATGGATTAAACTTTGTAAATATGTAGAGAAAACTGTCATTCAATAAAAGTCGCTTAAATTCCATTATATTCACAACAATGTGTGAGCAGAACACAGACATGTCAGGTGAACAGGTCAAAAATCAGGGTACAGCAGTCAACATTGTGTTATTATCTTAAAATAACTATATATAAACAAAGTAAAAAAACACGGGAGTTCACATGTATAAAAAGAAAAGTAAAATCACAAAAATACTGAACTCCGAGGAAAATTCAAAACGGAAAGTACCTGATCATATAGCAAAAATCAAAAGATAAAACACATCAAACGAATGTACAACAACTGTCATATTCCTGACCTGTACGAAACGGGCGTCTTACGTACGCAATTATAAATATGAAATATAATTTTATATTTTACAGAGTATACATTTCAAGTTGTATAATATGCAGTATTGATAGCTGTTATTGTGTGTGCGATATTATATTGTAAGTCTTACAAAACCACATATTATATGTTTTGAACAATATACATTGCAGGTGCTCAATATTTAATCATGATTGTTACACAGTATATACTTGTAATTTAATATCATAAACATAATTGCAAACAGTAGGCGATAAACAAAATTAGTATATTTCGCCTTTGCTCGAATACGATAAGTGTACTTATCCAATCGATATATAAGTATTCGTGCTTTGAATACACATGTATACGAATCTACAAATATCTGCTGAATAATATACTTTCATCAATCAATGTAGAACACTTACAGAAAATCAAACAAGCAAAACATAATAGAAACAAAGCAGCTTCCTTATGTTGTACTGTTATACCACTGTTCCAGGTTTAGTGGGGGGGGGGGGTCCCGCTAGAATGGTTTAACCCCGCAACATTATGTATGTATGTGCCTGTCCCAAGTCAAGAGCCTGTAACTCAGTGGTTGTCGTTTGTTTATGTGTTGCATATTTGTTATTCGTTCATTTTTTTATATATATAAATAAGGCCGTAAGTTTTCTCGTTTGAATGGTTTTACATTGTCCTTTATGGGCCTTTTATAGCTGAATATGCGGTATGGGCTTTGCTCATTGTTGAAGGCCGTATGATGGCCTATAGTTTTTAATTTCTGTGTCATTTTGGTATCTTGTTGATAGTTGTCTCGTTGGCAATCATACCACATCTTCTTTTTTATACCTATTCAAGACAATTTTACCAAACATATGAAAAAAGTATATGAAACACGGAGGCGAAAGATACCAAAGTGATATTCAAAGTCACAAGTCAAAAATAAACTGACAACATGGATTAATTCATTTAATCATTCAAATTATCTCCCTTATACCATTGACTTAATTAAAAAAGGAATTCTCGCACAAACGTTTAAATATACATAATTTATATTTTAGAATTTTAAATTATAGATAATATTTTGCTATCCAACAGAAAAATCTTGATGGAAATCAGAATTAAACAGTGTGCAATTGTCCTAATATATAGAACTAGTCGGGTCAAATAATATAGAATTAATCGGGTCAAAATTTCCCGTTTTATTAGTACAATTGCACATGGTGTAACTAATAATCATGTGGAACGAAAGTCAGATTTATGTTTTTTTATCAAACTAGTACACTAAATATTATTTATTTATTTTTTAGCAACGGTTACCATTTTCAAAATAGTAAGAGGTAAGATATTTATTTTATTTTATATGTTGAACTCTATTTGATATATTATTCCGACTACAGCGACGTGCGTTCTCGTAACATATTCATAGAAATTATGATCACGCATACACTGTAGTTGACAATTTTCCCTTGCGTAATTAGTCAGTATACATTAAAACTCAAAGATTTAACGCAAGTATAGATCAACCAACAATAAATATCATAGTACCAACTAGATAGAATATATCAATGGGAAAATTGAAAATTCTTAATATAAGAAAAAGAGACAATACCATAGCCAAATGAAAAAATAAATAAAAATGATACAGTCTATTATAAATTACATCGACAAATACTTTGTAAGCGAAACAAAACCTCAATAAGACAGTGTTTATTCGCCAGTGCATCGAAATTAATAATGATAGTGTCGGTGTTGTGGTTGTTGATCCCCCAACGGTCAACAGAAAGTTGATCTGGATAATTTATATCTTTCATTTCAGCTAAATCAAGGGAGAATGACAACCAAATTACTCTCTTGATACTTTTATCGGCTGTAATGCTGTATGCCCTCTGTCTTCTATTCAGCCAGATGACACAACAGGAACAATTGCAGGTGAGTTGTTTCATAATTCAAGAAAGACAATAAAATTAATGATAATTTAATTAACGTGACAACCCTGGTCTTCTAGTTGAAGAAACAACAAAACCTCAGTTTGAGAAAAAAATAGGCTGACTAAAGTTGGTTAGAATTATATGTCTTAGAATGTAGCCAATAGGCCAATTTGTGTATATCGAGTTATCAAGCATTTCAATAGTTTTAAACTACAATCGCTTAATTACTTAAGTAAATATATTCAACAATCCATGCAGTTGAATCCTGTGCCGACATTTCAGGTGTAGCGATCTTTGTTTTGTAAAATTGCAGTTCATCCAAATGATGGGTCATATGTCAATTTGACAACAATCAGAAGACACAAATATCCAATAAGACATGAAAGAAGTAACACTCAGTTTTACCAATTGACACGTGATTTTTCCGTACCTTTTGTAGTTACCAGTTTGATTTAAGATTTGAAACATGTTGCAGCAAAATATGGCGAAGAGCGGAGTTTTCAGGTTTCTGAAACCTTTCTGTTTAATAACAGCTCATTTTATTTAAGAATTGAACGGTTCTTTTTGATATTTCACAGGGTTGTAAAAGCGTCGACCGTTTGCACATTTTCAAAATGAAGCGCTTCCGGTCAACGCTTTTAAACTCCAATGAATTTACAAAAAGAAGCATTCAATTCTTAAATAGAATGAGCTGTACATATCTCGTCAAGTACTGTTACGTATAATTGATAACAAATCTTATCAGTTTCACTGGAAGATTCTTATGAAGTCGTGAACCGGCGAATAAAGACAAGATATCAAAAATATACTTTTTTCTGCATCTGTCTTTTATTATTCGGGATATAATTGTCTGCACGAGGCTTAAATAAATGCCGAAAAAAAAATTCGATTACTTGCACTTTCGACTGCAATGTTTGTAGTATAAACGTTGGGTCTAACGCGCTATTCTTTTTAGACATTGCAACTTGAGAAAAAAGCTTCAAACTCTACATTCTGACGTCACATCTGATATCTTTATTTGTTTGCATTTTAAGGATCGTAGGATTTAAATTCTCCCTCGCCCTGCTCGTTCGAATTTAAAGTATTCAATCTCTAAATTCAATAGGCTATAAACAAGACAAACACAGATACAAGATTAGTTGCTCGCAGTAACATCTTATTTTCTCTTGCGATACAATATTTTATTTTACTTTATTGTACATATTTCATCGATTGAAACAATATATAAATACATGACATCTTTTTCGCATCGTTTCTTTTTCCTCGGCTAATACCTCCAACGCCTGTACGTACAATAAACATAGCAGCAACTGCATATATACCTATGTGACCAACTTCAATTCGACGTAACTGCGAGCACCTTCGATACTTATACATTTAAATGCCAAACTTTATATAGTACCATTAAACCCCACCCGTAAAAACCGCCAAAACTTCTCTTTTGCTGTTTACGATCTACTTTTAATTAGAATTCTAATCAAAACCCAATTGAACATCCTTTCTTAATAATAGATCTTATATGGAAATAATAATTATCTTGTTTTTCAACTGTCTTTCATTTGTTGCTGTTGCTGCTGTTGTTGTTGCTGTTGTTGTTGTTATTGTTGTTGTATATATAATATTTCCGCAATACGATATTCATTTTCTGATAGTAATGACAATGGTACATCTAGCTGTTGTGGAAACCATCAAGAAATAAATGGTGTTTGCAAAGGTAAGTACCCGTTAATACTTTATAATCAATATAAAAAAACCTAGAGTGCAGGTATTAGTTGATAAAAGTCTGTCTAAAGGTTAAACAGACACAAAATCTGGACGAAGGAATCAGGGTTATTTATGAGCGAGATGTATTCCTTAATTTGAAATGCTTTTGAAGTTTTATAGCAGAAATTTTAATTAAACCAAATTAGTATTTGTTGAATGATCTTCCATTAATTTGTATTGTAGTCCTGTCATGTAATGTCGTCGTTTTAGTGTTATATTTAACATTGCTATAAAAGTGGGAGGTTTGACTAGCCACAAAACCCACCTTTTTTTCTTAAAATGTCCCGTACCAAGTCAGGAAAATGGCAATTGTATCTATGTTCGTTGCATTGTCCTTTGTTTTTTGTTGCATATTAGTGTTTCTGTTGTTTCGTTGTTTACCTCTTATATTTGATGTGTTTCCCTCAGGTTTAGTTTGTAACCCGGATTATATTTCTCTCAATCGATCAATGACATTCGAACAGCGGTATACTACTGTTGCAGTACAAAAGCTGCAGGACTAACACATCACCAGCAATGATATCGAGTCTTTGGTTAACGTAATTAACAAAACATAAATTATACAGCACAAAATGAGCGTTTCGAAAATCACAGTTGCTGATCAGTGATGCTCGGATAATATTGATATATACCGTGATGAGCTCTAAAATAAATCTTCAAGAGGTGATAAACGAAAAACAAACAAAACGTTACACCAAACATGGACATGAAATAAAATTTTTGTATTAGGGAGGTACATTCCTAAATTATAGATGATTTCCAAACTTTATAACAGCAAATTTCAGTACAAAAGAGGCATAAGATACCAGAGGGGACACATTCAAACTTATAAGTCGGAAATAAACTTACAACGCCTTGGTTAAACAGGAAAAAAAGGACAACAGACAAACTGTTATACACAAAAATACAATATAGCAACACGAGCCCCAACAACACCTAGTGTGATCTCACTGACAGTTACTCAAGAAGGGCCAGAAGATCCTGTTCCAAATGTATCCCCCGTCAGGTTGCTCATGGTAGTTCACACCTTGTAATAAATTTAATTCAGTATGTCATGTTCGGAAAAATGAACGGGATTGTAGTTAAGAACATATCCGTGATCATCTGTAATACGGGTATTCAACAATGGTCAAATTACTCGTGATGAGGTTCCTTACATTTACTCAGGGGTGATTTCAACTTCACAACTTGAAACTCCTGATAGCCACCTACTGACAAATGAATGACGTATCTGGACCGAGGTACATGACAATTGGTAGTGAATACCATTGGGGAATAACAGGCAAGCAGTGAACGTTATTTGCCACTACCCACTGGTAGCAACACAATTCAACGGTACATGTTTTACTGGTGCCTATTTCGACAATCAAAGTCTCATTCAGGGTACTAGAGGCCAAACTTATTGAAAATCCTAAATTGACACAAATGTGAAGAAGAGAAAAAGGACAAAAAGTAAAGCAAACTCGCACAATTAAACTCATTTTATTTTAAGTTCCTATAAATGTTACTAGTTTAATTCAAGTGCCATTGCTGTGTCTTATATAGACGAAACGCACGACTGGTGTGCAAATATAAAAATAAGAAGACGTGGTACGATTATTCATGAAACAACTCTCCACCAGAAGCATGTTATCCTTTATAGATGTTTTCATACCAGTACTGACATACTAGCTAATTGGCTGGTTTTAACAGCAAGGACCAATTGTTCAACAGCAGCGGTCTGAACCCTGTTATAGTAAAAACATAAACAGTATCAATGGTATTGCAATTGAAATCTCATCAGTGACGATCGAGGCAAAGTATATTTGAAAATCTATAAACTGATACTTATTTCATACAGGAACTTTTTAGGAATAAAGAAAAAAAATAGCAGTATCCTTAAACTTTACTTTCCGTTATATAGATGATGTTCACTCACTTAAAAAATTGGTGACTTTGTTGAACGCATCTATCAAATCTAACTTGAGGTAAAGGGAACACCAGTTACATTTGCCTCATATTTTGACTTACTTTTAAAAATTGAAAATGAGGGCCGGTTAAAAACAAAACTTTGCTACAAAAGAGATGATTGCAGCTTCCCAATTGGGAAGTCTCAATTTCTATGTATCAACATTCCAGCAGACTGCAACCGGAGTATATATCTCCCGGTTGAAACGATATTTTTGTATAATGATTTTTTGATAGAGGATTGCAGCTCACAAAAAAAGCTATTTCAAGTGGTGACGGTAATCGTGTTTAACGAGTTATTTGCGGGTTTTAGAATATCCGAAGCGGATATGTTCCAATTATCGTAAGTACACTCCCGTTTCCTTTTTCTAGAATGTGACTTACCGAATAAGGCTAATGTCCATGTGTGTTCTAACATGAGGATCACGACGGATGCCATACACGGAGAACTCATTCTTTCGAAACACCTGGGATTGCCCAAAACTTTTTGTTCGGGTTCGTGTTGCTTTGTTTCTTGTTTCCTATGTTGTGATATTTTATTGTTATTTTTCCTTTTTAATTTTTTGCGTGGCCAGTATTTTCTCAACATATGAGTTTAAATGGCTCTTTTTATCTGACGTCTTTCTTTTAAGAAACTGACAAAATACAAAAAGACCAAAAGTAAAGGAAAATAAAAATAACTGCTATTTATGATGCAGAAAAATTCTCCCTAATTTGAATGTAATTCGGACGTACTGAATATGAGAACGGTGATACCTTTTGGACTGACTGTTTATCAGCAGAGGTATGGACTCAGTGATATAAAAAAAAGCAGTACAAAAACTGGATCCGATGCATATTTTGACAATGAATATTGCTTTTAGTTCATACATATTTAGAATAATTACAACTGACGGAATAATACGTGGATAGAATTCAGAAAAGAAGGTTTTAATAAGAGACGTTTAAAAGTTTAAAAACACAAACTTTCTATTCAATGAAAACAAATAATTTTTAACTAGTTATTTACTATACGAAATGCATGCACACGCGTGTTTGTATTTCTCACTCAACATTATAGTCTTAACTAAAAAACATTCAGATGTATTACTTGTTTTGCTATTTGTTTTATTTCAGTATGCCCTTCGGGCTATATTGGATCAAACGGGAAATGTGACACGCCATGCCCATTGGGATATTACGGGATAGAATGTCAGCACATATGTAAATGTAGTTATCATAAATGGTAAAATACTTATAAAGGATAATAAAATTTAAAAAAAATACTTGGCAGTAAAACAAATCACACCAATCAACAACATATCATTGATATTTTGAATTGCAACTCATGGAGCGATACAAAACAAAACGTTAAAAAACACCCCAAAAAGCCAATGAAGTTGATCATTTGAAGGTTTTTCAGAAATCATTTATATATTTGTTATACAAAACTGCACGATATCGTGTTTGTACTTAATGCACTATATATGTATTTCGAACATTCATATTTCGTCAAGGGTGCTCCAAACAGAAATTCAGAATTTTACAAATAACTGCAAATGTTTTACAGATAAATTTTAATAATCACTTTAAAGAAAATAACAAATGCGTTTTCTACAAGATAATGGTACCCCATGGGACGTAAGTCCGTCAGTATTGGCATCTACCCAGAAATACACTATTACAATGTTAGTATTTATATCAAAGCGATATCATGTACAGAAGCTACCGATAATTATAATAGTTACTTCTGAAAAATATCAGACGATATCACACATTTATGTCCGACCAAACACCACACCAAAACAGAAAACACCGTACCAAATAGAAATAATGCCGACACGATAACACCAGTTCTATCTTAAATATGAGTAAGATTGAATATCACGAAAGCAATCAGCTACTCCACTAAGCTGGTTCTCGGCTGACTACTACACTTGTGTACTATAATAGAGTATTATACAAGCATTATATCATTATACAAGCGGAGTTCACTTTTCTTCTCCATTAGTGATAACCGTAGGCGTCGCATTGCTTATGTGAGGAAGAAAGCTGGGGATAAGTCACATTTCGACTTCATTTTTCAACTTTACTGTTTTTCAACCAAAACAATCGGGATTTCTTTTAAAAACAAACACTGAACAACAAACTGATGAACGTTCCTTTCCAGCAGCAACTGTAAAAGGTATTTTATCTCCCATTTGACTATTCTTAACTTTACAATCATAATGTTTATGCTTGTGACTTGCTGTTTACAAAGAAGCTATTGAATCAAGGGTTCCGAATGGTAAAGTTGAAGTCATCCCTTCGAAGTTTTATGAACACCATCCCAAATCAGTTTAACATTATGAAATGACTGTGTTACAGAGACCATTGGTATGTCCAAATTTTCGTAGTCATCCCTTCCACTAAATTGTTACATCACCGATTGACACTCATCAAATGGTAGTTGTGTGTACTACAAATGCCTAACACAACAGTACCACTAGTAGAACAGGATCTGCTTAGCTTTCCCGAGCACCTCACACCATTCTTACATTTGTTAAAAATGGGGTTCTTGTTACTTTTGCCTATATTGTTAAGTGTATTCTAAAATATTTGTATTGTATGTACATGTAAAAGTCTTGTCATTTGGTCTCAAAACGTGTATCTATGGTTGATAGTTTGTGCTTTTGGGGATTTTAGGGCTACATAAAAGTCAATTAATGAAAAGTAAAATAACAAAAATGCAGAACTCCAAGGAAAATTCAAAACGAACAGTCCCTTGACCAAGGGAAAAATCAAACGCTCAAACACATCAAATGAATAAGAAAAAAAACCTGTCATATTCCTGACTTGGTACAGGAATTTCCTTGTGTAGCTAATCCATACAAATCCGCTATTGTATTATCAAAAAACATTTAATTAAGCTTAACAACGGTTCTCTTAGGAGTAACAAGACGGATGTCTCTAGCGTAGCAGTATCAAAATACCCTTCGGTGCACATAGGATCACATCCTGCTTTTGATACGATGAGAAGTATTTTTCTGTGTAGTATTTTTTTAATTTATTTGTTTTATAGATTGTTTTTGTCATGGTCATGGCAGTTTCTCTCGAGTTTTAAAGATCCAATTGGTATCTTCTATGTCTTTTTGTCCTTGTATTTAGCTTAAAATATCTGCAGTTGATCTCCTCGAAACAAGCATACAGGTTTGATAAAATCATATAGTGTGTTAACAAGTATTCTGATATATATGTGGTAAATACGATGATGGGTAAAATATAATGCAAATATTAGTTGGTTTAATCGCTCATTTTGCATTCACCGTAGTTACCTTGCGCATGTATTGTTTGCATCATAATTATCATATTCCGTCTTGCGTTGCTTATCGTTGGAACTATGGACATGGTAAAATAGATTTTTTGTCCAATCTTGGAACGGTACTCTCGCGTCTCACTTGCATGCTGTTGATGATGCCAAGCAAACACTTACGGTTGTAAGAATTAGGAAAGGAGGACAGGGATAAGCTGAACATCTACTCAGTTAATATGTTGAAATGTTTCTGGGTTGCAAAAATACATTTTATATTTAACCTTGTCTAACTTCCAGTTTCATCTGACAAAGCCAGAGGCCACATTTTGTCTGTTTAAAACACAATACAAGATAATTGTCTGCGTTCTTCACAAGCAAATGCAAAACGTTATAGCAGACACATTTTTTGTCATTGATATCTAAGCTTATGTGTACCAAAAATATGGTTAGTTAACACACCATGTTCTCGTATTTCAGGTGCGATAATGTTGTGGGATGCACTTGTGATTCTCTGTTCTCTAATTGCACTAAAGGTAAAAGTATGGTTACAATTTTGAATTGCTGCAAGCTGAAGCGATTTGAAATCTAGTTAATAAATAATATTAAACGATTAGGCGAAAATAAAAGACACTAAACATGATAAAACTTAATTCCTATTTATACTATTTGAAACTAATTGAATTTATTTTGATATGACACACAATCATCCTTAAAAGATGTGCTAATGCGCCATACCAACTCAGAAGCCCACAAGTCGGCAAACAAGACAGTTTCATATGAAATATAGATAGCGAGAAGCAAAACATACCCGAGAGACATTCCAACTCAAATGTAGGAAATAATCTGACAAGGTATTGGCAGAATTAAAAATTAAAAAAAAACACACAAAGAAAAACAAACAACAGTAAACAAAATACAACTTTGAAATGTTAAGTTTACCTTGATTAGTTAGAAAACCAAAGACATGCGGAATTTGGAATGAAAACACTCTTACAGGTTTTTTTCTGTTCAATTTGATTACGACACATCCTTTTGCATATCAGCTCCGATATCATTTTTAAACGCTTGTTAAGTTTCCGAGATTTTTTTTCTTATTTTTTTTCTTTTATTTTGAGATATAAATTGCTATTTTCATAGGTAATTTGTTGAGCTAAAGGCACCACTTTTTCAGGATTTCTTGGAAGGTGACTTTCAAATCTATAGTTGCTTTCATCTTGAGGGAACATTTAACCTCATAGTTTGATTTTGTTTCGATTTCCCTCCATGTTTTTTAGAACCTTCTTCCGTAAACTCAAAACAAAATATCTAAAAAGCATATTGTTTGTGGGCATAAAAACTACATCCGCCAAGGGGACTTAAAACATGTCAACAGAGACATAGATACACATGTGTATATAATAAATTGTCTTTGCTGTCAAGTTTCACGTAAACTTATGGTTTTTTGTTTAGGAGAGATTACTGTATACACAGAATTTGTTTGTTTTTTCTTCAAACTTTTTTTATCTATAGATAAAGAAGAAAGAGTATTTTATTCATCAAACGATACTTCGAATTCAACAGGTAAGACACCATTTCTACAAATTAAGTATAACAGAAAATAGGAAATACAAGACCATGATCCATATTTGTAGTATTTAGCCTTTGAAACACAAAACAAATATGTATTTTAGAAAAAAATGGTTCAGTACCACTAATAGAATCTTGAGTAAATATACGCGTAATTTATATCATAAAACATTTGGATGGTTAACTCGCAAAAGCAAACTCCAAACCTGAAATTTGGGTGCGTACATTATATGCTCTACGTACACTACGTTATAAATGATAAACAGAATTACACGCAGCATCATCCTCCTGCAAACTCAAAGGACAATAACTATATAAACTAATACCCTTGAATGCTAAATCCGTGGTATTAATCATAGCTTGACATACTGTGTGGACACTTTCGTTTTTTTTTTGGGGGGTTAAAAACCATATCTTGATCCTGCGTCTCCGTTAGCTTATTTTGAGTCCTTGGGTTGATGATTAAATTTTCTAATTCATACTCACAGAATAATTTAGTTATAAATATTTTTCTATTATTGTTTATAAATCTAAAGTTGAAATTTAAAGTTTGAAACTTTCGACTAGACATCTTTAAAAGGACAAATAGAGTCCAGTAACCAATACTTCAAAATGAAAATTAGAACAAAAACCAACAAAAAAAACAAATAAGGGAGCTACCATTTGATTTTTATGGGGGGGGGGGGGGGGGGGGGGGGGGGGGGGGGGGGGGTGGATGAAAATTTTGTCCTGCATTTTTTTTAGCTGTAATCTCTGTCCTGCCTTTTTATTTTTCACTCTAATCGGTCCTGCATTTTTTTTTTTAGTTTATCCTGACTTTTTTTTTCCTAAATTGTCGTCCTGACTTTTTTTTTGGCAAGTGTCACATCTTGCCTTTTTCTTTTACTCAATACCCCTGTCCTGCCTATTTTTTTTCAAATTTCATCCTAGCCTCCCCCCCCCCCCCCCCCTAAAAATCAAATGGTAGCTCCCTAAAACCAAAACAATACAAGAAACAATTAAACCCTCTGTACTCCAAGTTTCAGATATACAGCAGGTAAATTGGATTAAGATTTTAGTGATAAGTTGCTCCACTGTTTTGTGTTTTTCATCATTATCAATGACCTCAAGTTTGATTTATTGGCATTGGTAAGTTGTTTTATTATCCACAAAATTTGAGACATTTGTGTCCCTCCTGTAATGCTGGTTTTATTTCTCTTTTACATCACAGCAGACGCAGACCTTTCATTTTATTTTACATTGGCTTTATGCTTAAAATTACAAATTCAAAATGATATTATGTTAACAACATTTAAAGTATTTTCATGCTTTAAAATTACAATTTAGGGACTAAAACATTGCATGATGAGCTCAAATTTTAAGCAAAACGTTTGTAATAACAGTTAAAGATTGCAATCAAAAGTGGCATTATTCCATCGTTTAGGCCTGCACGTGACACCAACACCTGTTGGTGACCTTCTGCTGTTGTTTTTTTCAATGGTCGGGTTGTTGTCTCTTTGGCACATTCCCCATTTCCATTCTCAATTTCATTATATTCAAAGAAGTTCTAAATACCTACTTTAATAGAACAGAGAAGATATCATTTCCGAACATGAATCATTTAAACCAACAAAATGTTAACAAACACGATTAGATATATAAACCTTTATTTCCAACAGTTATATTGTTCTGTTTAACTCATGTATTTCTTTACTTCATTTGTAGGTTTCTTGGAAATTTGTAAATACATTGTTGTATTGGGCCATTTTTGCACCTCAAGACTGCCAACCATAACTACCGTTTTGAGGAAAAACCTATTTATTAAAAAATCAAACAACACCTATATGAAAAGTTATAATTAATCAATGAGATATTCTACATGAATTCACATTTTTTTTAACAGTGGTATACTACTGTTGCCTTTATTTGATGGGGTTCGTGATGCTTAGTCTTTAGTTTTTCTATGTTGTGTCTTTTGTACTATTGTTTGTCTGTTTGTATTTTTATTTTTGGCCATGGCGTTGTCAGTTTGTTTTCAATCTATGAGCTTGACTGCCCCTTTTGTGTCTTTTGTCCTTTTTTTTTTATAGATATAAATACGAACTATATATTTCCCAATTAGGACAACTAGTTTCAACATTGCAAACCGACATTTTGAACACTTCTGAGCAAGTCCTCACTTCGTCTATATCAGCAATATCTAGTTACTTAACAAAATCAAAATATCAGGCACATCAAACGAATGGATAACAACTTTCAGAATCCTGACTTGGTATATACAGGCATTTTCTTATGTAGAAAAATTTGGATGGAACCTGAACCTCTGACAGTCTCATAAAATTCCACTATATTGACAATGATGTGTGGACAAAATAAACTGACATAATAAGTAAAAATGTCAAAAAAGGGGAACAACAGTCAATATTGTGTTATAATCTTAATTACTAAAAAAATAAAAAAAATATGAAAAACAAAACATATATACAAAGCACATTGGCAAAAACAAAAGACAAGAATACAAAAAAATAAAACGTTAGTAAGATGATAAAAACATCAGTTCCCAGAATTAATACTTCAAGACTATCGTGTATCATTTGTGAAGTTGTTCGGAATATTTATCAATAAGGTATAAGTATCTTCTGATGACAATTTCTAGAAGAAGAAAAAGACGAGACGTTCCTTGACATACCCCTGGTTCATCGACGTTCTGCGTAGACACTGGTGACATTTTACTAAGTATGTGTATTACCTGCAAGTTCTTGCATATCAAATTAGTTGGAAAAAGTTTTTTAAAAACTAAGGATTTTCTTATCCCAGGTATAGATTACCTTAGCCGTATTTGGCACAACTTTTTGGAATTTCGGATCCTCAAATGCATGCTCTTGAACTTTGTATTTGTTTTGCTTTATGTAACTTTTTTGATATGAGCGTCACTGATGAGTCTTATGTAGACGAAACACGCGTCTGGCGTAATAAATTATAATCATGGTACCTTTGATAACTAATTACCATAAGCAGGTGAAGCTAGTAGTTTGCTACTAAGGTGGGGGAAATTAATAATTTCAAAATTCAGATGGTCTCCTTAGTCATAGATTCTCGTACTGAGATTACCGCACATGTCAAATTGATGTTGATCAAATGGTTATAAAGAACCCTGAATTGAAGATCTTTAGTATCAGACCGGTGTTGACTCATCCTTTTACGCAAAGTTTGTCGAGTTTCACCAACATAAAGAACATTCAACTCAATACACGAAAATTGTCCGTGGAACAGTACAGAGGTTCAACAGATTTTGAACACTAAAATAGTTAGTATTGCATAAATCAACTAGAAAAGAATATTACAATAGCAAAATGCATTCAAGTTTGAAATAGTACAAATTATTCAGCTGACTTTATTTCTTCTTCAAGAACTTGGGAACTATATATGTATATTTCCATTCGTAACTCATCCATCAAAATATGCCTCAATAGAGCTCAAAAATATTCTATCATCCCTTTTAGATTTGATTTTTTATACCGCTGTCTTTCATTTAATAACTCGCCCAGAATATGCATGAAATGTTTGCCACTGAACGGTAAACAAACATCAATCAATCATTTAATTATAGATTTGTTGAAGCAACGATTTTGTTATATAATTAAAAAGATTGAGAGGAGTTATATGAAGTTGGTTAACACAAATGCATACGTCATGTACCACGTGATTTATCGTATTCCCTCTATAGTTTCTTACTTGAAAAATTAACGTTTTAGGAGAGACATGTTTGCTCTTTCCTTTGGCGTGAGTTAAATTTCGATATGTTTGAACTCTAATGATTAATCTTATCGATATCATTTCAGGCAAGTAACTTGATTTTGAAATTTGATTTTGTTTAATGATGAATTTCCCGTAGTGATGTTTATGAATTGCATGCTGACATATTTCTATTGTGAAAGATTGTATGCTGCTCTCTATGACTGTGTTTTTTAGATTATATTGTCGTTGGGTTGACATCTAACTGTGAAAACGTTAAACTGCTTTCATTCTGTCTAACCCAATTGATACTAGTTGTTGTATATCTTTGTTATACACTACTCCAAAGGATGGATGTACTGTGTGCCCCAGAGATGGGTCCGATTACTTTCAATGTAATTGATTAAATTACAATTACTTTGTCATTTGTACGATTAAATTAAATTAATGATTACATCATTTCTGAAAGTATCTGATTAAATTAATGATTACATTGACAAAGTAATCATGATTACATCTGATTACAATGAATTTAAAAACAAAACATTTTGAATGATGTGAATGAATAAACGTTCAATATAACTATAGCATTTTTGAGAAAGTATTTCATTTGGTTCGATTATAAAATGATAACTTTAAATTAAACTTCATTTATTTAAATAAACACCAAATTTCACTACATATATATACATTACACTTTATCACCAATGATCTCTGAATTATTTTAATTAAATTTAATAACGATATTTCATAATCAAGAGTTTTTTGTTTTTCTTCTGACCTCTTTCATAATTTATATGTATTTCAAGTTGCAGTTTATGGAAGTTTAAATATGGATGAAATAAAGTTACCAGTTAAAACTATGTTAAATTTTAATATAAATGTTTAATCAATTTGTAAACAATATGTAAGTACTAAAAATCATTGCATTTTACATGTCCAGTCCAAATACAAAAAAAAATTAAACAACATATTTGTCCAACTTTTAATTAATGTGCTAATTAGATAAATTTTCATGTCTGATTTATCTTTTATCATATATGTTTCCCTACAGCTATACTCAATTGGTAATTGCAATAAAAACAAACATTAATTAGTCTCCTACCTGTCAATTCAAAGTTGACAAAAATCACAAAAATTAACAAAAGATTATAATTCAGGGTTAAAGAAAAGTATTACTTGAATATATAACAGTTATTATCAAAAATTAATATGAAGATCATTATAAAACAATGAATATACATGTATGTACAATATCTTTTACCAAAAAGATATATAATTGTATTATATGTCTCTGCTTAGGCTAATGATGACTTTTCAATACTGCAACTTTATTTTTTACTGAAGTAGACATGCTTGAAGTAACCAAACCATTTTAGTATGTTTAAAATTTATCATATATGAATAACAAAGAGGTTCATTTAATGACCAAAAACACAATTTTAGATTTTTTTCATTGTAATCAGAATGTAATCAAAAAGTAATCATGATTACAGGGTATTTTGAAAAGTAATTGATTAAATTAAATTACATGTAATCAGATTTTTGGCTGATTAATGATTACACTGATTACTTGAAAAATAGTAATCAATTACAGCTGATTAACGATTACAATTACAATTACCCCAAGTCTGGTGTGCCCCTGTCTTTCCTTCCAATGAAACTGTCGTAGCTTTACCATGTGGCGCGTTATCCACCGCCCATCAAATTCCTCATAACCGTATCATGTTAATCTTTATAATATGTAATTAGGGTTCATTTGATCATGCTATATTGTGTAATTCCATTTTTGCATTACTTCCTTAACAAATTTATATTTACCAAATACTTAGTAGTATATATTCAACTTAAAAGTGTGTTTTGAGCCATGAAAAAGTAATATTGGTTAACGCAAAGTTCTCTTACGGTATACCGGTATGTTTTTATCTATAAAGTTGGTTAACGCAAATAACAATCATGATCACATGATCATTTGTATAAAGTATTAACTTATTCTTACATTGATGTTTACAGGCTTATTTACTGCATTATTCTTATTTGTAATTTTTTTATATGTGTTTACTTTGGTCTAATATTGTAGATAATTGTATTATTGTAATAATTATAAATTGCTGAAATTATTTGAACATATACATTTTGTACTAAGTTTAGATATGTAAAAATTAGTATGATATATTTATGAAATATTAATTTCTTCGATGGTGAGAACCGTCAGAAATAAGAATAAAGCAAAACAATATGCGATGTCCTTTTTCTTAAAACTCGCAAGTTGAAGGTAAGCTTCTGTAAATGCAGTTTTTGTTGTAGTACTCAGTATTCAATTTATCATTTAGATAAGAAAGAGAAAGAAATTGGCTACATGTACTTGATCAATTGTACATTACAATCTAATAATGTAAAAGTTACTGATTTGGTTGTTTATAAGATAAGATTTTACATATCTAACTTGAATTTTGATTTCAATTATTCCTCAATAGTTTATCCTCGTGAAATACGAAATGATAATGTGATAAATAAGTAAATTTGGTATGATTACGAACAAGACAAGTTTCCAAATGAGGTTGACGTTAGCAACGATGAGTGCATGCATTTGTAGTGACGTTTCATATTGCATATGTATCAATTATTACTCAAATAATATATAGATGTGGGATAATGTGATACAAATAAAAAGAGAGCATTCTTAATAAATAAAAAAACAAACAAACAGGAAAGTGAATATCTTATCAAACAATCTCTGAATCTACAAGAGAGGTGAAAGATACCAAAGGGATATTCAACGGGATATTCAAACTCATAAATCGAAGCAATAAATAAAAAGAAAAACTATCGAGACAAAAAGCACATTCTGCAAAATAAAAATAGAAAATTAAAGACTGAGCAATCAAAAACCCCACCAAAAACGAGGGTGATCGTAGGTGCTAGAAGATAAGCGAGTCTTGATCCACATGTGGCATTAACTGTGCTCTTTATATTCAGTGATTATTCTAATCAAGGGATACCACATTCAAGGAAAGGAGGATGACATGGTGGTTACAATATTTGAAACATATCAATGTCATCTATGAAACAAATACCCGGATTTGTTTTTGTTTGATCGAATTATGACTATTGAACAGTGGTAAACTACTGTTGTTGTAGTATAAACGAAATTCCTTGGACTTGGACCAGGCACTTCCACATGTTGCAGGTCAAAATTGATGTTTATTCAACAGTTTTGAAATGATACGGCTTAATATTGTTAAGTGTTGTAGAATGATAAGTTAAATTGTGAATTTTTTAAAACAATCCATAATTCAAGCTGATCGATATGCATATATAAAATATTCAAGGGAATCTTATGAAAAATCATACTTCCATCTTTTGTTAATTATACCCCCGCTTTAAAAAAGGGGGGGGTATACTGTTTTACCTCTGTCTGTCAGTCCGTCCGTCAGTCCGTCCGTCCGTCAGTCAGTCCGCCCCATGAAACTTTCGTCACATTTTTCTCAGGAACTACACATCCACCCTTTCTGTAATTTGGTATCAACATTTATATATGTCAGCCATACCGTGTGATGCGTTTTCAGATTCATCACTTGACAACTTGCTGTTTACCGAACACTTGTCTGATTTTACACATGATAGCCAAGTTGAAAATTTTCGTCACATTTTTCTCAGGAACTACAATACAAGGATTTCTGAAATTTGGTTTCAGGATTTATATAAGTCAACTATACCGTGTGATGCGTTTTCAGATTCATCACTCGACAACTTCCTGTTTACCGAACACTTGCATATTTTTACACTATTAATATTATCCACTTGAGGCGGGGGTATCATCAGTGAGCAGTAGCTCGCAGTTTCACTTGTTCTTACTAAATGTATCAGATTTAAAGAAACACCGTTTTTGTTTATCAGTTAAATTCAAAGGGTACACAAAGTCGGCTTTCTTTTATTCGTTGACAATTGCTGAAAAATATTAAATGATAACACAATATGGGTAATAGAAAATACCTACAAAATTTGTTGCAAATGTCAGGTTTCATGGTAAACAGACATATGTATTATTATTTCACATGGCTATAAAAGAGGGAGGTTTGGCATGCCACAAAACCAGGTTCAACCCACCATTTTTCCCTTTAAAAATGTCCTGTACCAAGTCAGGAATATGGCCATTGTTATATTATAGTTCGTTTCTGTGTGTGTTACATTTTAACGTTGCGTCGTTTGTTTCTCTTATTTTTGAGTGTAAATTCACATTGCGATAAGACGTGTCACGGTACTTGTCTATCCCAAATTCATGTATTTGGTTTTGATGTTATATTTGTTATTCTCGTTGGATTTTGTCTGATGCTTGGTCCGTTTCTTTGTGTGTTACATTGTAGTGTTGTGTCGTTGTTCTCCTCTTATATTTAATGCGTTTCCCTCAGTTTTAGTTTGTTACCTCGATTTTGTTTTTTGTCCATGGATTTATGAGTTTGAACAGCGGTATACTACTGTTGCCTTTATATATAAATTCGTACAAACATAGATCAATGGACTTAGTCCTCGTTGATGTCCTTGTATGTATAGACATCATAAAAGATTTCGCATGAAGAGCAGATAATGTAAGTGTTGTATAATATTCTGATGATAATCCATTTCAACAAGGAAATATGAGTGTAATTTTTTTTTCAGTTTGTATTTGTTTTCGAAGTTGTGTTGTGTTTGTTGATCGTAATTAGTGAAGATGTCAAAGTTTTTTGTTGTGATTTTTTCGATGAAAATTTGATCTTTGTTGCACAATTGTATCGTGATAGAATATGACATCCTCTTTAACCAGAACTTAGGACAATTTGCAAGGAGATGTTAGTGTTTTCTCCATATTTAAGGCTATATTCATATTCTGAATATGAGATAACAAAAAAACCCACCGAAAACTATACACCTTTGAAATTGAAAAGGCTTGAAATGAATTTGTCATTTATCACAAAATACCCTTTCTTTTCGTTTATGTTCATAATTTTACGTTTCTTTTGTCACATGATTTCTACATAAATCTTAAACACGAACGACAATTTAATTATGTAACACATGATGATAAGGAAGCAAATACTGTCTTCTTTCTATCAAGACGGAGAATACAATACAAAACGGTATATACACAAACTGTACCACAAAGTCACATACATATGTCTACAGTAGAAAAAGAAGACAATCGTTATTTTGGTATAATGTCCGCTTCATCGGAATGTTATACATATAAATCCACTAGCGCCATCTTTCTGTTGACAAAAATCATACTCAGCTGAATAGAAAATTAAATGCGTGCAATATGTACACAACGATAATTCAGATTGTTCAGTAGTTTTTTTCTTGAAGTCACTTTTGCATGATACCTATATTTCCTTTTTTATTCCCTGTATGTATCAATAGAAGTAAACGAATTTGATTACTTCTTCTGAGGTAAATGTTACAAAGGCATATACATTGTTTAATATCCTTATTTGTCATTTAACTCTCAATTGAATCTACAAAAAAAAGGCTTATAATTCGCCAAAACAGGAAAGCAAGGGATGCGGTTTCAGTACTGTTATCTTTTATTATTAACATAATTAAGATATATATCTATTTTAAAAAGAAAATGTAGTTTTTATTAATAAAAATTTGGTTAAGGCAAAGTTTTGGGTTTATCATTCAATATTTGTTGGGTTACATGAATTTGGTTAACGCAAATGAATAAGTCATGTGACACGTGTGCTCTGTATATTATTGTAGTCTCTGTTCATTTAACGCTTGACTATTAAGGTAAGACATTGCTCTGAAATTGTAAAGTTTTGTTTATCTAGAGAGAGTGCAAAGTTTTTTCTACGATATATATTTCTCATATAGTTGGTTAACGCAAGTAACATATGTTAGATGAACATTTTAAAAAGTTATTTTCAATTTTTCGATAGTTTTTTGTAATGTTATAAGTCGGTACTTTGTTCTATTTGTCCAAAAGGCATTCCCATTGTGTATTATCCTTAATTGTCTTTTAACTCTCCGGTGTATCTACAATACAGGCTTATTATTCACTAAACATGAAAGCAAGTGGTGCAGCTTCATTAATGTTTATTTTTATTATTAACATGATTAAGATATAATTATCTATTTTGAAAACAAAAATGTAGTTTTTATTAATAACAATTTGGTTAAGGCAAAGTTTGGTGTTATCATTCAATACTTGTTGGGTAACATGAATTTGGTTAACGCAAACTCATACGTCATACGACACGTGTTTTATTGTATGTTATTGTAGTCTCTATTCATTATTAGCTTGAATACTAAGGTAAGACATTGCTCTTAGAATATGATATTGTTTTTTCCTATTAAGGATAATATTTGATATTTGTCAAATATTGTAAATTGAATTAATTTACTTTGCCTATAATAACATTTTGATTTTGATACTGCAATTTTGGTAATTCTCAACGATGAATAGTTTTGTTGTGCAAAGTATGATATTTTCAATGCTTAGTTTAATTTTGAAAATTTGGTTTTAAATGAAAGATCCTTTTATTCTGTTGGTTGCTTCTTGAATTAAAACTCCACCAGCAGTGGTATCGACCCAGTGGTTGTAATAAACTCATCATAGATACAAGTATTACATTTTGTATTCACGCCAGACGCGCGTTTCGTCTACAAAAGACTTATCAGTGCGGCTCGAATCCAAAAAAGTTAAAAAGACCAAATAAAGTACGAAATAATATTACTTTTTTTTCGAGTATCAGTTGGTTAACGCAATAATATATGAATATGTGCCATGTGATATATTGTAAACTACTATATGATTTTGTCTTTGTCAAATTGACGATAAAGGGAAACATTGATCCTAGTTTGTGTCAGTAGTCCTGTTGATAAGCGGGTGGACTGTGCTGGTCTTGTCTGGAAAGGGAAGAGGAGGGATTGTGATCACCTTAAACTCTAACCCAACCACATGTTTCCTGTTTCCGTCTTTGTTTGTATATTGTTGGGGTTTTTTTTCGGGTAATTTTTAATTAATATAGGTTATGAATATATATTTCTTTAAAAAACTTGACTATAATATTCGTAAATTGTAAAAGCACAGTAACTGCTACATAACTGATGATGAAGTATTTGCTGCATCAGACTAACACGATTGAATATGACATCTTTCGGTTTAAAACACGCGCAGTTGATAATAATTATCTCAAGCTATATCATTTTGGTTTTATCATAAAGTTGGTTAACGCTAAATTTTTCCAATGGTATATATTTATCATAAAGTTGGTTAACGCAAAATTTTTCAAATGGTATATATTTATCATAAAGTTGGTTAACGCAAAGTATTTCCTATGGTAAAGATTTATCATAAAGTTGGTTAACGCAAACAGATTTGTCATATGATCATTTCTAAAAAAATATATTGGTGAATTATTCTGGTTTTTTTTTTCTATTGATCAATGACATGATAAAAATAATTCCAAAAATAAAAACCGTCCATATGGTAAAATGGAAATATCTCAGAAACTGCAATTTTGTATTTTTAGTTGATTGTTTTTAATCATATGCAAATGATTAGATTTTTATCAAGACTAAATGAAAACGGGAAGTAAATATATTATGTAGTTCATTGATCACTGAGTTTAAATATAGACAAACAGTTTAATATGTTGGTTAACGCAAATGAAGTATTGAAGAAATATAAGTTTAAATACCCCGCACAAACTGTTTGTTTATAATGAAGATATGCATATTCAAGAGAAGATAAAGAATACATTATATGATAGATTTTTTTTCGTCATGAAACAGCCTGAAAAGAACAAATGCAACACTTAAAATCTAATTTATCTGTATTCATGTTAAATTAATAGTAATTGAAATACCGAAATGCATAGACCATGTAAATGTGTATTATATGGTAACTATCTAATAACAATTTTGAAAGTTAAAGCGGTATGATTATCATTGAATTTTTCTTTTCTCTCTAATCAGGGTACTTTTCTAAATACAACTATTTAAACGTGGATAAAAATTGTTCAACAGCCTGAAAGAGTTATCATTTAAATTAAAACTTAACATTTCTTTTCACGTGGAAATCATTTCTTTTTCATTGTTTTTTTTTTCAGGATAAAGATAGAAAATGAACTGGGCTACTGTTTTCATTTTATTATGGATCTTTGCACCGGCATTATTCGTAAGTATAATGTAATGCATCCTGTATGTAGTATTCATAGGATACATTTTTTCTTATATCTCTCTCCCTCTCTCTCTTCTCATATAAATACATGGATTCTTCATACGCGTTATAAGTATAAATAAAGGTAACAGTAGTAACTTTATACCGCTGTTCAAATTCATAATCGATTGAGAAATAACAAATCCAGTTACAAACTAAAACTGTGGGAAACACATCAAATATAAGAGAACAACGACACAACAGAAACACTTAAATGCAACACACACAGAAACTTACAATACAATAAGAATATCAATTTCCATGACTATTACATACATAGATTTTCAATCTTTACTCCAGGATAAAACCTTTGCCGAGGAGACTTTTTCCAAATGTCCGTTTGGTAAACAATTTGACATTGAAGCAGAACTGACTTGTCCTGAAAACAAAGAACACTTCCACTGCGTACCTGTACTACCATACTTTAATGCTGTTATACGTATCTGCAAAAGGCCAAAATGGTTTGTGAAAGGTAGGATAATATAAATTGAATTATTTTCGAAGCTTCAAATGTAGTTTCATGCTTCATTAAGTAGTGTTTTATGAAAATGATATACATATTAAATAAATGACAAGAGCAGCTTTCAACAATAACAAAAACACATGTTGAAAAGCAAGTTCAAGTTTAAAATTATGTCTTGGAATCGAAGTCATTCATGGTAATCCATCATTATATGACAGGCCCAGAAGTCGTATTCTCAGTGTTCAATTTGCAATCCGTTCAAACTTTAAAAATTGAGGAATTATGTTTAAGTTCATCCGTGAGACTAAAGAAATAGAGTAAACCAAAGAGGGGACAGTCAACATACGTGAGGAGTTAATTGGTGAAAAATATTTTTCCTAGCGAGAAGGATAACTATAGACTAAAAAAGAGTCACAATCGCGGCACATTTTTCGTGTCGTGCAAAAAACACATCAAACAAAACAAAGCCACATGGAATACAATTGTTGTACTGGTTTCATATAGTATATGGCAGTACAACAGTAGTTATCTGACAGTCTCGATAACTAGGGTGACATATAAAAGCTGGACATATTTTTCCTATGTGATACTTTTATTAGTGTTGATCTAGTTTTTTTGTCATTTCAGTATGTCGTCATATGTCCTTTTCAAGTTTCAAGTGTCAAACGTTTAAAACATAAAACATTTTAATACCTTTTGTACGTACCAGAACGTAATAAGATTTATCAAAAAGAAGATTGTCAGGTAAAATGTGGGAGTATTTAGTATATCATTGAAGAAACCACATAGATGTATGTTGCCATGGACAAAATGTACATCGTCTTAATCTTCGAAAGTCGTCAATGACAAAACGAATAGCAAATGGAAATTTCGTAAACACTTCTTGTGATACTCGATAAGCCAATCATTTAAATTAAAGAAGATTTTCGTATCAATTTTTCGATTCACACTCCCAGTGTTATATGAGAAAATATGTAGTTATGCAAGAAATAAATAACAGGCCACAACCAAATGAGAATATATTTTTCAATTTGTATCTCACATAATTTACCTGCATATAATCATCATCATCTTTTTAAAGGAACATTCCCTGTGTGGTCTCCGAAATACAAGAAAATTACGTCAGTCCCATGTGCATCCAGAAGGTATCAAGATTATTCCTACAAATCAAACAACATATCCGTATTCAAATGTTCCGGAGAAAAAACCCTTTGCACCGAAAAGGGACAAGTCACACTTTTTCGTAACCATTCTACGGAAAACAATCTGTGTTTTTGTATGGATGGTTACGCGTTTCTGAAAGAATCAAAGAATGGCACATACTGTAACCCAGATGTTGAAAACTGCAGTTGCATTTGGATGAGAACATGCAAGTACACTTGTTAGCGTATCTGCTTTAAATTTTGTTAACCCATGTTGATCACAATATCTGTCAACAGCTTACAAACCTACTTAATTGGTTAAAAAAAGCTATTCAGATTGTCTTCTGTATAATAAAATATTTGCCTTTGAATCATTTCTGTCAAAAATTAGTATTTGTATTAGTATTTTCCAACACAACCTTATTTGAATTGCATACGTATGAATATCTTTTATCAGAGTCATTTCAGTACCTAAATGAAGTATGTATTCTAAATAAACTCAATAATGAAATGAAATAATAACATCTAAAAGATCGGATAACAATATGTCTAAGATGGCTGGTTATAATTATTATCTGTGTTTTCAGTTGTCTTTCTTGCACCATGCATAAATACTATCGTTATACATTTATAGATCAGGCCATTAAAAAAAATACACATTGGGATCCGTTCCCAAATGTCTGTTCTTTACAATCTATAAAGTAGGTGAAACTCGATCATATGCATTCCCAAAGCAAACAATACAGTGAAATGACGTACTAGCAATTCATAATGTGCAGGGAGTCACCATGATGTTCAATCTTCCAACCTGAAAATTACATCTTTGTGAAATGTTATGATGTAACCAATATCTTTCAATGTAAAAAGTATTAGATTTACAAGTAAGATATATTTTTAATCAACTGACTCTTTTTCAGATCAGCAATCAGAAATTACGACAAAAAGTAATTTTCCAAAAAGGGAAACAGAAAAAGCCGCAATCATGTAAGGCATTTTACAGATATAGCTTGTATATTATTTTCATAAACCATGTGATTCTGGAAGTAATTTACAATATTTATGTTTATCTTTTTCTCTTCAATTTTATTATTTGCGAATGCTCTGTACCGATTGTGTTGTTTTGTTTTATTGTGAAATTTTGACTGAGTCTGGAATCTCATTGCGTGTGATGGAATGCGTGCACATTCCCAGCAGACGCTTTATCTGTTTCGTTCATTTTCCAGTTCATGCGATCCACTAACATAAAAAAAAATTGCATAATCTTAATAAATTCACGAGATTTTGATATCGATAAACTATTGTTGCCTATAATTTATTACCAATACGCGTTACTTTACTCATTTTAGATGTAACAGATTTTTGTAAAATATAGTTTTAAAATAATATAGTTTTAATTATCAAAATCGAGAATTCGGAATCAATATGGGACTGGTTCCGTTTTTTTTTTTTATGTTTAGTACTTTTCATATGAATAGCAATTGTCACGTATATATTATATAAAACAAGAATGTGTCCATAGTACACGGATGCCCCATCCGCAATTATCCGCACAGACCTGAAAACATAATGCCCATAAATGGGGCATACAAATATTTTGGACACATACTTTTAATCAATTACAAAACACTTGTATATTCCAGTCGAACGTATAAAGGAGAAGAATCAACTGATAGTTTAGGTGAGTCGAATTAAAATCGTATTTGTCTAATGCAATCTTTTTATTTTTATTTTGAAAGATTAATTCTGATACAAAGATATGAGGTTAACGTAAAATTAAATTGGTCAACGTAAAACATACTTTCCTCGACGATGAAATGATGGATAACGTATCACCAGTTCTATGCCATCCAGAATTTATTTTCAAGTTGTGAAACAATTTCGATAAAGATTAAAACCCATTTGAGTCGAATTTTCTATATGTTTTTCAATACAAAATTTCATTTTGAATTCACAAAGGTTTGTATTTAAAAAGCGTCTGAGCTTTAGTTTAATATCATCCTAATTTGTATATTTTACAGAATATAAGCCACAAAGTACTTATAGAAGTGTGTTAGCTGTTCTACTGTGTACCGTTATATTATATTGTAAGTTGAAAGTCACATGTAATATGATTATTTTCGTGTAGTTTGAACTTGGTGATGTTTTAGTCAATTTCACAGTTGTTCGATTCACCTATTTTACAATTTCAAAGAACTTACAAATTAATTAAGTAAAGTGTAACATGTAAAGTCGTTTGAAGGTCATCCATCGTACTGAAAACTAGATATTTATGACTAATTTGGAAAGTGCTTATTGTGTTTTTGTTCTCTGTTCGAAAGTGCTCTCTTATTGGCAATCATACCACATCATACCATATCTTCTTATTTATATATCAAACACAAATTTGATTGAACGTTTAAAGGAAATCCAAGTATTATTAAACAAAATGTAATGGATATAATGATGACCGTCTTTATCTAAGAAGCCAATATCCTTTTTTGTGAAATTGTTCATAAACATTTGTTATCCATAAATACATTTATCCAAGAATGAATCCAAAGTATTCAAGCACTTTCAACGTACATATCAATTAATGGGTTAATGCCATCATCGAGTGCCATTGTCGGGCCTTGTACAGACAAAAGGCTAGCCCATACGACTAGTACCGCCTACGATGTTGTAAAGTTGTAGAGTAGAACAAAAAAATAGAAACAAACGAAATGAAAAAAACACTTTCGCGAGAAATAAAATATTGAGCTGATACATGATTGCGAACGAGACAACTATCAATAGACCAAAAGGAAAGAGATAAATATAAAAAAGGAAGATGTGGTATGCCAATGAAACAACTATTCACCAGAGACCAACCAACGTAGATGTTATCATCAATGGATCATCGTACGTCCTTCAACGATGAGCAAAATTAAACAACAATGTAATGTATAAAATGTCCCGACCTGACCAGATGTTACACAAACCAAACGATTAAGCAAAAACGACATGTAAAATAAAACGACATGTAAAAAAATCGTAGTAAGTATTAATATATTAAAACTGTTATCAAATAAATGAATGCGATTCTACTTTACATTAAAGACGACTGTAGTTCTTTCTCTTTTTCAGCATTGGTTACCAGTTTAATAATAGCAATTTTAAAAGGCTGAAATTTAAAGAAGACATGTATTTGCCACTAGTAAAATGACAAATGGTAATGAGGAATATGGCAGTCTTGATGTAGTCACCTGAACTCAACAAGATAATTCCTTTGCTGTCACAGAAAATATGTGACCCCAATCACTCGTCGAAATCAAAGGACAGAACTGTGTTACTAAAGTTAAAGCACACTGATTGTTAAAACCATTAAAAATCAGAACAAAGATAAAGACGTTTTAGTTACTGAAGACTGTGAATTATAATCATAAGTTTAAATGATAAGACAATACAGTTCATGACCATGCTAAGGGTATTGATAAGTAGAATGCTGAGGTAAAGTCCGTGTACACACGAATATGAGATTTAGTAAAAGTACTGGGAAGTCGGCAGGAGTGCTACAGATGATATGGTCTCCTGTTCTACAAAATACATCAAACTGACCTTATATAAAATAATGAAATAAGTATTACGTGTACACAGGGTAAGCGTGTCAGTTTCTATCTTAGAATGAGTCCGTTACCTGTTTGATACTGGATCCAAAATGTTCTATTTACAAAATATATAACAAATAATCTTTGTTCATGGATATATTAACGTCAATGAACCAAAATATGTACAACTGCTCTTTGCGTTCACATAAACTATCTACAACTATTCTACTTTAAATATATACAATTGGTACAAATTTGTACTATTACAAATGTGTCCTGGGTCAGGAACAAACTTGTCCTCCTGGCACAATTATGTACCTTACAAGTTGGTTACACAGACTCACACTTGTCCTTGTTCTCTTGGAACTATTTTGCACCTTACACGTTGGTCACACAGATCCATACTTGTCCTATAATACATGTTGGTACTCTTCAAGCTACGACTTGTCTTAATTGTACATTGTGGTACCCTACAAGTTGGTCACACAGATCCATGCATACTTGTCCTGTACGGTTAACTTCATACTTGACAAACTACAGTTGAACAGGTCTAAAGAACAGGCACCAACCTTGTTCTTTGTTACATTACATCATGAATGCAATTCTATATATTAGAGAATATTAACAGGCACCAACCTGTACTTTATAACACTTAGTAGTAGATTTATTTAAGAGACAACGATCTCAAATATCCTTTCTCTAATCATCACGTACCGTACATATCATGGCCATCGTCTTCGTAGCATCAGCCGAATGACAAAGAGCTAGGATTCGATCTTGCTTATATACCCCAATGATAGCCGTACTATTCTAGAATGAGGGGTGTTCTACCAAAGTGTCTCGTTACTCATTTGGACAGTTTCCATGGAACACCCCTTCACATTTGACCTGACCCAAAGTTTACCCGCGAAACATCTAATTCTTTTATACGTTTATTAAAGTATTATACAAATATATAACAAAAGGCTTCTGCAGAACAGTAACTAATAGAAACACTATAGCCTTAGATACAAAATCATCACATAACCCACGCCTCAAAATCACATGCGTCCCGCATGAACACCGAATTTGAAAATGGGACAAAATACTCCGTCCATGATGTTATACCATCATATTGACATGGTTTGATTTTTACACCAGAATTATCTGTGTTACCAGTATGTTGGTACTTTGATTTGTCAGTTTTGTCTTTTTCCTCAATGTCACTTTTATCTATGGGTAAAGGCAAAGCATCTCCTTTCTCTAAATCAATGTGGGAAAATTTATCATTCCAATATGGGTTCCGCAAGATAACTTGTTTAATAATAAAAATAAAATTAACGGTACCAATTTTCTTGCACCAGATGCGCATTTCGACAATACATGTCTCTTCAACTATTAGAAAACTAGTGTTGTAATAGTCTTAATGTAGTCTCCGATTCAAGGGAGCTATGGGAATACAATGGGAATAAAGAGGATTTAATTACTTTCGTTGAACTTCCCACCGATTAAAACAATATGAAGTCGTCGTTGAGAACAAATATTAAGTAAGCATTGCAGGGTAAACATTTTGGATCTTTCTATTTCATTTCATTTGGAAAAAAATAAAACAGTTTAGAATTAAATTTCAAGTTGAGATCGCTCTCAGACGAAACAAGCGTCTGGCGTACACATTGTAAACCTGGTATCTATAAGTTTATGTGAAATAAATTAAACTGCATGTTAAATGTCTAGATATACTTGATATGATTCAATCTATGTGCATATCCTATTTTTCTGTTGTTACTAAATTCTATGTCAAAGACGTACACTTTTCAAATATATCATCTATCATAAAATCACTAACTGATACATATCGTTCCAAAAGTTTTAAAGAAAGGCAAATTAAAGACTACTAAAACGTCTACCATCCAAACCAAACTCTGTGAAAGAACATCATGCTACCAACAGACGCAGTATTACTGAGATAGCTAGGATGACTTTTTTTTTTTTAAAGCAGATCTAGAAATGTCAGAAATATAATGGAGACACAAGACACAAGTATTTAGTTCTGAAATATGACTAGTATTTTACATTTTTATAAAAGGAAACGGTGTGGACATACAACAATAATTGCGCTGACAGATATTCGTTCAACGTAGAAGTCTTGTATTATAGCTACATATGGATCTTAAATACATGGATACCTATATTTTTATCCAAATTGAAAAAAAATCATATGTATCACATTTCCCCCCCCCCCCCCCCCCCCCCCCCCCCCATTTTTTTTACCTTGAATAGCTGTCAATGTGGTATTCATTTTACTTATTGTTGAGAGCCGTACAGTGATCTTTGAATGCTTAAATCCAATTCATTTGGATATTCTTTCATTGGCAGTCATATCGAATCACATTATTGGATATATAAGGTTGATGATTTTTTTTGGCGAATTTTTATAATTAGGTGTATAAAGATCGATTCTGAAGAGTTATTTCAGGAATTCATAAAATACCATATCCGCTAGACAAAGGTTACGACTCAGTCCCCTCCTCAACTGGATCGTAACTTGGCTTGCGAAAATGAAAAAAACACATTAACAATGTCGGTCAATTGAATTAGAATTACTGGACATTTACCATGACTGATGTGGTTCTGTAAATATTGTGCATATTGCAATATTGAACAATGAAATATGAATTAAAGGCAAAAAAATGTGTTTTAATTGAAGAACATCAAAGAGCATTTTTGACAATGTTACTGAATTTGCAATGTATTATAATAAATCAAAAGTATGTCTTTGGCCTTTTGAAATTCGTCCAATTTACACTGTTTAAAATTTATTTCTTTGGACTGGTTTTATTACACTGTCAATTATGTTTTTGAAAGAAAAAATCACATAGCCTATATATATAAAAAGAAAATCAATTTATAAATGTAGAAGGTTTTATGGAAATATTGAATTACTCAACCGATAGGTTTGTATGCAAAATAGGATACTCCAATGAGTGCAATTGATTGTACATGAATATTTTTGTAAGATATTCTTCATTCTCATTGCTTGTTTTCCTAATGATTAAATTTGCCTCAGTCCGTATTAAAATGTATTCAACATGTTTGAACCAGGAGAATTTCCACGGAAGACAAATATATTTAGTTACCATAATAAAACATGTTTAACCCCGCCACAAGTAATGCGTGTGCAAGTCCAAAGCTAGGAGTAAGAAATTCAGTGGTTGTCATGGGTTTCTGTCTGTGATATTTGTTTTTAATCAGATAATGTATTTGTCATAATGTCAGGCTGTTTATTTTTCTGGTTTTGATTTTTTTACATTTTGTGTTGTAAAGTTATTTATATAAATATAGAAATATATGGTATGAGTGCCAATGAGACATCTCTTCACCTAAATAACAATTTATAAAAGTAAACCATTATAAGTCAAGGTACGGCCTTCAACACGGAGCCTTGGCTCACACCGAACAACAAGCTATAAAGGGCCACAAAAATGCTTGAATTAAAAGGCAAAAGATGGCATATAAAATATGAAATTGAAAAGCATTGACGATACAAAATCTAAGAAAGGTTTTGCAAAATATATAGTAGGTTAGGGCGCCTACTCTTTGCAGCAATGGATTTAGTATATCAAACGAAGATATCAAGACATTCACACAAGATACATGAGTCGGCAGGCAACTGGATGCCTATTCCGTGGCAACAACACTACTAGGAAATTCACAAACCTTCGGAATACAGTGTAAATTATATCAATCAAGTTACATTGAATCGTTCAGCTAGAGTAAGGAGACACAATCTCAAAAACGATTACACTCCAGAAATAGAAATATTATCTATACGCAAACGACGAAAACGAGAACTTAAATCGAGTTCTACAAAACGGAGAGACATGCAGGTGGCACGGTAGTATTTCCTGGCCCATAAGGGATAGTGATAGCCTTTTAAAAATTTTCACCACTTTCTAACAATGCTAAAAAATCTACATTCACAGTTAACTGAAGTACTTTCATTTTACTATTCAGAAATGAATTTGAATATGTATCATGACCGTTTACTTTTTTTGCTATTTTTAAAAGCCTAAGGCCACTAGTACTTTTAGGTCTTTTACGGTGCAGTGAATACAAAATTTAAAAAAATTCTCAAAAATTCATTTTCATCTGTATGTAAAATTATTTCATATTTTTCTACACCTGATTCATCCCTCAGTTTGGGAAAGTATGTTCAGTTGATACTGTATTTTTTTGTCCAATCACACTGTTTAGATACATTTACCTAAGTACCTAAGTAGGGTACACAAAAGAGCAACCTAAATTCTGGAATGCAAATACTACCGTGCCACCTGCAACGACTGCATTGCTTTAAAGGGAGAAAACATTTTGTGTCAGTTTTACCTTTCAACGAAATTAGTAACAATGAGCTTAGAAACATTTATGGAACAAACAAGAAAATATTAACATAAAACAACTAATTAAAGACAAGAAAAAGGATACAGACATGAAAGACTTGGAAGTCAAACGAATCACGAATGAGCTGCTGCCGCATAAAGAAATCGTGAATCAATATAAAGTTTATGCTTCGGACATGGACAAATTTACTTCCAGCTTAATACAGGAACAAAATCAAGAACCATTTTTTCCTTCGGAACATTCTCCATACCAAAATCAGCAGATTCCAAAATGAACTAAAGACTTTAAAAATTGAACTTAATGATTCTAATCGTATGAAAAACTATAGGGAAGATCAAACACACATAAATTTTAGGGAATGCAATGAAAAGTACGCTGAAATAGAAGGATTAGAACAACAAATAAAACAATTACAGAGTGATCATTTTGGATTGATCAATACTATAAGAGAAATTGAAAACAACCAAAATCAGATGGCATTACAACAGCAAAGACATACCAATCACAGAACTTTTTACACTAGAAACAGACAATCTCGGCGATATTGAACATTTATTAGTAATTTTTGTTTCAGTGACCTTCTCAATTCAATGCTGTTGTGTTTTTTTAAATTCTGGACGAATTTTCTTAAAAAAGGGAATAGTTGTCACACATAACTTTGGTACTAAATTTTATATTTCAAACTGTCTAATTATATTGACTTCTTTTGTGTACATTTCGTATGCAGCAGGCATATTTAATTTATTCAATACTAATAAAGATCTCAAAATTCGCTATGAATTCACATGTCCGAAATATTTGTTTACATCTGAAACATGTAAGATTATAAATTTCTATGTCAATAACCTTTTAAACTCTAAGCTAATGTAAATATTTTCGTTATGCAACTTTTTATTCGGTCATATCAAATACACACATAATTCAATTGATTGATGGATTGATCACCTATCGTAATTCTCTTTGATAAATTAAATCAAATTATTATATAATTTCGGTTTACAACATGACCCCAACAAACTGTGTTGTTATAGCAACTTTATTTGGTATTTAAAGAAAGATAAATTTATATTCAGGGACTCCGTTTGGATATGCCAACGAGAGCACATGAACTGCGTTCGGATTTTCCATCGCAATCATATATATTGCTTTTGGTTGAAAATAACTAATTTGTAACACTGATATTTTATATTTGGACTTTATTAAATGAATTTGGACTTTACCAATTTGTTTATGTTTACTGCATATTGAACTGCCGACTTGTGTGTGAATAAAGAGCTAGAACCCCGCATTGTGAATCGTTCCCAAAGACGGAATCCCACTCAAAGCCATTCGGCAAATGAATATTTATACGGAAAGTACAAAATCTTTCTTCATAGTGAACTAAATCTTCATATTTGGTCTTTATATGTGCATAAATGTAACATTTAAATTGACCACAAATTTCTTGATCAACGTTAACAAACTTTCGCGACGTCGCAAAGGGGTCATATGCACTTTAAACGAGTCCCACATTTCATGTGGCAGGATAACAAATCAAAAGATCGGGCATTTAGAATTTAAAATTTTGAAGATGCAATTAACCGTTTCATTTTAACTTTTAAAATATATATATTTGCATTTTGCAAGTTGTATTTGTGCACTTTGCAATTCGTAAAAATCAGAGCTGTGCGTTTCTTTTTTTTAACAGTATAATTGTAAATTTGTTGGTCTTTATTACCATCCAGTGTAAGCCCCTGCCTTCACTGGAAGGGGCATTAGGTGTTACCTTTGCCCGTCCGTACGTCCCACAATTTGTAAATCCATTCTGTAACTTTATGTTGCTTCAACCAAATGTTATGACATTAATACACAATGGTTTTTTTTAACATATTAACACAATGAGCAAATTAGAATTCGGGTGGCGTCACTTTTATCGTTCTCGAGTTATGCCCTTTGTAATATTAAATGCTAGCGGAGGCATCATCTGTGTCCCATTGACACATTCTCCATTTATTTACGATTAAACTCATATATTTTAATACGCATTAAGATAAGTTATTAACTTAATTAAAATTCAATTATAATTAAAAACCAATTGTTCAGAGAACCATTGATGGTCTTTCCACCAGTAAGGATCTTTTTTATATGAAAATATTAAAATTCGGTTTTAAATGTCAATTTTAGCGTCAAATGACAGCTTATTGGACGCTGATTCCAAAAATATATGGTTTCTATACAAAAAGATATACATAAGGGAGATCATTGTTTACTTCCGGTTTAAAAGATGTTATTTCCGGTATGTTTTGATAGTTTACTTGACACTGATTCCAAAAATAGATGGTTCTATATACTTTTACATTAAATTAGTACAAAAAATGGCTACTTCCGGTTTACAAAAGGTCACTTCCGGTTGGTTTTTCAAGGTCACATTGCTTGCAACCTTTTGCTTAAGTCCCATGGCTTTATCATGTATATATAAGAGGAAAAATCAAAGGTCAAAATCTAGAACGTTAAATTTACCTATGACCTTGAGCTCAATTTCAAGGTCATCAACCAAGGACCTCAAATCAAAAGACTCTAGGCCTCTACTTTATATTGTTAATGAGTTATATTACCATACAACTAATATTAGATATAAAAGGGGGCAAAACTCGCATTAAATGTTACGTACCCTTTTAAGTAAAATTTACATGTTACGACATGTCGCAACTAACAATTGTGTGAAAATATTTTGTCGATATCTTGTATGATTTCTGAAAATAAGAGATAACAAGCCAAAATCAAAAATTTGAACATGACCTTGACCTTTGACCTTGACCTCATTTTCATACTTTTTGAGCAAGGGCCTCAAATCAAAAGACCTTAGGCCTCTATCACTTATGGTTTTCCAGTTACAAATTTATTTCACTTATTTCAATACAAAAGGGGAAATTACTCTCATATGGGGTCTTCGTAAAGCTTCGGTCAAAATGAAACGTAACATCCTGAGGATATAACGAGCAATTTGGAAAAATAAATTTGTCGCTTTCTTTTACGGTTGCGGAGGAGATCTGATAACAAGAAAAACAGTGTTTGGGGAGATAACTCTTACAAAGAAAAGTGTTCGGTTAAACAGGGTGAGTTTCAAAAGCGTATAGACTGTATGATCTCATATACAAAAAAACTAAGCGACATCTTTTGAAACATTTTTACACCGCAAGAAAAAAATTAGGCGGAAGAAAAAAAAAAATAATCAGAACAAAATCAATAGGTCTTTCCACACGAAAGGTGGAAAGACCTAATAAAACATTTATGATGACCTTTGTATGTCTTCCCTTGCAGCACATAATTGATTTAATAAAAACTGCTATGTAACATTGTCCTATTGGATGACACTGTAAAATTATATTCACTTATAAGGCAAAATTTCATGGCAATGGATTCTACTTCGTCAAAATTATCTCCCCATTACACCAGTTCATTTTTACAGTCATAGAAATGGAAGCCATTGTAGGGATGACGAGCGACCAATTTAGCTCTTGAAAACCGATAATTTATCCACATAGCACCATTACGATCCTTATATGTCAGTTGTATTTTAAAAGACAAATGTATCAACTAGCTAATGAGCATCAGTTAATGTTTTTGTCTGCATTTGGTCAACTTAAAATTATTGTCTGATCGGTTGCCAGCTGGAATTTTCAAAAATTCATAAACATTTGAAAAAAAAAATCTAATTAAATATTTCGTGGAAGGGCAGACTAAAAATTTTCCGTGGAAGAAGACTATAAACCAAAATCATCACAAAAAAAAAAAAAAAAACCATTTCTCGCAAAATATGCATTTTTAAGATCCAACTTAAAGACTGTCGTCCAGTACTTTTAGTAAAAACTTGCTATTCGAACACACTTACTCTATTTTTGTGATTCATTAGAAAGGGATCCATCTTTTAGTACTGTGAATTTCTTATGTTATAAAGTGAACCTGTAGCCTTGATATATAAAAATGCAGGGCCGTAAATTGTCTGCCCTGTAAGGGAGTTTATTATCGCCAAGCGGAGAGAGGCAAAAAAAAAATTTTGGACCCATTCCATGCAGAAAAGGATATTTTTTCAGGCCTTTTCCTTGTATGCAATGTACCTCCCAAGAATACACGACTTGTCAATTTTTTGTTACATTTCAATAAATATGCGCCTGGACTGGGTTGCACAAACGTCTATTAAGTTAATAGACTATTAACTTCTAATTGACAATTAGTTAATAGAGTGATTTAATAGCGTTGCACGAATCACTTTTAAGGATACTATTAACTAATAGACAATTAAGTGACTATTAACATTTTAATAGTCAATTAAGCTCCATTTAATTCTGCGAGTTTCATCATTTTTTCACAACGTCATTACGATTTTCATCGTTTTCACGACGTCATCATGATTTTCACGATTTTCATCAATTTTCCATGACGTCAACACGATTTCAGCGATTTTCATCAATTTTTCATGACGTCAAAACAATTTCAGCGATTTCAGCATTTTTCAACGGGGTTGTGTTCAACATCGAAGCAGCTAAATAATGCTACATAGTGCTACGTAGATTTATGACTATTGAACGTGTAGCTAGCCTAGCTGCTATTAATATCTACGTAGCTGCTAAGCTAGCTACACGTTCAATAGTCATACATCTACGTAGCCTCTAATATATTGAACGCAACCCTGGGTCTACTTTCAATTGACACCAAAACAATTGTCCAATTCCAAAATACAAGAAATTGCATATGTTGTATTGAAAAAGATAGAAACGTCTCGAAAAACGAGGGGAATAGGGGAATAAAAAAGCATTAGTCTTAAATTCCATTATGTTACTAATTTAAATGTAAAGTTTATAGTCGACGTCTACAAAAGAAAATTGACAACTGCAGCCTGCTATATTTATATCTTCCATTTTGAGAGTCTGACTCAATCTAAGTCGATTTTTCACTTCGTTTATGGAAGGTTGGGAACTCGAATAAATTACTATAGTATTTGGCACAATCGTGGTAAAATCAGAAATTTTTAATCTCCCATGAGAAAAATTTAGCCGCTAATTTATTTCAAACAAGATACAATAAATTGCTTGTGTTGCCATTGCAAGGGATTGAAAATTCTCGGAAAAATACACGAGGGAAGAAATTAAGTGCAGCCCCGTTATTCAGATGTCCCATTAGTCCGACACCACATTGGTGCGACAACCCAATAGTCCGACGTCCCATTAGTCCGACACCCCATGATAGTCCAATACCCCAAATAGTCTGACATGGAATAATTCAACAACTTTTTTAAATAAATAATTTTGATTTCAAAAGAATAATCCCATCAGTTAAACCTACATTCCTCCTGATAGTCCTAAAAACAAGTGAAACTGTGAGCTTCTGCTCACTGATGATACCCCCGTCCAAATATGCATTTGCTATCAGGTGTAAAAATGATACAAGTGTTCGGTGAACAGGAAGTTGTCGAGTGATGAATCTGAAAACGCATCACACAGTATAGCTGACTAAATTATATCAAGCCTGAAACCAAATTTCTGAAATCCTTGTAGTGTAGTTCTGAGAAAAATGTGACGAAAAATATTCATGGGACGGACGAACTGACTGACAGACTGACGGAATGACGGACTGACGGACTGACGGAAGGACAGACAGAGGTAAAACAGTATACCCCCCTTTTTTCAAAGCGGGGGTATAATAATAATACAAGTAACATATCATAAAGTACTTACAATATTTCAATTTTGCGTGATGTCCAGTGGCAAATATTATTGACATGCATGTTCAGGCCGAGAACAATCATTTGACAGTAAAACAAATTAGATAGGCCCTGTAATAGTTGCCATCCGGCATGAAAAAAAGGTCAATGACACTTGAACTGCCACTAGACAATGAAAGTACATACTAGTATTGAATAGGAAACGCCGGGAATTTTGCTTGCAGCAGGCTCAGACAATTTATCACGGTTGATCGGTATATATGTATTAGTGAAAGTGGTCGGATATATTCACCCCTAAGAATAAAGAATAAATGAGACGCGGTGTAGCGAACATTTTGTCAAACTAAATAAGCTTTGTGAAGCTTTATCGAATAACTAACATGACGATACACAGCTATGTATCTCTCCCAAAGCAGAGAAATTAGAAAGTTAAGGTTCTAGTTAGGCTTTACCGCTTAGACGATTGTATGCGAGATGCCTAGTTTAGTGTACAGAATTATTTTGAGATGAACATTAGTTTAGTTAGTCTATATATACAACAATGTTTATACACTACTTAATTGAAGAGTTAGTTAATACGCGGTACGTTGAACTATAAAGACTGTGGTAAACCAAATAGAACTTTATAAAGTTTGCCGCGTTCTCTGTGAGGAATCTGTTAGAATAAGTTTACAACAGCAAAAAAATGCTCGTAAATCGGAATAGTGAAAACTGGCACCTTCCATTGTGAGTGTCAAAAGGGGTGGTGTTGGTTGCTAGAGTAATGTTCGTGTCGCATGTTTGCATGTGTTGTTTAACACTATATACATGTAAGGTAGGGGGAATCTGCATTCAAAATATTTTTTTTCATCTGCTTGACCAGAAATATTTTTTTCCATCAAATTGGGGATCAGAATATTTTTTTTAGGAAAAACCATAACCCCCTTGAAGTTAAATGGTCGTTCTCTGATTACGTGAACATTTTTCTTTATGAAGAGAGACTGCACTGCCGATGAGTAGTAGACTTAGTAGAATGTGTTCCCATTTTCTTATACCAAAACCTGCACAGTTTTCAGTTTCTTTATATGCATATGGTCATGGTACTTCTTTGATAGTTATACCCGATAGGTGGCATGCTAAAATCTGTTTCTGTGATATTAGAACGAATAGTTCAAATACCATGTCAACAATTATTCTATCAAAGGTTGTCTGCATTGGGGAGGAGGGGGTCTTTCATATCTGTATTCTTTAAAATGTTTGTCATTTTCTCTATTTTTTATACTTTTGCCCATTATTTTAGGACCTCATTTTTCTCTATTCTTTAACCCCCCCCCCCCCCCCCCCCATCATTATTCTCTATCTGTAAATCCACATCAACACCCTCATGAAGCTCTACTCATGAAGTATATTTTCTATTACGGGACTTATTAACCTTTATCGGACTATTGGGGTGTTGGACCAGTGGGGTGTCGGAATATCTGGGCGATCCCCAAAAGTCCAATAATTGTTTATGTTATTATGAACCCTATCCAATGTCAATATCAGATATTTGTTTGGAGTTTATACCCAAGATATACAAAAGTTTCGGATAGTTTCGTTTCATCTATATTACAGTTTTCAGTTGCAAAAAAAAATGTTAGTTACATATGTATTTATTTATTGGTTATAAATAGTATGGACAATATACACTATGCTATCTTTATTCAAAAAAAAAAACTAAATTAATTCACTGTGTAATATATCAAAATTATCACGTAGTTTCTCTTCATAATCTGGGTCGATGCCTCTGCTGGTGGACTATTAGTCCCCGATGGTATCACCAGCCCAGTAGCCAGTACTTCGGTACTGGCATGAAAATACGGATGTTTTTTGTGTTATTAAAATTTGCTGTTACAAAATGATAGAAATTATTATAAATTAAGGAATCATTATGTATCTCCCTCATGCAAAGCTCTGATTCCTATCACGGATTTGGCTATACTTTTTGGACCTTTTGGATTATAGCCCTTCATCTTTTATATAAGCTTTGGATTTCAAATATTTTGGCCACGAGCATCACTGAAGAGACATGTATTGTCGAAATGCGCATCTGGTGCAAGAAAATTGATACCGTTAATTTTATTCTCTTTATGTCCTACGAGTTATTTGTGTTTCTTCTCTGTAGCAATCATTAAAATGTTAACTTGGCATGCCATACTTGATAGAAATGCGGACGTGAAAGAAAGCACTCTTTTTCAAAACGTCAATGGAGATTACATTTACACATTATTCGTTTATACCAGAGACATATATACACATATATGTGTATATATGTCTCTGTTTATACATTGTATTTCAGGGGAAATGTGTATTAATTTTCAATGTTGACACCAATATCGATCTGCTGGATGTAGAATTTTACGAAGAAAAACTACGGCTGTAATTTAAAACTGCCATATTTGTTATTGCATAGCAAAGACAAGTTAAATCATTGACAATATTATAATATTGACCTAGTCCAAATAATTTTGACGTTTGGCAAGGCTATTTTTTTTTCTTTCTGGGACGCTTTCCATTGACCCAATATTGTTATCGTACGATGCAGTCCGGTGTATCCGCGCATTACAGAATTATTTTGAGAAGAACATTAGTTTAGTTTGTTTATACAACAATGTTTATACACTACTTAATTGAAGAGTGAATTATTTAAAGTTAATACAATGAACTCTAAAGACAGTGTTAAACCAAATAGAACTTTGTAAAATGTACCGCGGTCCATGCATATGAGGAATCTGTAAGAACAAGTTTACAACAGCAAAAAATGCTGGTAAATCGGAATAATGAAAACTGGAACCTTCCTGTGACAGTGCCAACTATTTTATGAAGAGGTGTCTGGATTGCGGAGGAGGGGGTGGTTAATTCCTATCTGTATTCTTTATACTTTTTGCCAATTATTCTCTAATCTTTATAATTAAACACCTCATTTTTCTCTATTCTTTGTTATTGGTCCATTTTTCTCTATTCTTTAAATTTCCCCCCATTATTCTCTATTCTGTAAACCCACATCCACACCCTCGTGAAGCTCTACTCATGAAGTATATTTTCTATAACTGCAGTTATTAACCTTTGTCGGCTTATTGGGGTGTCGGAACAGTGGGGTGTCGGAATAATAATGTGTCGGAATATCTAGGCAACCCCAAATAAGTCCAATAATTTATGTTATTATGAACCCTATCCCATGTGAATATCAGATATTTATTTTAAGTTTATATCCAAGATATACCAAAGTGTCGGATAGTTTTGTTTCATCTTCATTACAGTTTTCAGTTGCAAAAAAAAATTGTTTTAAAAATATGTATTGGATATAAATATTATGGACAATATACACCATGCCATCTTAAATAAAAAAAAGAAAAGATCAAAAGTATCACGTAGTTTCTCTTATCTCCTACGAATAACAATGTATGTTATTGTACGTTATTGTGCACTGTTCTGTTATTCATTTCTCCAATCTGTAGTAATCATTGAAATGTTAACCCGGCATGCCATACTTAATAGAAATGCGGACGTGAAAGAAAGCACTCTATCAAAGCGTCAACGGAGATTGCACATTCTTCACCCTTGTTATAAAAGGTTTTCAAATGTCCAATGCTTTCACCATGCATGCCTTTTAAAAATTGTTAATTTTGGAGAATGGATTTTATAATAAGAAATATATTTCAGTTTGAACAAAGCATACTTCCAAGGATGAGGGCAAAAGTTTTTTTCTTCAGTTTAATGACACTTGCCGTATCGAAAATAAAACCATTGTTTCCCTAATAGATTCATAATGACAATGGTTTATCATAGAATTACAATTATATCTTCATTTATGCTTCAAAAACTTATCAATTTTTATCTTTTCTTTCTATTATTATTTTAATAATAACACAAACAATTCTTTTTGTGACGAAATCATACAATGTGGGATATCACCGGCTGTGCGAGGCTCTCAGTCCGTCAAATCATCGAGTTGAGAAGCCTGTCACGGTATTTTTCGGCTGATTTTGAGGTACAAGTAATCCAAGCACTTGCATGGCATCCATTTTAAATGTACAATTAAGGACTTAATAGCGCTCCTTCGTTCAATTAGATCTCTAATTAGACCTATTACAACCTATGGATCAGAAGTTTGGATATCCGATTTTACTTTAAAAGATTTAAATAAAGATAATATACCATTTGAAAAAATACATAATAAATTTTGTAAATATCTACTTGGAGTACATAAAAAGGCATCAAATTTAGCCTCCAGGTGTGAATTAGGAAGATTACCAATTATTAATTTTATTACTAAATTGGCTTTTAAATATTTCATAAGACTGCAACAACTTCCATCTGATAGATTTCTTGCTGAAGTGTATAAAGTAGATAGAGGACTTTTCAAAGAGGGGTCAAAATCATGGTATTCATTTATTGATTATAGTTGCAAAAAATTTAAATTGGATGTAAAGAATTTGGAAAATGAAAATCTAGAATTGAAAATACACGATCAAACCATCCAACTAATTAAAGAACAGCTTCAAAATTATTCTAATTACAATTCTGACTCAAAGCTTAAATATTTTTCATTTTGTTACACAAATTTTTCTCTTCAAAAATATCTTGACTTTAATATTCCAAAAGCACTATGTAAAAATTTGACTAAGTTAAGAATTAGTGCACATTCTCTTTTAATAGAAAAAGGTCGTTATCATAGACCAAAAATTCCGCATAACTCAAGACTTTGTCAGACTTGTGATTTATTAGATGATGAAAAACACTTCATTTTATACTGTAAAAAGTTTTCAATTTTAAGACAAGATCTCTTCAAAAAATTAAATATCGACCCCTCGGATTTAAATAAAACGGAAAAGGAATCTACTATTCTACATAACATTATGTATCCTTTAAATAAAATTGATACAAAAGCTATCTGTACTTTTATTGAAAAAGCTTTTGAACTATATTAATGTTTTACAACTTATATTGGCTCTGTCCAGATATTATTTCTAATGTATATGCATTTATTTTGTATTAATTGTTTTAATATCTGTTCATTGTGTGGAAGACATCAATTGTGCACTGTACATATATATTGATTATCCAATAAACATATTTGATTTGATTTGATTTGATTTAATAGTGAGTTAATAGACTATTAACGTTAATTAAATTTTGTGCAACGCAAGTAATAGACTATTAAATTTAAGTGTACTTTTAATAGACTATTAACTTTAATAGACGTTTGTGCAACCCAGTCCTGGAATATATTAAAAATAGTTATAAACCAGAGTTAGATTACGTGTCCCGGTAGAGTAAGATTTGTTTTCGCTTTATCCTGCTTTATGACTCTTTACAAGCTATTTTTACTTAAGTTTAGGGAAAATTTTGCAAAGACTGAAAATGAAAGCCCCTGAAGTTGGTCATTTTTTGTAATTTATTCGGCTTATTTGGCTGTCCAAATTGAACTAATTTTGACTTCGTTTCATAGACACAATTTTCAAAACTTAAAATGAAAATGTATACTCAATAACTCATAATTGTATCTATCAAGTTCAAATTATTAAAACGTAACAATGTTTGTATACACCAAAAATTTTTATTCTGGCTTTTTCAAATGCTAAGGTGATTTTTTTCTGACTGGACGAATCCCATCTTTTTAGCACTTCTATGCATTCAATATTACCAACATTGTCACTTCTATGTATGCAGATGCAATAGTATTTGGTGGGAAAATTGTATGTGTGCAAAGGAGTTGAGTTAGATACCCACCGTTCAGATCCAAATATTGAATACACCTGCATGCCATTATGATTAACCACCTTGTTGTTTTAACTTACAACCAGTGCTATAAAAATAATGCATGATTTTAACTAATTTTTTCTGTTCAGTGTTTTTTTTTCTCCATTTTTTTTTTGTCAGCCCGCAATAGGAGGCAACTGCCTACATGCCTCTATGTAAATTACGGCCCTGATTAATGATCGAATCTGAAGCGAGACGCGAAACTCTTGCTTTAGACGTTTTCAAGACAAAATATCTAACACAAACACGTCCTATAAACATAAAGAGGTACACTCGATTTTCTCTTTTTGATGCAACTGTTACCCTTATTTTTTGAATTTTTTCTTGAGTCACATAATATAAGGGCAGGCACAAAAAATACTGAACTAATAGATTGATATGTTCTCCGTCCGTGTTATTTTTTTTTTTTCAAATCGGAGGTTATGCATTTTCTACATCCAACTTGATAGATAGTACCCATGTTGTCGACTTGATATCTAATTGTTCTACTTAACTTTGTAATAGATAAATTAAAAACTTATGCAAAATATTGTTTTTAAAATAAAATACTTCGTAATTGAGCAGAAAATTGCCATTTTTAAAATTATTTAATTGTTCAGTTCTGTGAAATAATGTCAAGGACACTTTAACAATAATAAACATGTTATGCAAAAATATGAAAAACAAACAAACAAACAAAGATTAATAGAGAAAGTAAAACAACTGATAAATAGTAAAGAGTTTTGTACATGTATATAATGTCATCAAGTTGTACAGTATGATGTTATCGCAGGTCAACATTACTGACAGTGATGAAGGTCAAATATAGGGTACATCAATTACCAGTATATCCAACGGCAAGACTTTGTAGTGTAAGACCATAATTTAACAAAAGATAATTAAGAAGAATCTATGAGTAATCACGCAAATTCATTCACAAATAAATATACTGTTTATTTGATAATCATTATGGATTAATGACCCTCATGGTCAGTAATGACCACGCATTATTCATTTATTGAAATTCTACATAAAAGCACTGAGCGTTAAATTGTAATGTTATTTTTAACTTATCACACACTGTGGGAAACTACCTATAATGAGGTCGCACTAACCTTGGTATACACTTACACTGAACATGGCGAACATAAGCTTTTTGTCAGGATCTATTTATTCAACAGCCTTTTTTGGAATTACTGTGTACATTTTCTTTGTTGTGATTCGATATTTAATAAAATTTCAACGAATGCGACATTTTTTCGATGCTTTGCCTGGATACAGCACGAAACAAAAACATTGGATCCGTGGTAACCTTCATCTGGTATGTAAACATGTATATCTCCGATAAGTTGAGCCCTGGTCACAACGAACCCACGACACATCTATGCAGCGCCACGACATAAAATTTGGTCAAATAGCGGGTCATCTGTGATCATCGTACGACAGTCGCACGATATTTTCAGCATCGTGGCGCTGTCGTGTGTCGTGGGACGAAAATTGAATATGCACCTTTTTTGCTCTTCGATTTTTTATCGTGTCAATGTCTTGTGGCTGTCGTGAGAGTGTCTTACCACAGTCATGCGACTGTCGTGCGACTGTCGTGCGATAAACACATTGTCGTAGGTACCAAAATGAACCATTTTGATAAAAAAAAAAAAATCGTTCCATTGTCGCACAAGTCACAACTATCGTACGACAATCTCACGACTGTGGTAAGACACTCTCACGACAGCCACAAGACAGTGACACGATAAAAGACGCTCGCACAACATTGATTGTCTGTCGTAAGACAGTGGTACGTTCGTCGTGCAACACGTTTTTGTTTTATATAGAAAAATACAATTCGGCGGGAATGTCCGTAATCTCCTCCCCGTCCCCCGTCACACTGACGATATTATCAGCAGAGTCGTCTCCAGCTGTTTCCGAATCGTCATTTGTCTCAGCTTGTGGTAGGGGGTCCTTTGTCTGGTCAACATCATCCATGTTTTCTGCTACAACCTATCTTTTGTTATTATTTTTTTTCTGGGGCATCCTGGTTTGAATTCGCTGAACAATTATAATATAAACTAATACGAAAAAGTCGTTTATTTGGCCCGAACTTATAATGACACTGAACAATATTGTAAGTAAATGGCAAAAGGCACGCAACAAATCGGACCAACGCGCGAGTGACCCACGACTGTTGTGCAACACTTTTTTACAGTCTTGCGACAGTCGTTCGACAGTGGCACGACAATAAGACGCGCATCCCATGACATGAAAACCTAAAAAAAAAAATGGCCCCAAACAACTCAAGACTGTCGTACTACTGATGCACGACTATATCGCACGACTCACTTGAGACAAACCCACGACAGTACCATTACATTTATTTTCTTCCTTACTGTACCTGTCGTGGAACCATCGTGGACATGTCGTAGCTGATGTGACCATTCGAAATATTTTTTTGACATTTTGCACGACAACTATTTTATAGATTTTCCACGACTTTGTCGTACGATCTGTTGTGACCGGGGCTTTAAATGTCAAGGTTATTGATAGTGTTAAATCAAGTATGCTATACTGCCGGTGTGTTACATGATTGAATATGTTATTTAAAAAAAATTGTCGAATTTTCACTACACCTATGTTATCTTTCAAGCTCAACTTTCCTGAAAGAAAATTTGAGCTTTTTCCATCATTTGGCTTCCGTCGTCGTCCGTCTAGTGTCAACTATTTTAGATATCTTCTCCGCCAATTCTAACCACATTTAAGCAGAATGATCCTTTTGATATTTAGAAAAAAGTTTGTATTTTATTTTCTGTTTCATCAACAACAACTGAAAAAGCCGCCATGGCTAAAAATAGAAGATATGGTGAGATGTAGTTTTTTAAGATCAGATCTAAAGAAGGGTAAACATGTTCATAAGGTCAATCTCTATCAGCCGTGAAAGCAGATGATACTAACAACCTATTGTTGGATTGCTGCCAATGAATTGGTAATTTTAAAGAAATGAATAATTTCCCGCCAAATTCTAAATGGCTTATATATCTCGAAAGCGCACTTCATATTTTTCTGCTTATTTAAATCCTTTATTTGTATACTAAAAAGCTTGTTATTTTGAAAGAGAGTACTTAGCGAACATCCTTATGCCCGCGTCACACTGTCCCGATTTTTATATACGATGGACACCCGAATGCGAAAATTGTAAGTTTGTACGAAGTTGGTCCCGATCTCGTTAAAATACCAAAAAGTGACCGAAGCAAGTACGATGAATAACGAAGTCTATACGATGGTGCCGAAACTATATACGATAGCAAAAGATGGACATACAAAGGTTAACCGAAGACGGGTATTTAAGCTTGATATCTCAGCCGAAGCCTACACTATGGATCACGAAGGCTAAACGATGGATTACGAAGGCTACACGATGGATTACGATGATGGCGCGATGGCCATACGATGTCTTAAAAACGTCGTGTACAGCTTACGGTGCATTTAAATTATATGCCGAAGGCATCACGCGTTTTAAATTGTTTGATCAATATTGAATATATATTATATTGTACATTTAATTTCTGGTTTAATCATAAGACGGAAAACCGTGGGCTTGAAGGGTAAAACTTGACTCTGAGTCTTTGCATATAATGCCACCAAAATCAGGGAGAGGGAGAGGAAGAGGAAGAGGGAGGGGTATGAGTCTAGCAGGAAAGTACAAGACCAAAAGAAAACTGAACTGTAAAATGTGTACACTAGTCTGAATAAGCACCCATAATTATGCTCATGTTTACTGATCTATCTTAAAGGTAAGGAAATGGGTTCGTTGATCCCTTTTATTTAAAAAGAACTCTTTCCAGGAGAATATCATATTAATATAGACAAAAGGATGGATGTGGGGAAAGCAACAAATGTGGCAAAATATGACATATAGAAAACAAAATGGTCATGGAGTAAACATTCGTGTGATAACAACTCAGACGATACATAAAAAATCAGAATAATGAAGAAAAGGTTGGTTTCCCTATATACGCGTACCTGCAGTGTTGGTGTACGAGGCGCGATTATGATTTTCATTATGTTACTTGATATGAAAAATTGACAAAAAATAATATTTTACTTGTAAAAGTAAATCCTGAGCCTGTAATAGCTGCTCTTCTTGTTCCATTTGAATTAATAGAAACAACGCTGTCGCCTTTCTTGTTTTCATAGAATCATATGATTGATTGATTGTTGGTTGCTTAACGTCCAGTGGCAAATATTTCATGCATATTCAGGACGAGAACAAGTTCACAATAAATACAATAGGTAGGTCGTGTCATAATGGAGGCCATAAGGGATGATAGTCGGGGAAATTTCGACTGCCACTGAAAAATGAGGGTATATTGGATAGGGACAGAAATTTTGCCTTACAACAGGCCACCTACGGGCCCTCAAAGAGTTGTTGCAAGGGTTTTTAACGTGCAAAGAGCGTGACACTCTCTTTAGACGAGACATCGGATTTAACGTCCCCATTCTGACCGGACGTGACTGCGAACTTAATACATCCCGCACAGCCAAACGGACGACCCACTTCGGCAAGCGTTTTACTGCCGGTCGGGAGAAGACCAAGTGACCATATTTCTATTCCCCAGTCACCCTTGGAGGCTAGAATCATATGATATGAGCTCCATGTTTTGTGAACGTCTTTCTTAACTGTCGTATTAGACTGACCAGTGCAAATAAGAAAATTCAAACAAGACATCATGAATAAACTCGATAATTTATATGATCAAAATCCCAAAGCCTATTGGCAACTACTAGATAAAATTAAAAATATCTCAAATAATAGTCAAAACAAATCTGAGAATACTATCGACTCATCTGAATGGCAAGAATACTTTCAAAAATTAAATAAGAATGAACAATATAGTGATGATTTGATTAAGAAGAAACTTGAATCATTCCATAATGAAAATGTTTTTAATGAACTTGACTACTTAATAACACCTGAGGAAATAGAAAAAGCAATAAAAAGTCTTAAGAATTCTAAATCGAGTGGATTCAGCATGATCTCGAATGAAATGATAAAGTATAGTCAAACCGTTTGTATCCCTCTAATACAAAAACTCTTTAATTTAGTATTTTCAAGTAGTATTTACCCAAAATTATGGGGTCAAGGCTTTATCACCCCCCTTCACAAGTCTGGATCTAATCATGATCCATCAAACTACAGGGGCATTACTATTGCAGATAACATAGGCAAGTTATTTAATTCAATTCTAAATAACAGGTTGACAAAATTTTTAAAAACTAGAAATATAATTAGAAGTGAGCAAATTGGTTTTACTAAAGGATGTTGCACAACAGACCATATGTATGTGTTAAATACCATCATTCAAAAATTTGTGAAAAATAATTCAAAGCCTCTGTTTGCATGCTTTGTAGATTTTAAGCGTGCATTTGATTCAGTTTCACATCTCCACCTTTTTTATAAACTTAAATGTATAGGTGTTGGAACAAAATTTTATGACATTATAAAATGTATGTATGAAAACACAGAAACTTGTGTAAAAATAGACCAACACAGGACAAACCTTTTTAAATCAAATATAGGAGTAAGACAAGGGGATAATCTCAGTCCCTGTCTCTTTAATATATATTTAAATGATTTGCCAACCTATTTTGACCAAACATGTGACCCAATCCCATTAAATACACATCCCTTAAATATTTTAATGTATGCTGATGATGTAGTTCTTTTATCATCATCAGAGCAAGGACTTCAAAATTGTGTTAACAAATTAAATAAATTTACAGTTGATTATAAAATGACAGTTAACACAAAAAAGACCAAGGTTCTTGTATTTAACAAATCAGGAAGACTTAAAAATATTAAAATATCATTAGGAAACCAGACTTTAGAATGTGTACAGAACTACACATACTTAGGTATAAATTTTTCATCATCTGGGAGTTTCCAAATAGCAAAGAAAGAACTTTATAACAAAGGAATGAAAGCATATTTCAAATTAAGGAAGACCTTTTCAGTGGAAAGCCCAAAACCTAGTTCTTTATTACACATCTATAACCATACAATCCGACCAATCTTGTTGTATGGATCTGAAATTTGGGGTTATATACCACATAAGAAACAAATACATTTGGATAACTTTATATCAAAAGAAACTGATTATCTTGTACTAGAGAAAATTCATACTAAGCTTTGTAAATTTTCACTTGGAGTAAATATAAAAACATCAAATATGGCATGTAGAGGAGAACTAGGTTCACTCCCTACACTGTATTATGTAATAATGAATATGGTAAAATATTGGATCCATCTTATGAAAGATATTGAACCTTCAAATATTATTCTAAGGGAAGCCATAAATCTATCTCATTCTATGGACAAACATAACCAGGAATCTTGGATAGGAAGCATTAAACATATATTTAAATTTCTAGACTTAGAATATCTATTTGTTAACCAGTCAAACTTTAAACAAAATCATATTCTAAAAAAAGTAAAAACATCTTTAACTATTAAATTTAAAGAAAGCTGGTTAGCTAGTTTAGAAAACAATTCTGGGAAGTGTACTAATTTACAATCTGGCAATAAATTAAGAACTTACAGAAAATTTAAAAATATTTTTATGTTTGAACCATATTTAAAAATGAATTCAAAAAAAGATAGGCAAATAATCACAAGATTTAGAACTAGCTGTCATGATCTTGAAATCGAAAGAGGGAGGTATATTGGAATTAAAGCTGAAGACAGAAAGTGTAAGCTATGTAAGAACGCAGTTGAAGACGAACTACATTTTCTATTAAAATGTCCTGTTCTAAAAGATACTCGATCTCAACATCTATCTAATTTAAATTCAAAATTCAAAAATTTTTCAAGATTATCTGATGAAATGAAATTTGTTTGGATTCTTTCATCTGAAGATTTGTTTGTTACTTCAAACTTATCTAATTTATTGCACTCCCTTTTTGAAGAACGAAAGAAAATTATAGAAAATATTGTTGTTTGAAATAAAAAAAAAAAAATTGAAGAAAAATATATATAGATATATATATATAGGAAATAAAATTGATCAGGAGTTGTCTCCCATACACCTAGAACTATAAAGATTTATGTAATTTCTCCAGGTCACAGTGGCACCCATAACAACTATGTTGTCAATTACTTGGTTTATATCAGGTTAATTAGTGTAAATGTGTATTCATGTGGGTTTTTTTTTTGTTTAAATGTACTTTAATCATTCTAATCATTTTCTGTGCTTTATTTTGTAATTCATTTGATTGTATAGCTCAAATTTTGGGCACCATGATTGGTAAATAAAATTATCTTATCTTATCTTATCTTATCGCGTATGGCACTTTAAATGTATTTTAGCGCGAAAATTAATTTACATATAGCTGGATTTATTGCCGTCGTAGTTCCATCTTGTCGCCTTCGTTCTTTTATTCGATGGCAACACGACGGGATTAAGAGGTCGTGTTGCCATCGTAAGACCTTCGGGTAGCTTCGTGATTCATTCGTGTAGACATCGTAATGTAAAAATTGCCCGATGGAAACGATGGAAACACAAATGCAATACGATGTTCAAAGATGCATTCCTGGTGACATTACGAAGGTGAGGATGGTGATACGAACTCAATATGAATCCTCAACATCGGACGCACCTTCGGGGATTTTTTAACATGTTAAAAAATTTAGAACCCTTCCCGAAGTTGTCACCGAAGGCTAGAAAAATTGGCCGATGGTTAAAGATGGCACTACGAATAGCCCGATCTGGATACGATCAGTCCCGATTTTGAAAATTTCCATAATCGTGTTGCCATCGGCGTAAAAATCGGGACAGTGTGACGCGGGCATTAAGGAAATTGTACAGTTTTCGGTTAGTATCTTGAATATTATTATAGATAAAGATAAGCTGTAAACAGAAAAATTGCTAAGCAAAGTAAGATATACGAAAAGACCAAAATTGTCAGTTAACCCCTTAAGGACTTATTGCCCCTTAAAGACAATTTACACAATTTGTAACATTTAAAAATCTTGTCCTCTGAAACAATTCGAAGTTTTGATCCACCAACAAACATGGCCACCATGGCTAAAAATAGAACATAGGGGATCAATTTAAATCATTTGTTTTTTTTTGCCTAAATCTAAAAAAAACCTACAGCAGTTAGAGCAAAATTGAGAGGGAATTGAAGTGATAAAGGGGTCATGGTCAATCTGTTATAAATTTTAAGACAAGTTCGACAACCCATTGTTGGGCTACTGTTGGGAATAGTTTATTTTTATTAAATTTAACTGTTTTTGGCTATTTCTTTAATATTATAATAGATAGAGGAGGAAGTATAAATGGCAATAAATGTTCAGTTAAGTAAGATCTATTATAAATAAGTCAAGCTTTTATCTAACATTTTTGTAAAAGTCTAATTACTTTTTTTTCAAATATCTAATACTCAAAACCTTTAAAAGAAAGTTCCATAGGGTATCAAATGTATAATAGGTTTTATTTCATCCTTTAAAAACATAGCGACAGTTTCTAAAATTAGACCATAGGGGTCAAATGAAGGTTTTGGCTTTCATCTCAAACAGCTAAAGCAGTGTAAAACTGACATAGGTTAAAGTGTTATAACTGTTTTTGCTCGTTTTATGTAGTCTTTTATTTTTATATTTATCAAAATTTCCAAGGTGTTATTAACCCAGGCCGGTAGAGAGAAACTTGGATCATGCCAATTTTTCCTGGTGAAAAACTTGATTAATCCAGTCCACCCGAAAATTTTGGCATTTAGAAAAAGGACTAAAGGACACCGATATAAACCAATGAAAGAAAAAGAAGCATATTCTAACTCCGCTGATATGTATTAAACCGACAACACAAACCCTAAACACCTCGAATTAAATTACTAGTATTTAGACCCTGTTCACTTGTTGTATGTTGGAACCGTAATTTGTAGTTTAAAAAGTTTGTAGATTTTACTCAGGATATACATCCCATTAAAAAAATATGGAGATATATATAGTCTACAACAAAGAATAAAAAATATGACTACATGTTCCTGGCTTGGATAAGTCACATAAAGATTGGGCGGGGCTTACATTAGTGACATCCCTTAACCTTGGGAATTGGTAACAATTATACACCATACAAACCCAAGACGATCGATGGTGTAAAAACAAACTGTAAAATTTAATTTGGAAAGGACTAGAGACTCATCAGATCAGAATTTAACGTTAGTGCCGACAAATACAATATTCCAAAATATTCTTCATGTAACAACCACAAACGACAAAACAAATATTTGTATCTATAATTATATATTTGGTAAAAGTAAATGTTTAAATAGTTTGAAATAATGAATCTCACGACTTCACAATTGTTCAGTGATCATACAGGTTAAATTCAATGAAATGTCAAACATTAGACACATACATGTATACTATACCAGTTGCACGGAAATGTGCACGTCTAAAAACTAAATATCACAAAGGAAAATTATCAGTGGAGTACAATGTCCGTCTCTCTTGTCGTAAAATCTAATGACGTTGCGCACGATGTTGGTACCAATTCCATTTTGCTATAGATTAGCATAAAATAGATATGTAGACTGGTCAGTTCGATGAAAATATAGTGCTTTCTGATTGAATTCATCACATCAGACTTGAAATTAAAGGGAAAAAAGGGAACCGAAAGGAGTAGGTCCGATAAGACCCCTTTTTGGCCCCAAAATATAACAGTTTTACAAAATTGTTCAAAATGTAAACTTTTAGTTATTTATTGGACAGTTGAATGCTTCTGCTACATAAATATGGGCTGTTTTTGACAATACAATGCACATATATCGGGTTGTAGCACCATTAAGTCATGCTAAATTACTGAAATCTTCAAAATTCTATCATTTTAGTTAAATTTTAGACGGGTTCCTTGTAAAACGAAAGTGGCCGCATTCGTGTTCATCCTTAATATTGAAATGTAAGTTGTATTTTATGATAATACATAACATATATAAAGGTTGTGGATGAACACGGATGCGGCGCGGCCACTTTCATTTTTGACAAAAACCATCTGAAAAGTGACGTTTTTTGGCATATTTGAGAGATTTTTCATATTTGAGCTTGAATCGGATCGTTTTAATGACTAAATCAGTTAAAATCTTTCACTTATACTAATTAAATCAAGTGAAATAGACACTTAAGTCTTTAAAAAGTGGTCAAAATCTTTCGTCAGATGAAACTGAAATTTGAGGCCAAAATGAGTCCTTACCGGACCTACTCCAAAAAATTTAAAATACCTGGAATTATTACACTTAATTATCCCATTTTTACGCAAACACGTAATGTCCAACGTTTCATTTTGTTTACTACGGTATTTTTTCTCATCGTAGAGCTTCTAAAGAATATTGCTATTGTTATAGTTATTCGCGTGTTAAAGCAAAATCAATATAGCTGGAACCGTAATCCTGAAAATGTTATTTTTGTAAACGGTCTGCAAAATGTCCAAGCATATATATGTAACAATGTGCAAGGTAAGTATATTTCGGGTTTGCGCATTTATTATATTTTGATAGTTTTATTACTTTTCTCCTGGTTCGTGACTTCAAAAAGTATAGCCATCTTGTCCCAACGAAAAAAAAACGCTGTATTTTCTTTAAAATTATAGTTTTTAACCAGCCGTCTTTCAAATAAGCATAGTTAGATCATAGAAAATAAAACTTGGCGGTAAAGGATTTTAGAGAAAGGAAACGGAAACGGGAAGAAATGAAACAAATGTTTAAGGAGTACATGTACGCACAAATATACATAATTATGCAAAAAATAGGAGAATATGAATTCCAAATCTAATTTATATCAAAATTAAATCTGTGTGCATTTGGGAATTAATGTATCGAATTCATTCAGAATACGAACTGCTGCCGAAAGGAAATTATCAATTATGGCCTCGAAAGACTGACAACTTTTGTAAATGAATATTCATTATTAAAACTATCTATACGACCACTTTCAGCTTTATTTGTAAAACTATATATTTGTTAAGGGTCCAGCTGAAGGACGCCTTCAGGTGCGGGAATTTCTCGCTGTATTGAAGACCTATTGGTGACCGTCTGCTGTTGTCTGTTCTATGGTCGGGTTGTTGTCTCTTTGACACATTCCCCGTTTCCATTCTCAATTTTATGCATTTTGTCAGTCAAATCGAAATCGGTTACCAAATTCACAACAGTAAATTGACCTCATCAATAATATGCTTGAACGCCCGAAACTTTCTTTGAAATCGTCGAAATCGCCTTATTTTGAGGAACGTCGTGAAACGCTTTAAGTAGCACCAACATCGTGCGCAACGTCATTATAATACTTTCTATGTTAATCGATATATCTAAACCAAGAAATATGAGAGATAGTGATGCTAACATTACATCTGTTTAAAGTATATACCCGTTGATGAATAAGACCCCTTCCGTTTGATAAGATTATACGAAAAGGTAGAGGTATACTGAGTAACAGCTCTCATATTCGCTTTAGGAGATACTAACTCACTTCACTTTATATAAAATTAATATGATCATATATAATATACTGATGATATTTAATAATTTATTTCTGTCAAAAGGTAATATGTTTTTCTTTTGTTTATAACAGTATGTCAAAAATGATAGCATAGACGTTAATCAGATAAATACTCTGACTCGAAGATTTCCTAAGTTCTACCGTGTGTGGTTTGGACCATTTACACCAGTTGTATCATTGGTACATCCAGATTCGGTTAAGGTATTGCTTAAGACCGCAGGTATGTATGATTCTTTGTACTTTTTAATCTGCTTTTCTTTATTATATTCTCGTATTCCTAATATATGTATTCTAATTTTGTTATGCCTGAGAAAACAATTGCACGGGCAAGATAAATCGAGCCTACATTCCATGAGCGTCGTAAATATTTACGATTGTCACAGTGGTTTAAGGTTTACCATTCGCTTTCTTAAACTCTATGGAAATTTTCAAAACAAGGGCGGAAGCTTTTTACGGATAAAGACACAGCATCCATAGCAGAACACCAATTAAAATTAAGAATGGAAACGGGGAATGTGTCAAAAGGACAACAACCCGACCATAGAGCAGTTAAACAGCCGGATTTTCGAACTGAAAAATTGCAATATCTCCATACTTTTCTTGAAAATCATATTTCATCATTGGTTTTCTTTTTTTGGGGATAGTGCTATTTTATTCCGTTGTACGATATGTTGTATTCCTATTATTTTTGTATTTATTTCTTTCAGCAACGGCCTGGTCTTTTCGGAGAAAATTGTTTTTATTTAAAATTTTCTAATTATAAATTGCATATCTTAATTAATCGCATGGAGAGAAAAAAATGGCAAATAAGAAAAGTGCACAACTTTTTAGAGCAAAATGAATGAGTTGAAACACATGAATAAAAAAATATGTGAGATATATGTCACAAGTTCATATAGACAATACAGTATAACACAATAGATTTGGATATATTTTTGGACTATTGTTCTTCTAAAAGGAAGATACATGACAGCTTATACTTTTAATTGTGCATGAGTCTTGTATCTTTTACTAAAAATATCAAATAACAAGGAGAAAAGTTACCTACGGGAGCATTCAAAAACCATAAGATTAGAGACCAAGACTACAGTAACAAACTCCAGTTAACTATTATGATACACTACACAGACAAACTCAAGATTGAACAACACGAACCTATCCAACAACAACAAAAAACAGAAATAAACTATGGAAATTTCAAACTTTATTAAACAAATAAAAACAAAAAATCATGCATATCTTCATTGTTATAGCATTATTTTGTCGATAAAAAGTTTTCACTGTTGATTACTCTGGACGAGACTTTTTTAGGAATGCATGTTCTGTTTTGTATACCAGTTAAACTGTTTTGATATTATTAAGAACCAAAACCTGTTGGTCACGGACCAACATACAGAACTCTGATTCCATGGCTTGGTGAAGGCTTGCTAATAGCAGGAGGGTCCAAATGGGCAAGATCACGTCGACTTCTTACACCGGCTTTCCATTTCGAAATTTTGAAAGGATACCAGACAATCAACAATCAGTGCGTAGACATACTAATAGTGAGTCTTTATTTACTAAAAGTATAAAACAAAAATGTATGTCTGTGTACTAAATAACTTCTAAGTGTAAGATCTCGTGTTTTACTTGTGTATACATAACATAACAAAGGATTCTTTCAAATAGTCGAGCATATCTAGACGTAAAACTCAAATGTTTACGAATAAAATGTCGATATTGATTACCGATAATCAGGTTTTGCACAAGGACATAGATCTACGTTTTTTCTGATTGTTATGACGTCTTAACGCTAAGTCCGTTTAATGTACTGCTTGATACTTTAGTCTTGGGAGAAAAGTTTTTTTTTATGAGTTATAATTTGCTTTGATCTTTACTTCAGTAAAAAGTAGTAACATAACAAAAATACGGAACTTCAAGGAAAATGGAAAACGGAGAGTCCCTTAAACCCCAGTCCCACTAGACCACGTCGGAGCACACACACCACGCTCACCGCGATATAAAATAAATTCAGATCGCGGTGAGGTCGTGGTATGAGCGGCATGAAAATTTAAATTTTCATGGCTTTCACGATGATACTACGTCCTCATTACGCTACTACAATCCCTTTAGGATTATACCACATTCTCACCACGCTTTTTGTACGATTATCGTGATCTTACTACGCTCAGTACGTTCTCACTATGACCATAACACGAGTCATCCGATCTTACCACGCTTCTCCTACGCTTATAGCACGTTCTAACCACGATTACACTACGTTCATACCGCGATCTTAACTACGTTCTTAGAAATAACACCAACATCGCGTTCCATATAAATACTGTTCCATTCCTTATATTTCTGATTAATCCGTAGATTTATCGGAAACAGTAGTCATGCCACCAAAATCTACCATAACACGTGGGCGTGGTGGTAGGAGTAGACGTTGTAGGCAAAAGAGCTCTGATAGTAACAAATCCTGATCTAGCAGAGATGTCGGATCGACCAATGCAACCTGCATCACAACCTATTGATGGTCCATCAAGCTCAAATGATGATGTTAGTGAACGATAGCAGGGATGATACAGATGTGTCCAGCATGATTGAGCCGTTGGATAAAATGACAAGAGGTTCAAAATTCGTACAAACAAAATCTTATCCAACGGTTCCCATTTTAAAGCAAAAACGTAATGTCCAACGTTTCATGTTTTTGTGAAAAAGATCAGAGTGTTGTTTCTTTCCTACGGTATTTTTTTTTTTCGATCATCGTAAATCTTCACAAGAATATTGTGTTAAAGCAAAATCAATATAACTGAAACCGTAATCCGGACAATGTTATTTTTGTGAACGGTCGGAAAAATGTCCAAGCATATGCAAGGTAAGTATATTTCGAATTTGCGCATTTATACCGTGAAACTGAAAAAGTCGAGAGGAAAAATATTTATTATGTTTTGAGAGTTTTTTCACTTTTCTCCTGGTTCATGAATTCAAAAAGTATAGCCATCTTGTCTCAACGAAAAAAACGCTATATTTTCTTTAAAATTGAGTTTTTAACCTGCTGTCTATCAAATAAACATAGTTAGATGATAGAAAATAAACCTTGGCGGTAAAGGTTTTTCTGTTTTTTATTTTGAACATTATAGTGTCTAATATTTTTTCTTAAAGCTAGGTTCACACTGCCGATCAGATCAACTCAATCAAGCCCGATCAAGACAAATTACGTGATCGGGAGACTGGTCTGACTCAATCGACAAGGATGTTCGGGATAGTCTACCCTACTCGTCATCGATCTGAGTATCTACCCGAGAGTTTTTGACATGTCAAAAACAATCGAGTAAGGACCGAGAAGCAAGTCACTCGAGAAGAGATCGAGAATTCGTCGAGTAGCGGTCGAATTGATCGGGAAAGGATCGTGTAGAGATCGGGTTTGGTCGGAATACAACAAAATTAGTACTCGATCATTTCGACCTTTGCTCGACTAATGTCCGATCATTTCCAGATTAACACGACCAATGTCCGATCGCTTTCAGATCACTGCGACTTCTATATTTATTTTACCCCAGACAAACACGAACAATACCCGATCCCTTCGCTACCACATTCGACCACTCCTCGATCTCTTCTCGCCCATACACGAGAACACATGACAGCTACACGATTATCTGAAAGTGTGTGCAGATCTGATTAACTCTCATAACTCTGCCTCCGCAAAAACATATTGGTAACATCATATTTAACTGTACAAAAATGTCTCTATGTACAGTACGTGTCTTTACCTTTGCAAGAAGAAATAATATTTTTAAAAAACCTAAAGGAACAATCAAACTCAAAGGTCGAAATTAAAGTGATACAGCCCTAATAGCAAAAAACGAAAACCGACGAGAAGACAAACAGCTGTCCACATAACATAGAAAACTAAAAACTTAGCAACACATAACCCAACAAAAACCTGGGATGAACTCAGGTGTTCCGGAAGGGAAGAATATCCCGTAATTTTGACACTGGCGGATTTTTCAAATATGAAAGTAATTGTGCAAAAACATTCATTATTAGACTGCTGACGACTCATTGAAGTTATTGTTCGAAGTTGGTTTATAAGAACATCGATCAAGATTATATTTACCTGTATTGAGGCTATTTTCTGATTTGTCTGTCCGTATTTTTTCGTTTGTCAAGAAATGTTTGTACTGGTATAAAAAAAGAAGATGTAGTACAATTGCCAACGAGACAGCTCTTCACAGAACACCAAATGACATATGTTTTAGATTTTAACGAGAGAAATTTATGTATTACTGAAAATTATTACACCAGGGTTTTCGATATCACAAACCAGTCAAAACATTTACTAAATTTTATCATCGGTATAAAGACATCATTCGTAAATATAGCTCAACATGCAGACTTCTAATACGTTCAGGTATTTCACATCCATTTTTTTATGGAAATATTCTTTATAAAGCACAAAGGTGTCAGTATTCACCTCAGAAACTTACAAAACCTTTGAATAGACTTATTAAGAAGGGATATAATTACGATACTGTTGTCAAGTCATTAAAGATTGCATATTTTGGCGTTAATATTGAGTCACTGATAAGGTCTTTGCATCGGAACTAAACACATTTATTCTAAAAACAGTTGTTGGCATGGCACGGGTTATGTTCTTCTCATATATGTTATGATGGTATGATACTAAACCCCTAACGGGAAGGATTGTGCCTGATGTTCATATGATGAAATCATAATCTTTCAGTCAGTTTAATTGAAGTCTGGAGCTGGCATGCCAGTTAACTGCTAGTAGTCTGTTGTTATTTATATATTATTGTCATTTTGTTTATTTTCTTTGGTTACATCTTCTGACATCAGACTCGGACTTCTCTTGAACTGAATTTTAATGTGCGTATTAATATGCGTTTACCTTTCTACATTGGTTAGAGGTATGGGGGGAGGGGGGAGATCTCACAAACATGTTTAACCCCGCCGCATTTTTGCGCCTATCCTAAGTCAGGAGCCTCTGGCCTTTGTTAGTCTTGTATTATTTTAATTTTAGTTTCTTGTGTACAATTTGGAAATTAGTATGGCGTTCATTATCACTGGACTAGTATATATTTGTTTAGGGGCCAGCTGAAGGACGCCTCCGGGTGCGGGAATTTCCCGCTACATTGAAGACCTGTAAGTGACCCTCTGCTGTTGTTTTTTATTTGGTCGGGTTGTTGTCTCTTTGACACATTCCCCATTTCCATTCTCAATTTTATATAAATGATTAATAACATCTATAGGTCAAATTACTGTCATTTTTTTCTTCATTCGAACCTTTTTTGTGTAGTTTCACACAAGAAGGAGACGAAAGACAAATATTTTTGTTTTTTAATTGGAGCGAATTTCGTTCTTGCACTAGCGATTTCCCCGCGTAATAAGTTGAAATAACAACTAAATGTGCATGCGTTTTTGACAGTTCAAACAGTGTCAGCAAACTCTGTTTAAACGATGCATTTCTTTCTACTACAGTAACTGTAACGTTAAACAAAACTATAACAAATGGCACACAACGTTTACTACACTTTGGTTAGAAAGAAATGCACTCTTGATCTCTTAATAGATATATGTGAAGTTGTAAACAGTTTCAGAAAAGGTATCCCTCCAGGGGATTGAAATTCTACTTTGGTTCAAATTTTGGGGAAATATGTGACATCTTTGCACTCTTTTTGCAATATTTTTAAGCAAATACATGCAGGTTGTTGCCATACAGGAAAAAGAAAATAAGTATATTTAACCACTCAACTACTGGATATCAAATCTATGAAAAAAACTTATTACATACTTATGCTCATATATTACACAAACAGTATGCTTTTTGTAAGAAAGCAAGGAAAAGGGGATGGCAAAGTTTATGTATATTGCTATCTTACATAAGTACTAATCCAGTGACAAATCTCATTTTGTGGTGTCATTCCCAAAAAAGAGCAATACAACTACCATTACATATCAGTATCCACTATGAGGAAGTTTTTGTAAGCATTGGGTTCCTCCTTGTTAAGTCAGTTCGAGTCTCTCATACTGTCCATGTGGTCGGCGTGTCAGCCACTGCCTCACTTAAATTTCTCGGCGCCCGTTGCCGTCTACACCTGCTTGTTCGTTTTCTTTTCACTCTCCAAGCTCCGTTACAGCTATTTACCTATCTCTCTGAGCTCTTACCACCTTGCCCACAAATCCAATTGCTTTATTTCTATATAGATATTTTAAATGTATGATTTTACTCGGACCTTCTACTGAATATAACCAAATATACGGAAAATGTATCCATGGGATACTGAAAATACCCCAGCTAGCATATATAACATTATGAAGGGTCATTACTCAAGAACGGCCAACCAAATTCGCATTTGAACTGTGTTTTATGGAAATAAGCATTGTGTATACGGCGTTTCATAAAATTTGGTTGAGGCATAATAAGATTAGAGAACGAAAACTAATATTGTTGGGACAAGGGTAACACTAAATGCCCACTCTGAAGCAACGAAGAATAAAGTTTCGGACGTTTTAATACTAAAATTGTGCATACTCGCGATTATCCCTACGACCCATATACGATCAGGTCGATCTGGTCTGGTCGAGATCAGACTGAGATCGTGAAAAAAATGATTTGGTCTAGCTAGTCGAGTAAAGATCGTGAATTGATCGTAATTATCGAATAAGTATTCATTTTGTTGTCGGGAAGGAGTCCTGATGGGGATGTGAATTGTCGAGTTAAGGTCGTGTCGTGAACAATCGGATAGCGGTCGGGTAGAAGTCGTAAACAGGCCTGATCAAGATATTTGGCTGAGCTTGGTCGTGGAAATTGATCAAGACAAATTACGTGATCGGGAGACTGGTCTGACTAATTTGACAAGGGTGTTCGGGATAGTATACCCTACTCGTCATCGATCTGACCATCTATCTGAGAGCTTTTGACATGTCTAAAGCAATCTAGTAAGGATCGAGAAGCAAGTCACTCGAGAAGAGATCGAGAATTCGTCGTGTAGCGTTCGAATTGATCGAGAAAGGATCGTGTAGAGATCGAGATTGGTCGGAGTACAACAAAATTTCCGATCAGTACTCGATCATTTCGACCTTTGCTCGACTAATGTCTGACCTTTTCCAGATTAACTCGACCAATGTCCGATCGGTCCAAGTTCACTGCGACTTCTATATTTATTTTACCCCAGACCAAATCGACCAATACCCGATCGCTTTGCGACAACATTGAAATGAGCAGACATTAGGCGAGCAAAGGTCGAAAGGATCGAGTACTGATCCGAAATTTTGTTGTATTCCGACCAATCTCGATCTCTACACGATCCTTTCTCGATCAATTCGACCGCTACTCGACGAATTCCCGATCTCTTCTCGAGTGACTTGCTTCTCGGTCCTTACTCGACATGTCAAAAACTCTCGGGTAGATGGTCAGATCGATAACAAGTAGGGTAGACTATCCCGAACATCCTTGTCGATCTAGTCAGACCAGTCTCGCGATCACGTAATTTGTCTTGATCGGGCTTGATCGAGTTGATCTGATCGGCAGTGTGAACCTTGCTTTAGGCAACAAGGTTTTTAGATCGTATTAAAAAGTATAGCTGATTTGTCCCAACTTTCGCAAAACGTAATTGATGTTGTTTTTTTTTTATTTCATAAAGTAATTATTTGTTTCCAGTTTAATACGAACTTAAAGAACATTGTCTAGCTGCAAGTTTTAAATCGTCAAAAGTAACTAGTATATTTGTTTGTTTGTTTATAAAATAAAATAGAAGAGAACACCCATTGCTGGCAATTATAAAAAACAAAGGATATGCAACCAAAATACGGAAATGAAAAAAAAATAAAACATAAATCCCAAATTGTTAACTTCCTAAATATTTTGCTACAAAGAAAGCAATGCAAAATCGTAAAATATTGAAAGGAAACGGAAGCGGGATGAAATGCAACAACAGGAGTATGTAAAAATGTATATTTAATATGCCAACAATACGAGAATAATCAGAATATTAATTCAAAATCTAATTTATATTAAAAATAAATCTGTGTAAATTTGGAAATCAATGTATCGGATTCATTTAAGCGAAGTGCTGCCGATAGGAAAATAATCAATTATGGTCTGGAAAGACTGATGAATATTAATTAAAAAAATATCTATGCGACCACTTTGAGTTTTATTTAAAGAACTATACATTTTTTCAGACAAACCGAAATTGGTTACCAAATTCACAATAGTAAATTGACCTCATGAATTATAATATGCTTGAACGCCTGACAATTTATTTGAAATCGTCGAAACGCCTTATTTTGAGGAACGTCGTTTACCAACATCGTGCGCAGCGTCAGTATAATCGGGTAAGAACGTGCTATAATCGCAGTAGAAGCGTGGTAAGATCGATTTGCAATAGGATAACTCGTGGTATGGTCGTAGTAAGAACGTGATGAGCGTAGTAGGAGCATGGTTATCGTAGAAAGAGCGTTTTGAGAACGTGGTTTAATCGTAGCGGGATCGTTGTAGAAGCGTTATGAGGACGTAGTATCATCGTGAAAACAACGAAAATTAACATTTTCATGCCGCTCATACCGCGACCTCACCACGATTTGAATAAATTTAAGAACGCGATGATCGTGGTGCGATCGTGGTCTAGTGGGACTTGGGCTCAAATAGCAAAATTAAAAACTCAAACACATTACACGAATTGAAAACAACTGCCATTTTCCTGAATTGATACAGGTATTTCCTTATGTAAAAATAGTAAACTGCGAGAACTCTTTTTTTTTTGTACTTCGTGTCTTTTGTTCTTATGTAATTAGTTTTTGTGTCTAGTAGTTATACATTCCGATACACAAATTGCATCTTGTGTTACAATTTGTTCTTATATTGTGCTTTTACATCTCTATCCCAAGGTAAGGGGAGGGTTGAGCGCATATAAGCATGTTTAACCCCTCCATATTTCATTTGTGCCGGTCACAAGTTAGAAGCCTGGGGTCGTGTCAACGAAGCTGTCCTAGGACTAGGACATGTCTTAGGATGGTCTTAGGACAGGTCTTAGTCCTAAGTCAGGTTAACGAAAGTCTCCTAAAATAAGATATGTCCTAAATTTGGTCCTAAAGTTGGGATATACAAATAGGTGTCTCAGGATAGTCATAAAGGTTACAATGTCCTTAAACGTATTAAAAACAACAAATATAACACAAACTCAATACTAAGAATACTTATACAATATTAAACAATCATACTGTTATTAGAATTGAATTAATAAATCAAAATATTTTCAATATTTGTTAAACATGTTAAAGATTCAATTGTATTACATTAAATTATTTCGTGCTGTTTATTTTGAAGCCTGAAAAATACTATCATTATAAGCAACATATTTTGCGACTAACCAAAACGGTGCAATATTAATTTAAATATGGTAAAACGTTGACTTCTTTTCTTTCTTTTTTTTTAACTAATCAGATATATACAAATACCGAATGATAATAATCGTGGTCTTTGAGAAAATTCAGTTATTTATAAGAATGAATTTAAAAACACTCATGCATATGTAAAAAGGATTCTGTCTGATTAATGTCTAAAGTTAGCCAATTTTAAAGGCATGTCATCAACGAAGTAGGGCTAATTCTCCAAGAATGTATGTATACCAATATAAAAAAAGAAGCTGTGGTATGATTGCTAATGAGACAACTCTTCAAAAAGAGACCAAATAACACAGAAATTAACAGCTATTATATGTCACCATACGGCCTTCAACACTGAGCAGCGCCCATACCGCATATTGAGCTATTAAAGACCACTTTATCAATCATTTCAACAATTCAAACGAGAAAATTTACGGCATAATTTAAGAACAAAAAATTCACGAAAAACAAAGATGTATCACAACAACAAACGATAACCACTGAATTACAGGATCTTTACTTGGGACAAGCAAATATATACAGAATGTGGGGGGGGGGGGGGGGGGGGGGGGGGTAAACATGTTAGCGGGATCCCAACCCTCCCCTAACATGGGACAGTGGAGTAACAGTACAACATATAAGAAAGAACTATAAATATCAAAAAGGCTTAACTCATCAGATAGATGCAAAAAAAAATACATCAGACAAAACACATAGACACTAAGTACTGATAAAACACATAGACACTAAGTACTGATCTGAAAGTATTTGCAGTCACCGACAGCTAGTTCAAAAACAATAACAACTAATAAAACAAAATCCTGTATCTTAAACTAAATCCAGTTTGGGCAAATTAAGTTTCCAATTAAAAGATGAATTTATGAAATTATGTTGTTTTAAAATTGAGACTGAAAATAGGATGAATTATACTGCAGTTTCAAATGTCACTTTTACAGTGATTACTTGATTTACGTTTGTTCACTTTACTGTTTGTAGTAAAACAAAAATATGAAAGGTACACATATATATCGATACAGAAAACAATGTTCTTTTTGGGAAAAAAGGGGGTGGCGTGCGAGTGATTTTGTATCATGCATGGTTAGTATAAATACGTAATTTATCTCCTATCTCTCTTACAGAATATAATGGAGAAGTATGCAGATACAGGGGAAAGTTTTGATTTATTCCAACTCATTAGTAACTGTACCCTAGATATTATTCTACAGTCAGCATTTTCATATAAAACAAATTGCCAGCATGATAGGTAACATAATTTTACTGATTTTTGTTTCAGAGCTTGAAGGTCCACTCTATCTGAAATTTACTATAACTTCAATTATTTATTTTCCTAAATAATTCGATATTCCAGGTCTTCGTCCTGTCTTTTTTATTTCCTTGATTAAAGGCTTGTCACTGACAATGAAGTTTTTAAACCAACTGAAGATTCTTTAAAGTATACTCTCTTGTGCAAACAGTTGTTAAACATTCACCTTCAGTTTACTAGTGATTGTGTCAACGAGGATAAATTCGATAAACCCTTTCAATCAGTCAAACAACAAATATATGAATAAAAAATATAATAGATTAATTATTTACGCTCAAATTTTTCAGTTAAACTTATACTTCTAGGTCGTAAATCCTAACTGTTTTGCATCCCTATTTTATCATCGCGAGAACAAGCTTAACTTCTGTCTTAAGACTACATCTTTGTAAACGTTTTAAACACATCCCTATATTGAATCACGAAAAGGTTGGAATCAAATTGCATTATTTTGTAAAAATAGATTCACAGATAAATGTATTATTATTTGTAGACTACAGCACTCTTACTGTAAGGCGATTACAGAGGTAACAAAATTAGCTGGTCGAAGAAACAGGTACATTAGTTCCCACGTCTCCTTTTATTCACACTTTTTAATGTTGTATTCATTCTTTTCTTTTGAATGAATGTGTTTGCCTTACATGTATCTCAAGATATAACTGTTACAAACATTTTAAGGACGATGCATGTTTTCGTAGAAATTTTATACGATTTAATGAATCTCTTCTTGTTGTTTGTTTACAATTACTTATTTTAATACATTTCATTTCAATTTCCAGTAGCAAGCACGAAAAAACAAATGTATGAAGAAATTGTATTTTCTTCAAATTGTAACGTTTTGAACACACTTGGTTCATATACGGAATATGATCAAATATGCAATGTGATGTATTTGCTATTGTTGAATTCTTGAAAAAGCTTTCAGTAACTGCGAGTACGCTTAGATCTAAATTTCTTGTCTTTTTTGTTTTTTATGAAGGCTTTTATGGGCTTTTATCGATCTGATGAGTTTAGTTCTTTTCAACTGCTTTTGTAGTTTTGAGCACGTGTATACATAACATGTACAATACGATAATAGATTATTTTAATGACAGATCCATGCGTATTGTGATCACCGGATTTTTACGAGAAGGGTCACGCTGAGTTCACTGCATACGGAAAGCATATTGGCGAATTGTTTAATGGGAGTAAACAATTAAAAAACAGTAAATTTCTAATAAATTTGGACGTAAAATAGATTTTTTTTTGACAAAAAAGTATATGCATAGATACATTTATATTTGGAGCGCTCTTCCGGATTTATCCTCTAACATCAGGTACACTAAAAAACAAGCAACATTAAAGTTGTTAATATCTGTGTCATTTGGTCTCTTCTGACGAGTTCTCTCATTTGCAACGATATTACAACTGCTTTTTAAAAAAAATATAAAAACCAAAGTCAAGGATGTACTTGAAAACGTAAGAAACAATATTATCTAAAGTCCCTAATAAGCATAGCCAAATCAATTTTAGAACAATAATGCCATAGATTTGAACCTTTGTAAAAACAAACTTTTGTAATTTAAAGTTAGTTGTTATTGACAGAAATCCATTGATGATGTTTGATATCATCTATAATATGACTTCAGACGGGAAATTATTTAAACAGAATTGCGACTATATTCATAGTGTCGCAGATAGTGTGATTGATAGTAGAAAAAAAATACTGGTAAGTATGATCTTACTGATATTCCTTTCGATGTAAATGTATATTTTTTACAATGAGTTCATGATTCCAGTTACAATAAGGATATAGCATAATCGAAACCTTTCAGGCTACTGTACATATAAATAAGTTAGTATAATCATTTACTCCTTTTGTGTTCCTCTTGGAAATACAAAGTTGTTTGTTAAATCGTATTTTCATCAAATAAATTAAAAGAAAACGATATTCGAACTTTAAACTTTCAAATTAAACTTAAACAAGGTCTGCATTAAACTCCTGTGCTCAATAACACGGTATTTTCTCACTTTCCAATTTGGTCGAATTCTTTTATTCATACGCATCTGCTTTGCCAATGCATGTTATTGCCAATGAATGTTATTGCAGATGAATGATATTGCCAATGAATGTTATTCATGCCAATCAATGATATTCATTGGATAATTTAACACTTTTTCCTATTTATTGTATTTTATGATAAATTGGAGTTCAAACTTGTGTATCGGTACTTTTGTTGACTAGTGTAGATTGTCTTCTCTTCTCTTCTATATATTTTTATATAGGAAACATAAATCAAGATTTCACCTTCTATTTTAGAGAAAAGCAGATGCATACAATCCTTGTATATCTTAGTCTTATTTACAGGACAATGGACAAAAAGACGTTAAGAAGTATTTAGACTTTTTAGATATTCTCCTTTCTGCTAAAGATGAAAATGGAATTGGAATGAGTAAAACTGATATAAGAGCTGAAGTTGACACGTTTATGTTTGAAGGTAAATGATTTCATATTTATTTTTTAATTGTGGACAGGGTATTCCAAAAAAAAAACACTTTATCGTCGCCAGGATAATTGGGTTCCTTTGTCGGATCGACATCAAGTCGAACAAAGTCATGTTTGTTTGTTTTACGTTAAATTGGTCACTCATTTATGTGTTACTTTTCTAATTGATATCGGTCGCTTAAATTTGTTGTACTTTATTTCGATTTTTATGGTTCGTTTTACTTATATCGTTCGTTTAGGTGTTATTTTATATAAGTCGCTGAAGTTTTATTTACTTTAAGTCTGTCACTGAGGGTACCTTATATATTGGTTGCTGAGGTTTAATTAACTTAATGTCGGTCACTGAGGTACCTTATATATTGGTTGCTGAGGTTTGATTAACTTTATGTCGGTCACTGAGGTACCTTATATATTGGTTGCTGAGGTTTGATTAACTTAATGTCGGTCACTGAGGTACCTTATATATTGGTTGCTGAGGTTTGATTAACTTAATGTCGGTCACTGAGGTACCTTATATATTGGTTGCTGAGGTTTGATTAACTTTATGTCGTCACTGAGGTACCTTATATATTGGTTGCTGAGGTTTCATTAACTTAATGTTGATCACTGAGGTACCTTATATATTGGTTGCTGAGGTTTAATTAACTTTATGTTGGTCACTGAGGTACATTATATATTGTTTGCTGAGGTTTAATGAACTTTATGTTGGTCTTTTAGGTACCTAACATATTGGTTGCTGAGGTTTTATCAACTTTATGTTGGTCACTGAGGTACATTATATATTGGTTGCTGAGGTTTAATTAACTTTATGTGTGGCACTGGTGTACTTACATATTGGTTGCTGAGGTTTGATCAACTTTATGTTGGTCACTGAGGTACCTAATATATTGATTGCTGAGGTTTGATCAACTTTATATTGGTCAACGAGGTACCTTATACATTGGTTGCTGAGGCTTGATCATCTTTATGTCGGTTACTTAGGCACCTTATATTTTAGTTGCTGAGGTTTGATCAACTTTTATCGGTTACTTTAATAGACACATAAATATTGGTTGGTGAGGTTTAATAAATTTTATGCCGGTCACTTAGGTACCGTTTATTGGTTACTGAGGTTTGATCAACTTTATGTCGGTCACTTAGGTATTTTTTTAAATTTATGTCGGTCACTTAGATATTTTTTTAATTTATGTCGGTCCCTGAAGTACTGTATATACATATAGATCACTTGTTTTTACTACTTTGTCAGTCGCTTAGTTATGTTTTACTTCGTATATCGGTCGGTAAACGTGTTTTACTTTATGTCAAAATCGTTTAAGGTTTGTTTTACTTCATATTGGTCGATGATGGCTGTTTTTACTTAATTTCGGTCACTGATGTTGGTTTGTGTTAGTTTTGTTTCGGTCGCCGGTCGCACATCCAGCATAAATTGGACACTATTGAGCGTAAAGTGCACGAAAGGACACCCCAGTTCAAACACGTCATGAAATAAACAATATCCTTCGTCAGGAATGGTTGCTGCTACCTTAGCAACAAATTAGTCGACTATTGGCAGGAATCAGAAGACGATAAGATGCGGTTATCCGTTTGAGTGGAGGCTTAGCACAAAGCACTAATTATTTGGCGTATGATGTGAACAATCATCTAAAGAGTAATGTTGAAATGTCTGACATTGTAAAGTTCAATTACAGTAAAAGTTGTAAAATGCATTTTTTTTTACAAAAACACTTCATTTTGTTATAAAAAATTTGGTTAGATAAAACATTTTTGTTCATACATTTTTTGTTCGTTTTAATGTCAATGTTACCATTAACTACGTTTCAATATTATGTTACAAATATTTTATCCTATTCCATCCAAAATAAGAGGCTGATTTTCAAGTTTTAAAATATCAATGTGTTGCAATACTTTTTTTCCATGTGTATATGTGAAAGGGCGTTTTATACCCTTTTATTCGATACAAGAAATGTTTTTTTTTTCTCATGATATTAAATAAATTTTAAAATCAAGATATTAACTGAAAGACTTTATTTTGTTAAATTCTCGTGAAGACATTCAAAGTCACTTAAATTTATTTCACTTTAAAATTCATTTGAGGTGAAATTGAAGTGCCTGAAATTTCGCTATGTATTTCATTGAAATAAATACAAATATATACTAATCAACATATATTATAATATCAGGACATGACACTACAACCAGTGCTATATCTTGGATACTGTATGATTTAGCAAAACATCCAGAATATCAGAAAATGTGTCAGAATGAAGTTGACAAAGCACTTGAAAATAATCCTGGTTTTGTAAAATGGTACGTATAATATATGAAAAGTTAAACGTGTGTTTAATTGTCAAAGTTTATCAGACGTGACCTCAATAATACAATAATCAACACAGAATCATGGAGCGCGTGTGATATGATAGACATGGAATAGAGCATGTTAATTTCATTTTTTTTTAATATTTTTTAGAGTTTAATTTTGTTAGTTTAACTTTGTCTCGACAGTTTTTATATGATTTGATGTATTAAATCTTTTAATTCATTTAATTCCTGGAAATATGATCAGTTTTAAGATAAATGTGTGGTATATTATAATTTACCCATAACAATATTTGTACACTTTGTAATCACATTTAGAATCTAATTTTCCGAAGAGAAGATATGTTACCGCACGAAAAATCTTTATCTCTAAGGATGCGTGTAACGTTCTTTTTCAATGTCAACAAAAATATTTATGTTTTACCTTGATAATGATAATAATGTCATAATCGCAAGGGTTTGACTTTTACAGATTAAAAAGAGACAAAAATAGCAAGATTTCAGAATGGACAACAAAAGTCAGAAGTTGAAAAAAAAACGACCGGCAAATTACGAGGAGAAGAAAACAACCGCCCACAAAACAAGACATAGAATCTAAACACCAAAACTTCCAACCGAATCATTTGTTTATTATTAAAGCATGATTTACAATATTTTTTGTCTAAAAAATTAGAGAAAGATGTCTTACATACCTAACATCATTTTATTAATCAAGGGATATTTCGATACTGTATTTGGTCTTCCCAAAAACAAATGTTAAATTAACTACTTAAGTTATATGTTTTAAGAATGATGAAATGTGCCTGCTGTCAAAGGGTAGCAATCTCACAAATGGTTAAAATTTCATATAATATGTATATATTGTGCTCCTTCATAAGAAAATAATAATTCTTTTCAGGGACGATTTAGGAAAATTCGAATTTCTAACACAATGTATAAAAGAAGGAATGAGGCTTCATTCACCAGTTCCCTTAATTTCAAGGGAATCCACAAAACAGTTCACCCTCGAAGGAATTACTTTTCCTCCGGGTACTTTTTTCGGTATCAACATATATGGTCTCCATCACAACCCTGCTGTTTGGACAAACCCAACAAAATTTGATCCAGATCGCTTCTCAAAGGACAATGCTACAAAGATGGACTCTTTTGCATTTACTCCATTTTCTGCCGGACCAAGGTATAGTTAACCTATTACACACACACACTTTATCATGATTAATATAAACACATATTTGATACAAACAAATATAATATGTATAAAATAAGCAAATAGCAAATGCTTCTTAGAGGTTTAATACAATTTGATATCAGTTCAACTCTCCTTCTGCACCTCCTAGTGACTCAACTTGAAATATAATTCAATCAATTGCCATATCTTTTACTTTATAGGAATTGTATTGGACAACATTTTGCAATGAACGAAGAAAAGACTCTTATAACGAGAATACTTGAAAGGTAATATTTAATTTTTCATTATGTTTATGAAATTTATTTGATTTTTGTAATACACACTGTTCATTTTCGAACCCAACACCACATTAACGGCAATCTAAATTAAATTAAATCAAATCAAAGTTTTATTTATTGTAGATACATAGTAAACAAATTTACACAAGCTCTAGTGAGCTTTTAAAATCGACATTATAATAAATAACACACAAGCAAATGACATTTAACAAAACACACATATTAAGATAAACATACATACATTACAGCAAGATAAAGCACATACATGACATAAGCAGATAGAATAATACTGTTCATGCAGATAAAATATAAAATCATAGCTAGCTCATTTTAGTATAAAAAAAGGAAAAAAGCAAAGCTAAGCTCAAATCACAAAGCTTTAATGGCATGCATTACATTGGCATGAGCTGCCATTCCAGGTCTGTATTAGATTGGAAAATTGAGTTAGAGAATTGTCCTGTCTTATGTGGTTTGGCAGCTCATTCATAATTGTGCAGCACTGAAACGAAATGATTTCAACCCATATCTCGTAGTTTTAACTCTCGGTATGTCAGCTGTATCCTTAGATCTAAAATTATAACGTTGATTTTTCATATTTATTAGGTCATGAAGATAACTGGGATTTTTCTTGTGTACTATTTTAAATGTTTCAATTCCAATGGTTCTAAATAAAGGCAACAGTAGTATACCGCTGTTTAAAACTCATAAATCCATGGAGAAAAAACAAAATCGGGGTAACAAACTAAAACTGAGGGAAACGCATTAAATATAAGAGAACACCGACACAACATTAAAACGTAACACACACACACACACAGACAAACGGACTAAACATTAAACAAAATCTTTTGTGAATAGCAATTAACATCAAAACCAAATACATGAATTTGGGATAGATAAGTACAGTGACACGTCTTATATTAATGTGAATTCACACTCAAAAATCAAGAGAAAACAAACGTCACAACGGAAACACAACGTTAAATTGTAACACACACAGAAACGAACTATAATATAACAATGGCCATAATCCTGAATTGGTACAGGACATTTTTAAAGGAAAAAAAGTTCTAAGTCTGCGAATATTTAAAGATGTGGAAGTTTAGAAATCAAAAGTAAATTTTCATAGCTGCTTATATAGTCTTCATATATGAAGCAGAGTGGTCTTTTCTGTAGTTTTTCAATTTTGTGCTTATTTCTGTCACTATAGAAATGCTATATTACCGGACAATGATTATTTTAGAAAGAATGAAATGGTAGTAGTTTAGAAGCTTTTTTACAAATTTGTGAGATATGTTTACCAAAATTAAGTTCACAGTCTATCGTTACACCAAGGAGTATAACATCTTCATTACATGAAATTTTATTGCCTTCTAAACTAAGAGTTAAATTAGTCTAACATTGTTAATCAAAGTCTGATGAGTTTAACTTAACACATGAACCTAACATATTTCTGTAACAACCATCATATACACTCGGGACGAAATGCTTGAGAAATCACCAATTACATACGATTGGGAGCAGTCCGAATGAACGGCTTACAGATCTCATTCATCAGCAAGGTCGATATCTACTGATATATAGCTTCGTCACCTGTAATGTCACATCCAATAGCAAATGTTAATTTCTAGAAACTTAAAAGGACTGAAATAAAAGCTATGATGGACATTTGAGTTCATTATAGTATGAATCATTTTTCATAGTACCATATTATATATCGTCTAAAAGTAAAATAACAAACATACCAACTCCTAGGAAAATCCAAAACGAAAAGTTTTAAAATGTTAAATCAATAAATAAAATTTATTGACTTTTTAGTCCTACCTTTAGCTTGTCGCCTTAATATCATCATTCGTTATACCAGGGAGGTATTCTTTGACAGTCATTATTATGTACATATCTGAGTCTGCACTAAGTATTATAGACAAATCAAGATTTTTTATCAAGGTGTTGTTAACAAAGCGAAAGGAGCACGTCATATTAGAATGTGAACTTTCTCTTTGACTTACCCTAATTAATTTTAATGTGTCGAATTCTAACTATATTATAATTTTAGATTTACATTAGAACCTGATCCTGACCATACAGTTTCTCCACATATGGCAGCTGTTATGCGGTCTAGAAATGGAATCAAATGCATTGCAAAACGCAGAAAGGAACAATAATAAGATAATTTCACAACTGATTTAACGATCAATAAAGAATCTTTCAATACAAGTTAATGTATTCAACTCAACACTTTAATTACAGTCATTAAAATTGAGAATGGATAATGAGAATAGCTTATTTTGAGTAATTTTAAATCTTTTGTTCACAATTTTTTATTGAACAAACACAAATGTATTTCGGTGACAGCTAAACGAGGAATGGATATACAAATAAGAAGATATGGCAATATCCCCCCAAAAAAATGACCTTGAGGTCAATTATAGGTCACCATACAACCTTCGAAATTGAGAAACCCAGCATAGTAAATTATTAAAAGGCCCTGAAATGACAAATATAAAACTTTTCAAACAAGAAAACTGACGGCCTGATGCATATACAAAGTAAAGAACAAAACATAAAATACGATGTACAGCAAACAACTACAAAATTTAATTATAGCCTTCTGAATAAGACAGGCACATATATACATAATATGGTAGGATTGAATATGATTGCTTCCGCGATCCGCTCATAGCCCGGGGCATTGGTGTAGCAGTACAAAATAATACCAAACTATAAAAATCAGTCAAAAAGGAAAGGTCAAAAGAAAGCACATAAAACCTTATCAAAACATGAACGACAACATATCTGAGACTATTTGCAGTTACTGAAAGCAGGTTTAAAGGAAATATCAATTTAGATTTGAATTGGCGACAATGTATCAAACATTGAATACATGATTTTATCCAAAACAATATTCATTAAAAATTGATAAAAATCTTTGTTGTTACATCGAAGAAACTGTAATATAAATTGTTTATAAAGATGGTATGGAAAGCCACAGTGACCAACCCCCCCCCCCCCCCCCCCCCCCCCCCCCCCCCCCCCCCGATTATTATCATTTTTCCTTTAAAATACATGGATACAAATAAATCTTCGGCTTTTACAATCCAGCCGACTATTATGAATTCTACTATCTTCGGCTTTCAAAATCGGCTTTTCAAAATCGTCGGCTTTTCAAAATCTTCGGTGGTCGGCTTTTAAAAATTCACCGCCGATTACTATATTCTAAAATCTTCGGCTTCCCCCAATTATTATAAATTCTACAATCTTCGGCTTTTCAAAATCTATGATAATTTTATTGTTATATACTCTTGGACTTCGGTTGTTATATACTCTCTAGTCGGGTTGTTGTCTGTTTGACATATTCCCCATTTCCATTCTCAATTTTATAGTTCTTCAAGACCAGTAACCATCTATCGATAAGTGCTTTAATTTCATGTTCAGAAAAAGTGATGATGTAATGACACTCAATAACAAATATTTTAGTGCAATAATGGATCTGCTTGTTGTTTTTTTTTCTATATGAAATTAGCCATCTTTACATTATTTTTCCCGCATTGTGGAAGGCCGTACGGTTACTTATGATTTATTCACATCCACTTTATTTGATCTTTCGTGGATAGATGTGTCATTTTCATTTACTAATATATGGATATGGGACATTAGACTAAAATAAATTTATTACAATCGTGACGATTTCAGGTTTCCAATGGTCAACATCATATGGTGTAAACACATACATAGACACGTTTAACACAAGCGTGTTCCCATCCTACTGACTACATGCACGTACTCATAACTGATTTAAAACTACGTTAACATAAAGTAAACTACATTTGATGACCTCTTCTCCAACCTGATTTTAGCAGTACGTTTCTAGTCAATGGATTTATCGAAAAAAGTGTCTACTTCATTTATTATAATTTTTGTTGATGGAAAAATTCATCGTTATAATGAATTAGACAAACATTCGCAATCTGTGACTTTCTATAAAATGTCGGACAGAGTCCCTCTTGCGAATGTGTGTTCATATTCATATTTCAACGCCTATTTATGTAAGCATATAAAAAGAGTCATTGCGGTAGATTTCCTCTTCAATCTATTTCACAAAAGCGGCAATTTAAAAGAAAATTAGGAAAAAAGATAATATGTCCACTTCATAATATTTACGCTCTAAACATAATATGGTTTATTTTAGATAGATTATATGATACACAAGTTTTGATAGCATAACGATTGCACAAAGAGGCGAGAGTGTCAGAATTTTACATGTTTCTTTCAATAATTATCCTCAAAATATAAATGTGGAACATTTTCATTGGAGTAAGAACAAATTACTGTTTCGTAAAGTAGTGTATTGTGTTTCCAATAGTTTTTAATAGAGATGGCCTTCGTCGGAACTTATAAAACATGTAAAATTAGCAATATTTGATTAAAATGTTGTTTTCAGCAATATGTTGATCCAAATGCCTTTTTTGACAGTTGTTTATAAAATGACATTTTTAACACGTTGAATCAAATCTTTTTACTGCTCTTTGCGTCAACAGTTAAGGGTTTTTGTTGTTAGGAGCTATATATTTTGAATTTCTTTGATATAATGATTTATCGCTATCCTTCGATATTTTTTATTTAATCTTGCTGACTGAAAATTTCATTTCTCAAAGGAGTCGGAGTGATTATCGCTAGAAACTAAGGGAGCACGTGGCGTTGTCAATAGAATTGACTTAGAATTGACAACGTCATTATAGGTAAAATAGCGATAAACAGATTATCAATGGTCATCTCAATTCGATTGCTATTTTCACTTTTTTTTTTTTTTGCTCAATGGAGAAAATTGATCTCTTTGATATGATCAACGATAATCTATAAATACTAAGAGATGTGTGTTGCTTTTTGCGTATATCATTCGCTTATAAATAGATACTCATCTTGTACTCATAAACGTATAACTGTCTTCATGGTTTTATCTAAATGTATGAGCAATATATTAAGGAGGCTCGCGGGTATAAGATTTTAAGAAAAAAAAATAAACATTTATTTTTCATTACAAATTTTATTAATTACCTTTAGTAGTTGTTACTTTATCATCTGGTACAAAACTCATTCCAAAAAATCAATTGGTATTGGCCACAGGTGACTTTTAAAATGTAGATATCATTGAAAAAGCTCCAAATTATCCCCCTTTGGTGCCAAAATGCCATTTTTTAGCATTAAAATTGAAATATCTTTTGTAACTCATCGGTGATCTATTTTTTATTGTTGTTTTCGAATAAGCTGTACATAAACTAAATAATTGTCAAATTTTAGCGATTTCTGTAATTTAGTTCTTTTTTTATTTCGATATTACCGCTATTTCTCCTATTAGTTCATCAGAAAAAAAGGACATTAACAAAAATGTATGCTTTTTTTTAAGGCAAATTGTGAGCGTAAATGGACGGTGACCCCATTTTTATTTTATTTCATTGTTCTATTAAGTATAAGATAAAGTTCATTTATAGAAAAATATAGCGAAATCTTATATTAAATAAAAAAAAAATGATTTAGACCCGCGAGTCCCCTTAAGTACAAACAAAAACGTACTGAATAAATAAAGGCAACAGTAGTATACCGATGTCCAAAACTCATAAATCGATAGAAAAAAAACAAATCCGGGTCACAAACCAAAACCGAGAGAAAAGAATGACGACACAATTTTAAAATGTAACACACACAGAAACGAACTAAGCATTAGACAAAATCCGATGAGAATAACAAATATTACTGACATTTGCAATTTCATTCATAAAATAAATACATATTTTCGAAAACTTGAAACTAAAATCATATATAATTTCATAGTTTCTACACCTATAATGTATTAGCTTATCTAAAGGGTCATGTAAACTCATTATATATACCAGATTTTTTTTTTTTTGTATTTACGCCAGACACGAGTTTCGTCTATAAAAGACTCAATAAGTAAAAAAGCAAAACAAATACGATCCTAAGTTGAACAGCATTAATGACCACAATTCCTCAATGTTTTGCCTAATATAGCTACGATTCCTGAGGTAGAAAAGCCTAAGGTATTGCTAATACTTTTCATAACTAAATCTTCTGAACAAGAGAGGACTCAATAATACAATGCATTGTCCACCAAAAGACACCCGTCAACTTTGATGTGATCCAATGTTATCATTTTAAAGCAATACAGCATACAAAATAAATGAACGGAAACAATTGTTTGTTAACATATACTCTAACTATTAAGAAATCGGGGTCCTGTGATTCAAATACGGTCACAATAACAATAAAAAAAATCATGTTATTGCAGGTCAACATTACTGACAGTGATAACAGTCAAATATAAGGTTTACTATATAAGACAACAGTTACAAAAGTTGAGAAGAGGTTATGCGTTATCACGCATGCTTATTTGCAAATGCATACATTAATGTCCATTTGATAAACGATCAACAGTGATACATTATAGTTAAGGTCTTTCCTCTTTTCCATTTCGAGGAATGACCTTATTGTTTTTTTAATGTTTTTTTTCTTTTTCTTTTTTTTCTTCAAACATTTGTTTGACATGCGCGCCTCTTGTTTCTGTTAAAGCTATGAAGACCAAATATGGACCATTGATAGACCTCATCATGAAGTATTACCAGATGACCCGGTTAAGGATTTCATCACAAAGTTATCTCTTTTTTATTGATTTTTTTCAACATGCGCCCCCCCCCCCCCTCGTTGTTTTTAAAGATATGATGACCTTATTTAGACCATAGGTAGATCTCATCATGATGTATCACCATATGAGGCTGAATAGGATTTCATAGTCCCCATGGCGTTGTCAGTTTGTTTTAGATTTATGAGTTTGGCTGTCCCTTTGGTATCTTTCGTCCCTCTTCTATGAGAGTTATATCCCCTTGAAACAATTTCTTTCCTTTGCATTTTTCTCAAAAAGTACTAGAGATAGAATCGATTTAACGACGGCAAAATGTACAGGAACATATGGCAATGCTAATGAACATATACAATCATTTTGTTATCAACCGTGCTAAGGAGATATTCCCCTTGAAAAATTGTACACATTTTTTGAAGAATTGTATTAAACTTTGAATAGAAAGGTCAGATTAAAGTGAGTCAACATTACATTCAACATGACGAACATAAGCTTTCCGTCATAATCATTTTATTCGACAGTCTTTTTAGGAATAATTGTGTACATTTTCTTTATTCTGATCCGCCTTTTTAAAAATAAAATATCAACGAATGCAATATTTTTTCTATGCTTTGTCTGGATACAACACGAAACAAATACATTGGATCCGTGGTAACCTTCAACTAGTATGTTAACATGTTTCATTGCGAAAAAGGTCAAGTAATGTGATTAATAGTGTTAGCAAGCGGAGTGAAGGTAATAAATTGAGAAAAAAAATTAATCTCTTTGTGATGGAAATCAAAGTACTTGTTTTAATGAACCACGTTTTTGCTTTATGTTTTCGACAGTAAAATTTGGTAAGCATCTGAGGTCTATTTGTGCTGTGTAATTCGACACTAATTAGTTCACTGTTAATTGTACACATTTTTTATCAAAGAATTTCAGTCTTATTAAAACAACTCATTATAGATACCAGGATTAACATTTTCTATTTGCGACGGACGCGCGTCTCGTCTACAAATTCCTCATCAGTGACGCTTTAATAAATAAAAGTTAAAAAGGTCAAAGTTAGAACTCAGTTGAAGAGCATTGAGGACAAATAATTTATAATCAGTTTGCCAAAACCAGCTAAGGTAATCTATTCCTAAGGCAAAAAAGTGGTAGTGTTTTAAAAAAATGAAATATTTGAAAACCGTTAATTTATGAATATGACCATAACATTATAATTCATGTCACGTACTCTAATTTTGCTTATATATATATATATATATATATATATATATATACAGCCATGTATCACCATCATTGATGGCGATCCGATGGATACATCTGTTGTAGGGTTGTCACTGACTCAGACGTACTTATGAATATAATTATTTTCTGTGACTGTATCTTACATTAATTTGTAGGATCCTTTACTATAGATAATTTAGCTGATCTGTAACAATAACATCTTCATGCCTTATATATCATGTACTGTAGTACGCCGCTAGATTAAAACTGACGTGGAAAGGTAACACATGCCCACCGAAAGCTCTTTTTTTGAGAGCCCAGGTGGTCGTGTGGTCTAGCGGGACGGCTGCAGTGCAGGCGATTTGGTGTCACGATATCACAGTAGCATGGGTTCGAATCCCGGCGAGGGAAGAACCAAAAATTTGCGAAAGCAAATTTACAGATCTAACATTGTTGGGTTGATGTTTAGACGAGTTGTATATACATTATGTACACAGCCATGTATCACCATCATTGATGGCGATCCGATGGATACATCTGTTGTAGGGTTGTCACTGACTCAGACGTACTTATGAATATAATTATTTTCTGTGACTGTATCTTACATTAATTTGTAGGATCCTTTACTATAGATAATTTAGCTGATCTGTAACAATAACATCTTCATGCCTTATATATCATGTACTGTAGTACGCCGCTAGATTAAAACTGACGTGGAAAGGTAACACATGCCCACCGAAAGCTCTTTTTTTGAGAGCCCAGGTGGTCGTGTGGTCTAGCGGGACGGCTGCAGTGCAGGCGATTTGGTGTCACGATATCACAGTAGCATGGGTTCGAATCCCGGCGAGGGAAGAACCAAAAATTTGCGAAAGCAAATTTACAGATCTAACATTGTTGGGTTGATGTTTAGACGAGTTGTATATACATTATGTACACAGCCATGTATCACCATCATTGATGGCGATCCGATGGATACATCTGTTGTAGGGTTGTCACTGACTCAGACGTACTTATGAATATAATTATTTTCTGTGACTGCATCTTACATTAATTTGTAGGATCCTTTACTATAGATAATTTAGCTGATCTGTAACAATAACATCTTCATGCCTTATATATCATGTACTGTAGTACGCCGCTAGATTAAAACTGACGTGGAAAGGTAACACATGCCCACCGAAAGCTCTTTTTTTGAGAGCCCAGGTGGTCGTGTGGTCTAGCGGGACGGCTGCAGTGCAGGCGATTTGGTGTCACGATATCACAGTAGCATGGGTTCGAATCCCGGCGAGGGAAGAACCAAAAATTTGCGAAAGCAAATTTACAGATCTAACATTGTTGGGTTGATGTTTAGACGAGTTGTATATATATATATATATATATATATATTACGGATTACAAATGTGTCGAGGTTTGTGATTGGATAACAACACAGTGATGTCAGTATATATATTCAGGAAACTGCCGGGGTATATACGACGTTTTTATCCCCAATTGGAACCCTAAAAACGTCATCATAACACCGGTTACTATGTGACGTAGTCAAAAGCTATCAGACTGTCAGAGGCTCACAGAGGGAAAATAATGACGTGCTTCAGTCAATAATAAATTTTTGATACAAAATCACGCATTTTACACTTTTAATACTTAAATTTAATGTTAAAAGTGTTATTATAAATTATTACATACACGATAAAATTATGTTCACAGCAAATTAGAAAATCCTTCACGTATGCCGAACATATCAGGTTGGGTTTTTCAATATATATACGTGTGTTGTCAACAAATACCTGCACTTGAAAATAACATTAAGTCAGGGGTAATCCGTAATATCTGTGTTATTCAGGTCTCAGAAAGGGTATATACTGTGACATTCCCGGCTTAGGGCTTATATCCGCTTCGCCTTCGGCTCAGGGGATATAAACTCTAAGCCGTGAATGTCACAGTAAATACCCTGTCTGAGACCTGAATAACATATAATATATATGTGCAATGTATATATAATACACCCATCGAACAACCCCAATACCCAAACTGAATAACACAAGATTTTCTATCAAATCAAATAACTGAGAAATTGTACATATAAAAACACAAAATACTGACTTACGAGGAAAATTTAAAACGTCATATGTAGCACTTGTGTTTTGTTGTTGATACGAGTTTGGGAGAGACAGTATATTATAAAAGTAGCTATGTAGTGTATTAATGAGACAAATTTCATTAGATCAAAAGACAAGATGCGATCAAATATAAGTCTTCATACGGCCTTCAGCATTAGTCAAATTAATACCGTATAGAAGTTGTAACAAAATATAGAACAATTCATCAGAGAAAACAAATGAACAAAAAATATGGCAAACAATAATGATCGACAACCACTGAATTTCTAGTCTCTTGCTTGGAACATGCACATGGTGGTGGTGGCAGGGACACGATGAAGCAACAGAACATATAAATAAACTGTAAAAATAAGTTTGAAAATATAAAAAAGAAGATGTGGTATGATTGCCAATGAGACAGCTATCCACAAAAGACCAAAATGACACAGACATTAACAACTATAGGTCACCGTACGGCTTTCAACAATGAGCAAAGCCCATACCGCATAGTGAGCTATAAAACCCCCCGATAAGATAATGTAAAACAATTCAAACGAGAAAACTAACGGCCTTATTTATGTAAAAAAAAAATGAATGAAAAACAAATATGTAACACATAAACAAACGACAACCACTGAATTACAGGCTCCTTACTTGGGACAGGCACATACATAAATAATGTGACGGGGTTAAACATGTTAGCGGGATCCCAACCCTCTCCCTAACCTGGGACAGTGGTATAACAGTACAACATAAGAACGAACTATAAAAATCAGTTGAAAAGGCTGGAATCGGAATTTTAATATTTACGAGACACGCGTTACGTCTACAAAAGACTCATCAGTGACGCTCGGATAAAACAATGTTAAAAAGGCCAAATACAGTACGACGTTGAAGAGCATTAAGGACCCAAAATTCCTTAACGTTTTACCAAATACAGCTAGTTTTATCTATTCCTGAGGTAGAAAAGCCTTAGTATTTAAAAAAATTAAAAATTTTGTTAACAGTTAATTTATAATTATGAACAAATTAACGATAACTCAAGTAAACACATAAGTTCTGACTACTGGGATGATGATACCCCCGGGAAAATAAATCTCAACCAGCAGGGGCATCGACCCAGTGGTTGTAAATAAACTCATCATATATATCAGGATTGAAATTTTTATATTTACGAAAGGCCAAATAAATGTTCATATAGAAAGAAGATTCCCAAGAATATAAAAAAGGGAAAACAAAAAAGAACAAAAAATTTCTCTTTTGTCGTAAAATTTAGTTGACACCTTTTCGCGTTAATCGATATATCCAGGAAGAGGACATTTTATTTGTATCATTTTGGATATATATATATACTTTCTTCTTCTACTGTAACGAGTGTGACTCGATATTTATCCACTCGTGCCAGTTTAATTGTAAAATTCCAAGCACGAGGCTGTCGAGAGTAGATAAATATCGTATTGCATACGATTTAGTGGTGAAGATTTTTAAACGACATACAGACAATCTTCAACCTTTTTTTCGAACGACCTGCAAAAAGCGACACTATCAGGCAAGGTCTCCTTTTTCATGACAACACATTTGATAAAAGGTTTAATAAAAAAAATGAACAGGTCAGGAAAAAATAAATCATGTAGAATATATATCATCGTGTGAAAATTTCTACTATTCTTTGTTATTTAAATACAAAAGTTTGCAAGGTTACTGTAAGTTGTATAAATATTTCTCTTCAATGAAATTTGGACTGAACTTTTCAAAATTTCAAAACTTAAATTAATAATAATACAGGTACAACTCTGCTATCAAAGGGGCTTAATTGGCATCTTTGTGAATATCTAAAATTTCTCAATTAAATGTATCGCCAAAACGTACTAAGTTTGTATTTTGGTAGAAAGATTCAGCCACAGGTCCAGTAAGGCAGCAACCATTTGATTTTCTGGGGGGGGCTATGGTTTTTTTTGGAAAAAAAAGTTTGTTTCCAGTTTTTGGAGAAAAAAATAATTTGTTTTTGATTCTGAGAAAAAAAAATTGTTTGTTTCACCCTCAGCTGCTACTATATGTAATGCTAAAATTGAAAGAAAAAAATTGTTTTCGACTTGTTGCGAAAAAAATAGATTGTTTTTTGCCGCAGGCGAAAAAAAAAGTTTGCACAGAAAAAAAAACCATAGCCCCCCCCAGAAAATCAAATGGTTGCTGCCTAAGTATAACTGCTATATGTTTTTTTTTTCTTTCCATTAATAAAACAAAAGGGCTGTATATGATTGTCAGTAAATACATTTGTATTTAGATCATTTGATGGATCTTTATGATAAATAAAAAAATCCCTGTGTTCGATAAGATAGTGTGAAAAAAGAAGCATATACTGTCAAAAGGAATGTATTGCATACTTAAAACTGGTATCACACGTATGTGATATTTTTCCGGCTTAGACGAAGGAAATATTATTTTTTTGTGTGTATTTAATATTTTTATGACATGTATGATATATGTTTCTATTTAATGGTATACAATTAAAGTTTATTTGATATTTTTTTATTGCAGTATGTAAAAAAATGATAGCGTAGACATTAATCAGATTAATACACTGATGCGAAGATTTTCTACGATCTACCGTGTATGGTTTTGTGCCTTTCATGCCAGTTGTGTTATTGGTACATCCGGATTCTGTAAAGGTTTTGCTTAAGACCTCAAATATATATACTTTTACTTTGGACTTTCTTCTTGCATTCTCCGATTGTCAATTGTACGCGTAATCGTATTCTATTTTTGTCAAACCAACAAGGATTATCACAAAACACGGACAGAAGCTTTTTCAGGTTCAAGAGTCACCTCCCCATGTGAAATTGAAAAATCGCCTGAAAGAAATAATCCACAATGCCTCTCAATATAAAAATGGAAGCTTACGCTATAAATTTAATACTTTGGGATATCATAAAGCATATTTTGTTTATAGTGAAAAACAAAAAGTTAAAACATGCTACACAGAAGAACAAGTGATCAGTATGCTGGAGTTTCTTATCGACAACGTATTTGTTGAGTTTAGAGGTAGACTTTTCAACAAATTTTCGGCAGTCCTGTAGGAACAAACTGTTTGCCTCTCCTGGCCGTCCTCTTCTTATTTTCATATGAGTCGGAGTTCCTTCAGACACTTGTCAAAAACAAGAGGATCAAAGAAGCGATATCATTTAATTTCATGCACTTTCAGATATATTTATGATGTTCTTTCCATAAACAGTCCGACATTTCTGATTGGGTTCCATCAATATATCCCCCAGAGCTAGAAATTAAAGAAACAACAAACACGGCTTCCTCCGCCTCATTTTTAGACTTATATCTCGAATTTGTCTTACACAGTCATCTCAGAACTAGAATATATGACAAAAGAGATGATTTTAACTTCGAAATTATACATTTCCCCACCTTAGTAGCAATGTACCAACTTCACCTGCATATGTTATATACATTTCCCAACTTATTCGATATTCAAGAGCTTGTTCATGTTGGATTGTATTCTGTGATATACATTTGACGTGGCTCGGTACTTATACATCCCGTCAATGTGTTGTATTATCTTTCATTTTTGCTAGTATGTTTTGTAAATGCGACTTTTTGTGTTTCTTTGGTTCTTATAACGTGACTTTGTACTTAAAAAGATCCTGCCAGTATGTTATTGCTCTATAAAATGTCATTATGTTATATTTCTATTATAAATTATGAAAAAAATCGTTGAACCACAAACGTCAAATTATCCAATCACGCAGTGGAATGAACCATTTGTGAATTCTATAGAACTGTTGGACTATTTGAAATCTCGGATTTCTTAAATTAATTCTTACATACTTTTGATGTTTTAACCCTGTATGCTAACATTGCCCACGTGAATTTAAAATTTAAAATTGTTTGTATAAACATTGAAGGACAAAAATATGTGACATTTAAATTTTCTGACGTCAGACACAGCAATGAATGTGTGCGGTTTTTTTAAATTTGATAGATGCTTTTGTGTTCGGTTAAATTGTTTCTTTTAAAATTGTAACACGATGATGACTGCTGTACGCATGTTTTGACTGTTTTGTTCACAAAGCACCAAGTACTACTCAGGAAACTCAATATTGATCATGCCCGCGTCAGACATTGGCGTATAGACCGGCGTGCACAAGACGTTCAGAGAAAATTGGCAAAGTCGGTATACGATAGTAGCAGGCCAGAGGAACGCTAAGCCATCGTTAAACGCTCGTTGCATAAGTTTGAAGTACGTCGAAATGCAAAGGTATTAGCTTGACGAAAGCTATACTACAGGAAATTTTTATGCAGCATAAAAATTTACATCCAGCTCAAGCGTTTGCCAAGCGTATACCTGTACGTTTCACGCACGTAATATATATTATACAAGCGCGTTGAAAACGCTACAGTTGTTTTAGATAAGTTATTTAAGGGCACGTTGTATACGCTTCAAGCTCGTTCGACTTTAACTAAAACGTTTGCGGGTGTGTTTGTAACAAATACCTTTTTAATTAAATTTCCCACACACGCCTAAAGCACGGATTATCGTTCAAGATACGACCGGGACGCGTCTCAAATACGTTCAAGAGACTTTGTTTCTACGAAGCGTGCATTCCGTCTACCTAAAATAATACATATCTGAAAATAACCTGTTTAAGTGGAGAAATCAGCCTTATAAAATTTCCCTATAATTGTGTCCACCATATTGGGATGATCGTAACTGCAGTTACGATCATCACGTTGACGCCAGTGGTCTACGTTTTAAAACAAACGCTAGAAAAACGTCAACATAAGTTACTTGAACGCCCGACAAACGCTTAGATACGCTTCTCGTACGCCCAATTCATCCTTAAAGCTCGTTGTGCACACGATACAGATATGATTGACAGGTTGAATGCATCCAATTTTACTAACGTATTGAAAGCGTACATGATTTTTTACCCCGCCCGGCGTACGTCGGAACCATACGATGGTGAGTGACGCAGGTATCATGAGCAACTAATTTCCCGCCAAAACATTGGGTCTTTTTGAAACTTTATATTTAAAAAGATCAAGAAGTCAACAATCGCTGTGATTATTGTTATAGAAATTGTTTACGTGACCAAGTTTCTACAACCATTTAGAAATGATTTCTCTAGAAGAGATACTTCTAGGTTTAAGAAAGGATCTTTTGTTTAGCATAGATCGATATTTTCCGATATACTGTTAAAATTATTTATTTCTTATCGAAAACTTTCGTAAAAAAAACTCTAGCACATTGTTAGGAGTATACTCTTTTACGTAGATAATATCGTCAAGTAAAATAATGACAATTTTTTTGCAACTTATTTACATTGATTTTAAGAGCCAAAACCTGTTGATCACGGACCAACATACATAACTCTGATTCCATGGCTCGGCGAAGGATTGCTGATAGCAGGAGGGCATATATGGGCAAGATCACGTCGACTTCTAATACCGGCTTTCCATTTGAAATTTTGGAAGGATACCAAACAATCAGTAACCAGTGCCTTGACGTACTAATAGTAAGTTGTTTACATTTACCAAATTGGCCAATTTTACATTTATCAAAAGATGTATCAGAAGAACATTCTTGAATAAAACAATAATTTCATTGAAAGTAAAGCTTAACTCTTTTTTTTTTGTCTCTCAGATACACACGGATTCACTTTCCATTTGAATGTCCTTCAAAGCAAAAAATTATAAACAAGTATATGAAAAATTTCAATATAGTTACAAATGTTGTTAAATCTATGACACCAGAAATACACATTGTTAATTTTTCATCGTCATATCGAATTAAAACCGAGACTGAAAATTAGTATTAATAGGACTGTAGATTCGTTTCTTGATTTATTGGTTATTAAATTACGTTTGTTCACTGTACTGTTAAATACAAACAAATTATTTGCAAATATCATAAAAATAAATTAATATTGAGAAATTAAAGTGCAATTCGGTTGCGTTTGGTTTTTGGTGATGTGTGTTTTGATTTTTGTATCATGTATAGTTAATATAGTACAACGTTATTATCTTCTGTCTCTTCTACAGGATATAATGGAGAAGAATGCAGAAACTGGAGAAAGTTTTGATTTATTCCAACATATTAGTAACTGTGCCTTAGATATTATTCTGCAGTCAGCGTTTTCATATAAGGGCGTTTTTCGATAAAAGCGTTCCTTTCAGACCTAAAAAAAATGGAAAATCAACTAGTCTAAAATTTATTTTCAGAGTTATTTTGAATACCTCTATTATAGACCTGTTTGTAAACAAAAAGTGCAATCTTAAATACTCTTTAAAATGATATTATTTTCATAATTTGTGTACTGTTTCGTAGGGGACTTTTGTCCCCTACGAAATGCTTCTAAACACACATATTTTTGCAATTTTAAATGTTTCCTATAGACATTCCAGTTTGTTTACGTTATATACTAGAAAAATCTCATATTTTTCTGAATTGGAGAACCATTTTTTATTGATAAAGATAAGACAGTACTTCACATATGAAGGTACAACTCATGTTACGTAGTGGACATTTTGATGCGTTTCGTAGTTGACAAAACCGTTTCGTAGTGGACAAAAAGTTTCGTAGTTGACATCAACCCTATTCTATGTTAATAAAAACATAATAAAAATTACATGAAACTAACCTTTGTTATTGGCTTTGCACGAATATAATTGAAAAAAGAGTAAAAAAAAGACTGCATGGTAGTGATAGTGTCCACTACGAAACGTTTTTCTTCCAAACTTGTTTCGTAGGGGACCGTTTCGTAGGGGACGTATTCACATGTTTTATTTTTTTCTCACAACCCCAATATTGCAATAGTAACAAGACTGACTGTATTCATCAAAGCGTTATTAAGCTGTACACTGATATTTTTTTCATAATTTTAAAACCAGTTACTGAAGGAGATTTGACCCGTTTCGTAGTGGACATTTACAAAAATACGGTATCACTCTGGTCCATTTGATGTGCTCAATTTTTCTTACCAGCAGTTTAATTGCCGTTATAAAAGCATCACTTCTTTTGTAAGACCCTAATGTTTATATCTCTTGCAAACCAAAAAATTACATTGATTTTATAAAACTGTTTATAAGCAAGTTTTAATGACTTCGTTTCGTAGTGGACATTGTGTTAGGGACACACCTTCTAAAATAAAAAAATCCTATGTTAAAAGCTGTTTATTAAAATATGCTGGCTCTAAACATACTTTTGAATTATTAAAGAACTTATATTAAGTAAAATTAATATTTATTTCTTCATTTTTTTACGATATTTGAGGGTATGAATGTTGAACAGGCGGTCTAGGGACATGCCATTTTGGTTGTTTTGGACCATTCAGGAATCAATATCTTATCAATCTCTCTAAAAAATAAACTGTTTCTTTGCTTACAATTGTTATATCTAATTCAATGTACTGACTGCACAAAAAATTACTTGCAAAGATCAAACACATTTTTTTAAAGTAGCTGGGACAAGAAAGTACGTTTTTATTGAAAAACGCCCATAAAACAAATTGCCAGATTTGGTAGGTAAAATAATTCTACTAATTTTGTGTTTCAATGCTTGAAGGTCTGGTCTATTTGAAATTCATTTTTCCCTTTTGTTTTATATCGGTTAAAAATATGCTGCTATTTTCACATTTCCTGACCGGTGTGCGAAAAAATATTTCTCCTCACTAGTGAATAATCTGTTCTCGGCAAATGATTGGTTGAAATTTGATTGTGACGTTAAACTTTGTTCTTTTCCTCTGAATGTGCTTATTGTGACGTCATGAAAAAAGGCGACCATGTCTGATGACGTCACATTTAAAGTACACAACTTTCCTCAATTATTTGAAAGGGAAGAATAAAAATCATTAGAGAAACAGATTCCACCACTGTAACTCGTGTATTACGATATTTCTCCACTCTCAATTAAATTTTAATTATTCAAAAAGCTCGACAAGCCTCGCGCTTTAAATAATATGAGGCAGGCATAACCTGTGAATGGGGACGAAGTCTGTATAATTTTTGCAGTTTTGGTTTTGTTGTTAGGGATTTAGTTGTGACGTTATGACGTCATATTCAATGTAAACAAAGAACGTAACGTTTTCGATTTTGGTTCTGTTGTTAGGGATTTTAGTTGTGACGTTTTTAAGTTATGACGTCATATTCAATGTAAACAAAGAAACGCTGTCATCAGGTAACGTTTTTTATAACAAACAATTTTTAAAAATGAATTAGTATTGAGTTCCTTTCTTAGACCAGAGACATATAATACAAGAGATTGGCAACTCGTAGTAGAGTCTATATAACGGCCAATGAAATCACTTGGCCACCGGAAGTGCTTGGGATTATGATGTGACCTGGGATGAAGGAGGATCTAGATGAGAAAATTTCGCCATTGTTGTAAAGAGAGACGATACGCTTACAGATTTGTTTTCTCGTTTATGTCAATTGCTTTCACAGCTAAAGCATGTAAGTATATTCAAAAGATACATCTAACTAGTTCCACCGATTTGTTTATACTATAATGTCCTGAGATGATGAGAATAATCCAATGCAGACCTATTTAAATTCGGTCCATTCAGCTTCTCCTCTTTCAATGCTGTAGAACCGGTGTGGCCCACCATTTTATTTTCATAAAACTTAGATATTTACGATAATATATGCAATTTTATAGTGTTATTCTACTCCCGATTGTTATCCCGTTAAAATGATACTATTTTCGTTTATTTTGATCAAATAGTGTTTTCATAAAATACCATCAAAGGTGATTTATTTATTTTTCACATTAATACTCAAATCCAGCTATGCGAGAACTACCTTTTTTTTCATAAAACTTAGAAATTTACGATTATACATGCAATTCCATAGTGTTATTCTTTTCCCGATTGTTATCTTGTTAAAATGATACTATTTTCGTATACTTTGATTAAATAGTGTTTTTATAAAATACCATCAAAGGTGATTTATTTTGTTCACATTGATACCCAAGCCCGGCTATGCGGGACTTACCTTTTTTCATAAAACATAGAAATTTTAGAATAAATATTCATTTTAATGAGCCTGTATTTATTCCAAATGTTTTCTTGTTAAAATAAGATCAGCGGGGCATATATTTGTATTACCATGGACATGTAGACATTCCCAATTTATTTCTCTTTTCTTTGTAAATTTTCCCCATCATTCTCTATTCTTTATTTATTTTAGCACCCCATCATTCTCCAATTATACAAACCAACTTTGTATACAAAAATTATCACAACATATCAAAGATGATCAAATAATTGTTACCAAAAACAAAATGTCAAACTGGTTTGGCACTTAAGGTTCATCATAACCTTTTGGCTAAAATGGCCGTATTTACACCCCAAATTTTACTCCGAGTACAGACTAACCTATACACTTGCGACAGTTTTAAGGGATGGCAGGAACTAGATATATAAATTTTAAATGCATTTTATGTTTCAGAAAATTATAAACTTTTCTAGATTTTGCTATCCATTTTTTTTCGTTCCTGCAGAAGGTGCAAAAATTAACTAAGTAGTGAAAACGATTGAGAAGCTCCCCTCATATAATCAATGTTGTGAGAAGTATTGATTTAAATGGACAATAGATGGACAATAGACACCTGTAAACAATAGGTGATTTAACAGGTTTAAACTGTGTAACTGAGTGGACCGTATCAAATGAAACTCGGGTGTTTGTTTATTTTGCTATCTTCTGCAGACTGGAAAAAAATGAACATCAAAATCCAGGTAAGTTTTTAATTTTCTGAAACGTAGACTTCATATAACTTTTATATATCTAGTTCCTGCCATGCCTTAAAACTTTCCTGGATGTACCAGTTTGTCTGTACTCATAGTAATTTTGGAGGTGTAAACACGGCCATATTTTTCAATTCCTTATGATGAACCTTAAATGGCTTCATGGTGCCAATAAGTCTTTCTTTTGTATTATCAAAATTAAATAAATCTTCATTTTTCAAATATAATAACACATTTCGTAACTTTAATATGAATATATGTTTTAAAGATATTTCTCTTATATATACAAACAATTATCAAAAGATTATTTGGGATTTTTTTGTCTTGTGACTTTTTGTTCTACTAAATTTGTGACTTTATGTCCTGCAACTTTCAGTCCGTTATGCTTTTGTTAACCCCTTCTAGACCCTCATGAGACCTACAAAATATGTAGAAGCAGAGACTAAATAAAGTTAACGTTGATGTCAGCAACTTACATTGTATGTTCACGGTACCACGTTTAACAATTGACAAACATGATAAAAAATGTGTACCTATAGCAAGCTTGAAAGGTCTATACATGACAAAATGAAATTTAAAATAGATTTAGCCAGAGACATATAATACAATATATGTCTCTGATTTAGCATAATAAAAACTGGCAGAATGTTGTATGACATACATGTAGGAAGTAAAGTTTACAAGTAAGACAAATAGTCTATTCAACTCTATCTTTTTTTTTTAATTTAGAATGCCAAAGAGGAAAAGATGTAGAAATTAACAAATGGAGTTAAAAAGAGAGTAATCCTCGACCATGAACAGCTGTTGGTACCAGTAAGGAGGAGACATCTGTTCCAGTTGCAATCCACACTGAAGATGGAAAGAGAATGAAAAAATATGAGCGCTTAAATTTGATTGTCATGCTGTTTCTTTTTCTAGCACCAGTGAAAGGCACAGAGCAACTGATTGCACAAGAAATTGAGATATTTGCAGTGAATGAGACGCACAATAAAGATGAAGAATCTTGCCATTTCCCTTTCACTGTATGCAATTTATTACAAGTTACCATCGCTGATACATGTATATATCCTTAGCTGTACAGATACCGAAATTTGCATAGTTGAACTGTACCAGATCAGTTGCAGAGAAATGATCATAAAACTCTCAGTTATCATTGACAGTAACATTATGAATAAATGTTTGATAATAAAAATATTATTTATACCTGGAATTGTTTTTGTTCTCTCACATTTTGGTTTAGTTATTGAAAAAGGATGGAATAATGTGTAGTGATATTCTAGATATACTGTATACATAAATACATGTACATGTTCTGATTCTCAGTCTGACTGGTCCTTTTCATTTCAGAATACTGGGATGTATGTAGGTGGTTTTTTTACAGATGTAATTTGGTTTATTCAAACGCCACACCACATTAATTGGTTTATAGGTTTTATTAATATGATTACTGTGGGGAAAAAACAACAAACAAGAACATAAAATTGTACGGCTTGTGATTATGGTTAAATCTATTATCATGCCTTTATTATGTATGTGCTTTCCCAAAGTAAGGAGCCTGTAATTCACTGGTGTGTTGCTGTATATATCATATTTGGATTTTTTTTCTTATTATTTTGTTCATAAATAAGACAGTGAGTTTTCTTGTTTGATGTGTTAAACCTTTTTCTTAAATAGAGCTTGTATAGTTGACAGTGCAATATGAATTTTACGCATTGCTTAGAGCCTTTTGGTCACCTTAAAATGTTGATGTCTGTATCATTTGGTTTCTTGTGGAAAGTTAGACATTATATTGCATATACTGTACAGAAAAAAATGAATGTCATACACTCGCACATCAATATGTAAAAAAGAATATGAAATAGTTGCCACTGGACGTTAAGCAACCATCAATTAAATCAACCTGATCAACAACAACAAAAAATGAAATATTTGCCACTGGACGTTAAGCAAACATCAATTAAATCAGCCTGATCAACAACAAAGGAAGACACATTTTCGTGCAGTTTGTTGAAAGTAAAAGAAAAGGGTTTTAACTAACAATCAAGTCAAAATGTTGTTTAACTATTCACACATGTCCATGTCTGTTTCAAAGTTAAAAGGAGATTTTAACTAGTCTAAAAGCAAAAAAAAGAAGGGAAACATGTACATTACGCTTACAATATGGTTAATCCCTTTATATTCGAGGTCAAAAGTGAGACTTATATTGCAATTTTCTATTAAATGATCATTAAATGTAATTAGTCCTAACTAAATACACAATCCGTGAAAAGGAGAAACCATAAATTTACCGACAATCATAAAAACAACTGAATGCATGCATGCAAGCTCATAATATTTCGAAAAACACAATTAGAAAACAATTTACAGACAATCATAAAAAATCAACCCAATACAAGCCAAATTAATAATGAACCCAGAAAGTAATCATTTTTTAATGATCTATACAAATTATAAATATAAGACAAAGTCGATCATGATAAACGATATTTTTCAAACAAATTAATTTTTTTTCTTCTACACATTATTTAATTTTATAATTTGTAAATAATATTTTCGGAAGGAGTGTGTACACCTGTGGTGTAACTACTTCGTGTGTACCAGGTGTCAAATAAAACTCATTTTAACAGGTTGTGATTTACCTGACCATCGGATAATTCAAGCCGAATATACATGTCACACTGTGACATTATGTCTCCGAGACAGGGGCCTGTTTATCGAAGCTCTCTTAGGATTAGGACGTGTCCTAAGACCAACTTATGACACATCTTAGTCCTAAATGGGTTTATCAAACATGTCGCAACTTAGGAGAATCCTAGGAATTGTCCTAACTTTAGGATACAAATTTAGGTGTCTTAGGATGGTCCTAACTTTAGGATACATTCGAATTTCGTCTTTTGTTCATTTTCACGCGTATTATTTTTTAAGCAGTACTAGTTGAAATTATCCGTATTGATATGAATAGTGCACGAGATTTTAATTTGAACTGTTGAAGAATGAAAATGTGACACTTCGAATTCAACTCACTCAAAAACATGTTATGAATTTTATATCTTGTTTAACAGTTAGTTTGTTCAATTTTTATTTTTGTCTCGTGTTTTGTTTCATACAGTTTAAATCTACAATTATTTTACAAAATATATTTATTACTTTTAATTTAGAACTACCTATTAGTTATTAGTTTCTAATTAACCATATTTGAAATAAAATTATAGATAAAATAGGATATCATAATTTATTTTTTTCATATTCAGTTCGTATTTTCTTTTCCGCCAATACTAAGGACATCAGTTAGGACGTCCTAGCTAAGATATTCCTAAGATAGTTACGATGTGCATGCTGAGACGTGTCGTTAGTCGGTCCTAACTTTATCCTAACTTCTGTCCTAAGAAATTCTTAGGACCGATCTTAGGACAGTTTCGATAAACAGGCCCCAGGTGTATATTTAATAGAAACCCATTATGAAACAATCAAATAAAATTAACTCTGATACAAGACATACAATTTATTACGTATTAATTATTTAATATCGTATTTTTAATACAATATCAAATAATGTCTCTTTTTCAATAATACAAATAATCAAAATTAAAATGACATTGAAATACATAATTACGTATGAACTAAAATTATTCAATTAATTATCATGTAAAATTTAACACTGAAACAGTTAATTCATGCTTCAACTTCACCATTTCTTCGAGTACCTTTAATACTTTGATAAAGACTCTATTAACCACAGAAATATCGCGAGATTTAAATCTGGCCGAGTGAAATCACGGGATTTCGCCGAGTTGCCAATCTCTTGTATTATATGTCTCTGCTTAGACTGATAAATATACATTTTATTCAAAGTTTTATGCAAACAATACCGGAAACGGAAGTAGATTTCTGCGCAGATCCGGAAATTCAAAAACGCGACAAAAATATAAAATTAAAATTTAACTGTTTCGAGTGGAGAAATATCGTAATACACTTGTTGCAGTTGTGATATCTATATTTCTCTCATTGGATAACAAGTGCCAACATTACATTTTTTTTCATTGTTCAGTAATACTTTCTATCTGTCATTAACAGAAAAAAAACGGACCAGAAACCCGGTCTTATAGTTTATATTATAAATTTTGTTTTGTTTGCAGATACTGAAAAATTGCCCTTAAATGAATGGCAGTAATTTTAGGTTATCCCTATGACTGGTCTTCATTCTTTCTAACTAAAATGAAGTTTAAACAAAGTTATTTCAATATTATATATGAAAATTTGTTTAAAAAGTTTGATTCTACTCAGAATCAGGCTCTGAATTGTAGTGATTTTGCTATTTTTTGAAAGATTTTACCAGTCTTAAACACCAAAAAATAGAGCATCTGTTACCATGGCAACCACTCATATTTGTTCACCCAAATTTAATTTTTGAGCATTATTCATTTATTGCTTCTACCAGGCAAATTATAGAGAAAATCTAAAACCATCATGTATCACGCTCTGCCTGGTTCTTACAAAGAGCTGTACTTAATAGTTTCATAATATCAAACAATTGATAAAATATTAAATGTTGAAATATTCGCTAAATTTCCTGGACAAATTGTTGGGAAACGTATACTTCAAGGTCCCAAATCAATTACAAATAAATGAATATTTCATTATTTGTAGACTACAACATCCATATTGTAAGGCAGTTACAGAGGTTTCAAAACGTGTGGCTCGACGAAATAAGCACGTACACCTATGTCCTACCTATTATTTACGTTTGCTTTACATCCAGTGACAAATAGTTGATACATGTTCAAGGCATTGCTTAAAATCGCCTTTTGTTTATTCCCTTTCCCTTAATTTTATTGAAGTATTATGTTACGATGAATATTAATTAAAGTTTATCATATTTATTTCACCTTGTAAATTTATTTCACACATTGAAAATGTTCTATTACACCGTTTCTGTTTGATGGTCATTTTATTTATGTTGCCACATTCTTGAAAAGGCTGACACTAGTTGAATAATAAGCTTTTTTTTGTTTTTCTGTTTCATATATAGATATTTTGCACTGATCCAATTTGTCTGCGAGTTTGTTAACGTGTTATACCTACAGATCAAGTTCGAACTTGTATAGCATTTCTTGAAATGTTTTAGAGTTATACCCCATTGCAAATAGAAAATTTCTGAGTTTTTCGCTTCCATTCTATCACTCAAGTTTGCCTTAACCAAATGTTATGAAACTGAAACACAATGATCTAATTACAAGACTCAGGTTAAATTGTAATTTCGGTTTTGTCACTTTTACCGTTCATTTGTTTGCAAGCGGGATTATCATTTTTGTTCCATGGACACATTTTCCTTTTTACTGCTTTAACCTTTATCTGGAACGCTAACATATGTACAAATGACATAGCTATGGCTGTACAACTTCTGAAAACGAGAGAAGCAATATAAGGGACATGTTAGGAATCACTAATTCAAGCTAAGATTTACAATGCCTGCGATTTCAGCTGGCTAAAACTTAATAATTTTTTTTTACAGCAATCCATTGATGATCTTTGATTTCATCTATATGTGACAGCGATATTTTCCTTTTTATTTTATTTTGTAACAATTCAAACTTAATCTAAAAGCAAGATACTTTTGTTCTCAAAATTGTTAGCCTACACGTTAAGAAGTTAATCCATTTTAATCCTAGCATTGTCTATTTCTTGTTATCGTATATATGTTTTTAATTGTATTATTCGTTTATAGCATTACGTGACAAATTTCATTATTGCATGTAGTTATGATTAAGTAAGATTACTTAATACATTTTATATCGTTTCTATGCGAATGGTCAGTTGGATACCAGCGGTCAAGCTGTACGGCCACCGTGCATTTACAGTGACATTCATTGTGTTTAGTATAGAACAATTATTGGAATTACCATTTGTTGTATCTTTCCGGCATATTTACCGTTGAACTTTTATTGTAATTTATGTTTTGCACTATTGAAGAAGTTATATATAAACCATCGTAAAGCTTAACTTAGTTTTGTTGACTTTGAAGTGAATTGCCCCCCGTATTCTAAATATAACAGGAACGACGAAAACCCCTGTTATATATAACAGACGGGAGATCATTCAGAAAAGATTGTGACTATATCCATAGTGTGGTCGACAATGTGATTGATAATAGAAAGAAAATACTTGTAAATATAATATTATTAATAATCCTTTCGATGTAGATGTATATCAATATGAGTTTATAATTCTAATCAAGATTTTGAAACGACATATTGGAATCTTTACGGGCTACTATACAAATCAATAAGTGCAGATTACAACATGCCCTTTTCCATATTGGCCCTGGTATCATCCAGAGACTCACATTTCGGCATCGAGGCTTTAACTAAGGGCCGATATGGGTCGAGGGATGATACCAGGGCTATTATGCAAGAGACATGTTATAATCTATTTATCACATACTTAAGTTCTACAGAAAAGGGGAAAAAGTTCAATTTTTACAATTTAATGAAACAGAACAGGTAAAATAGCAGGTAAAATCTTAAAATCATGATCACAAAAGCGCTCCTTAAGAATGCAATTACGTCACGTCATTTGGAATCAATGCACAAAATTCTATAACCTCTTTTTTCCCGGGTATTTTTGAGGTTATTACTTATGTAAAACTCAACGTAATCGTAACAAATATGTGATAATTTATTATACCTACTTAGTTTCGATTGTGTTCGTCTTGGAAACTCCAAGGTGTTTTGACACCAGTCATATATCTGTTATTATCATAAACTGGAAAACTAGCCTACAATCGTATATCCAGTAATTAAACACATTTGATGGATTGATCAATTAACAGTCGTTACTGCTCTTAGCATTAATAAAGAATGTTTATGTTTTATATTCTGCTTTTGTTAACTAAATTTGTAATTAACACTCCATTGCATTTAAACAGCGGCTCCATATGTTAGTTTAAACAAACTTAATTGAAATGTGTATATGTCAGTTAAACTGAAATCGAAGTAAATACATTTTTTATATATAATGTAGCTTTTCTTATCTTACCTTCCTTTTTTATATTGTAACATCAATTAAGATTTGGCTTTGGAATATAATGGAAAAGCTGAAAGGAAATCAGAATGTGACCTGTCTAAGCGGTGATCAAATGCAGATAATCCTTATATAGCTGATACATTATTAACAGGAAAGTTGACAAAAGATGTTAAGAAACATTTAGACTTTTTAGATATTCTCCTCTCTGCTAAAGATGAAAATGGGATCGGAATGAGCAACACTGATATAAGAGCCGAAGTTGACACGTTTATGTTTGAAGGTAAATTCATTCATAGTTATTCCAGTATTTGTTTTGAACAGACAAATATAACAAACACTTTTTTGATCGTTGTACGTTATCATGGTCGCTAATGTTTATTGTACTACACTAAACGTAGAGTTTTTCTGTTATCATATATCCGTTCCTGAGGTTTGTTTTACTGTATATTGGTCTCCAAGATGTTGTTTACTTTATAAAGGTCGTATGTATGACTTTATTGAAGAAACATGAGTTTCCACTCCTAAAACGTCCTATGATTTCAAAAATATATCACCAAGTAACTGCATGACTTACTTATATCAAATCAATATGAATAGCATTAGATGTAGATGTAGAACTGTTTAAAATTTTATTGATTATTTGGCCATGATATTCATTTTAATATTCTGGCGAAGTGAACAAAATGAAAATATTTCTTGAAAACTTTGCTATGTATTCTAACTAAATTGTAGCAATATATCGGTCAATGGGATTTACTTTATTTTATATATCGTTCGTCGCAAAGGTTGTTTTATTTCATATCAGGCAATGAGGTATGAAAATTTTGTACTGGTCGCTGAGGTTGTTTTACTTGAAATCGTTCGCTGAAGTATTTCTTGCTTCCTATTTGTGGTTGAGAGCTGTTTTGTTTTGATTAAACCGGTCCCCGAGGTATGTGTTGATAATTATAGATGCTGAGGTTTGTTTTAATTTCTATCGGTTACTCAGGTTTATTATCACTTTTTCTTGTTAATAAATCATAGAAGAGGAAAACAAACCCTTCTTTTTCTAAAGTCTTTCACAAAATACATTCTGTAGTATTCTACGTTTGGAAGTATTTTTTACATGATCTAAGGAGCACATTTATCCAGTAAGCTAGGTTATTTGTGTTTTATAGATGAATTTATCTGTTCGTTGTTTCGCAAGATATATGCTCATATTACACTTTATATTCCTAAGACATTTAAAGCTTCATGTAGCCAGTTTATATACATCTTATCTTCACTACATCAACAATGAAAAGCTAGCATTATCATATCACAATTCTGTTTTAAAAGGTCATAACTAGCCTTCAGCAACAGCAAATACTTTTATTAGGTCATTAATGCTTTTGTGTTTTTGTTTTGCTTACTTCGTGCATATCTGATGTGACAAATCCTTTCAGTATAAAGTTTGAAGTTTTGAGCTGTTTACAATATCCTTTAACTCTCCGCTATATAGTTGATGTTCTTTCACTAAATAATTCAAAATTTGGTGACTATGTGGAACGCATCTATCCCATCGAGCTAGAGATAAAGGATACTACAGATACAGTCAAGTCGGCCTCATATCTTTACTTACATCTAGAAATTGACAATGAAGGTCGGTTGAAAACAAAACTTTACGACAAAAGAGATGATTTCAGCTTTTCAATTGTGAACTTTCCATTTCTAAGTAGCAATATTCCAGCAGAACCTGCATACGGGGTATATATCTCCCAATTGATACGACATTCCCTGGGTTGCATTTCCTATCATAATTTTCTTGATAGAGGGTTGCTGCTCACAAGGAAGCTGTTAAACCAAGAGTTCCAAATGGTGAAGTTGAAATCATCCCTTCATTAATTTTATGGACGCCATCACGAGTTGGTTGACCGTTATGGAATAACCGTTTCACAAATGATATCGGATACACGTCGTAACTACAATCCCCTTCCCTTTCATGAATGTGACCTATCGAATTAGACTATTTACCGGATTTGTTATCACATAAGGAACACGACGGGTGTCACATGTGGAGCAGAATCTGCTTACCCCTCCGGAGCACCCGTGATCACCCCTAGTTTTTTGGTGAGGTTCGTGTTGTTTATTCTTTAGTTTTCTATGTTGTGTCTTGTGTGCTATTGATTGTTTGTCTTTTTCATTTTTAGCCATGGCGTTGTCAGTTTGTTTTAGATTTATGAGTTTGACTGTCCCTTTGGTATCTTTTGTCCCTCTTTTATCGCTATCACAGATTTAGATAAATCTCTTTGATTATTATGTTTATTACCGCCACATTATGAATGTCTCAAGTCAGTACCATGTAAGTCAGTGGTTGTCGTAGGTTGCTGTATGCAATATTTGTTTTACTTGCATACCTTTTTGGGATTAAATGATGTCTTTGATTTTATCTTAATGATAGTCATTTTTTACACAAAACCGAGAACTTACGTTTATAAGGCTTACTAAACAGTAAAGGCTTTGCTCAGAGTAGGCCGTTCGATGACTCATAGTTGATCCTGTTTTGTTGTCTTTTAGCAAGTCTCTGGGTGAAAGTTGTATATTTGAAAATTATACCACATCAATTTATTTCATCTGACATGTGATACTAATGAAGAATTATAACACATTGTAAATTTCAATGTAACCACGAAAACAATATACTAAGCAACATAAATTATCATAACAGGACATGACACCACAACCAGTGCTATATCTTGGATCCTGTATGATTTAGCAAAACATCCAGAATACTAGAAGTTGTGTCAGAATGAAGTCGACAAAGCACTTGAAAATAATCCTGGTTTTGTAAAATGGTACGTTTCCTATATAATGACTACAACCTTTGTCTATACCTTTAAAAGCTTTTAATAGTGACAAACTTGAAAATAGAAATTTTACAAAATGAAGCCAACAGCTAGAACAACCCATCCGGGAATACGACATAAGATAATTAACTTCTGTCAAATGAAAAATCAATGTAAAAATAAATACCAAAACATATTGAATTGACAATCAGAATAAGAAGTTGAAGAAAGACCGACCAAAACATGGCAAACACGTGGAAAAGACAAAAAGTGTACAAAACATTACATAAAAACTGAAGAATAGACTACACGAATATAGAAATAAGGAAATGTAGCATCATTGTCTATGAAATAACTGTCAACCAAATGAAGTGAATGTACGCAATTAAAGGCAGCCGTACAAACTTTCCAACATTGAAAAATCCATACCGTCTTTTCGGCTATAAAAGACCCTGACAACAAACGGTGTTACTTATTACAAAACAATTTACATTTTTTTATGGCAGATATGAACCAGCCACTGAATAATAGGCTCCTGACTTGAGACAGGCTCATAAATAATCAATCTAATTAAAAACCGATCTCTCATCGCTCCTGTTTCTGATATGTCGCGTGGGAGCTCCCACGCGACATATCAGAAACAGGAGCGATGAGAGATCGGTTTTTAATTAGATTGATAAATAATGTGGCTGGGTTAAACATGTAAAACAAACCACACCTACCGATCCCTATTTTGATTATCAAAACATAATTCACCACATTTATCAGCTCAAATTATACAAAGATCGTTTTAAATTTACATATTATTCAAACTGCAATCAAAGTTGTGTCAATGCTGCAGTTTGTTCAAGACAAACCCATTGGTTTATTGATTCATCTTAGTTATAGGTATTTTTGGATAAACAAAATTGGTTTCATATTATCTACATGTTTGTGAGTTTTTCTGAGGATATTGTCATTTTTACAGGGAAGATTTAGGAAAATTCGATGTTCTAACACAATGTATAAAAGAAGGGATGAGGCTTCACTCACCAGTCCCCTTAGTTGCAAGACAATCTACAAAGGAAATTATTGATGGAACCACTTTTCCTCCTAAAACTTTTTTCTGTATCAATATATATGGTCTCTATCACAACCCTGCTGTCTGGACAGATCCGATGAAATTTGAACCAAGTCGCTTTACAAAGGATAATTCAACAAAAATTGACACTTTTGCATTTACTCCTTTTTCTGCTGGACCAAGGTATGGTTAATTTATTACACATACACTGTAACACAGAAAATATATAAAAACAAAATGCCAAATCCTTCTGCAAGTTTCACGCATACACTTTAACAGATATAAAATAAAAACATACCAATAGATATAGGAAGGTGTGGTATAAGTGCCAATGAGACAACTCTCCATCCAAATAACAATTAACAGGTCTTTCTTATGTATAAATAAATACCAAGTCTTTCTTATGTATAAACAAATACCAAGTATTTCTTATGTATAAACAAATACCAAGTATTTCTTATGTAGAATAAACAAATACCAAGTATTTCTTATGTATAAACAAATACCAAGTATTTCTTATGTAGAATAAACAAATACCAAGTATTTCTTATGTATAAACAAATACCAAGTATTTCTGTATACAAACCATACATTTGTAAATATCGTATATCAGCTCATATTTTAAGTATAGAAACATTTAATGTTTATCAAAGTATATCATATCACCACTCGTATTTCGTATTTCGTATATTGTATTATTTATTATATTTTATTTCATGTACACATTTTATTTATTTATGGTGTAACTCAAGAATATTTTGTAAAAGTTCTTATTACTGGTGCATATAACAGTGTTATCATTATGTGTATATCCTATAAGCTGTCTTTGCTTTCGGAATAAAGCATTATTCATAACAAATGTATTTGTCAAAAACAAGTCATTTTATTTAAACGAAAAATTATAAACGGAGTTTTATAGAGTAAAACATAAAGACATAACAATAGAAACACTTGTTTATGTGTATGTCCCTATACATAATGTGTTCTGTCGATCAATTTCACCTTACTATTTCTCATAATGTGTTACACCTTTTAAAATTTTCTAATGCCATGCATCTTAAAATGAAAAAAGAGTAGAATTTACATATAAAAATCCGAAAATACCCGAAACGCATTTATTAAATGTATTACAATTCAAAAATATCTTTCTTATACTTCCACTGTACGTATTTCATACTCGCATGTTTGTTTTTGTGAGGTGGCGTATAACAATTATTGATGAAAAATGTAAAAAAAAAAATTCCAGATACCAAACTGAATGAAAGAATTATATACAAGAATAATTCTATTAACAGATAGCACCACAAACAATTGTCACAGTCATACAAACAATTGTCACAGTCTCACAAACAATTGTTACAATAACACAAACAATTGTCAGAGTCTCACAAACAATTGTCACAATAACACAAACAATTGTCACAGTCACACGAAAGTAAACTATTTGTCCAGTTCATAACTACCTTGCTGCCTTTGAAAAGTACATCATAAATCATTTCATTACCAACATGACTATGTACAGAGGAGTGTCCTGAAAGTAACTAAATTATCATGACACAAGAACGCCACCTATCATGTTACTTTTCCAATGAGACTCAAGAAAGCTGGTGTCTGGGATGTAAACCGATAGAGAGCTTGATTCCTTCAGCTTTACAAAGACCGAATATACTTTTGGCTGACAAACAAGAGGCCCCGCTTTGTGTCCTATTGAATCAGAAACGATTAAATGTCCTTTTTCTTGAATGTTAACTTCATTCCGCGACTTTGAACAACGGTCTAGACTTCGAAATTCTGCATGTACGTAAATCATATAAAGTCCGGATGTTTGAATGGTTAATTCATTGGTATTAGAATTCCTGTTTGTTAATAAACTTCGAAGCTTTACTAGTCCCGATAACTTCGGACACTCTGCATTTTCTGAAGAAAAGGAAGAATATGTTCACTAATTATTGTTTAAATCGTTGTGCATGATAGGATACAAATGGCCTGCAAGAGTATAGACATTTGATGTGGTTCATAAGTGTTTCTCGTTTTTAAATAGATTATACCGTTGGTTTTCCCTTTTGAATGGTTTTACATTAGTCAATTCCGGAACCTTTATAGCTTGCTGTTCGGTGTGAGCCAAGGCTCTGTGTTTACTTATACAAATTGTGACTTGGATGGAGAGTTGTCTCATTGGCAATCAAACCACATCTTCTTATATCTATGTATATTATAGTCTGACTGTTCATTTCTGCTTCGTTATTTTTATATAATGAAATGTTACTGGTATTATTTTCAAATGGTTTGATTTTTCAACATCCTTATAATTGTAAGCGCTATTTTGATACGTGTTGCTTTCAATTAAAAAGACAAAGTATTCCACTTCTATCCACCATAAATCAATTTTCCATGTATTGGGATTACTGATCTACTTAATACTTGTTTAACATTTCATCATTAAGTAAAACTTTAAAATTTTAGAGACAATATATTGATAAGATCTTAATATTCGATGATTGTTAAAGAGTGTTATGCTGAAGTCGACGCTTGTGTTCCTTTTGACTTGGTATAAGTCATATAACGTTTACCCTCCTAAAATACTAAGAATAACTAACAATACATGGCATTAATTGAATTTAATTCAAGAATAAAGATACAAATTTAATTATTATTCAGATGCTGTTTTTCCTGTAGCTGTGAATGTGTCGTGTTCATGTCTTACTTTTGTTATTTGGAAACAAGATGTTGAGTCCACTCTGTTGACTTTAAGAACAACCTGGTCTAGTGTTATTTTCGTTAAAGATGGGGTTTTTTTAAATATGCGGAGCCTGTTAATGATCTTATATGCATGTACTATCTATAATTGCTTCACTTTATTTTCAAAGTTCTAACACTTCATAATTCTGGACATTAGACCTTAAACCAAGATCGTATTATCATCATTCTAACAGTTTTGTTTTGGCCAAATCGAAGCTTGCTTTTAAGAGTTTGTGATACTCCGACATACCACGAGGAATGATAGACATCAATAGTCAGAGTGATAGTGGATTAGAAACGTAGAAATAGTTTTACAGTTTTTAGTTGACAAAATCAATCTTGCTTTACGATGCATAAATTTGAATCTACAATTTAATTTTTGATATCTGAGTTTACGATATTTTTTCCAATAAAGTCTGGTTCTATATCGGATCCTAAATATCAACGTGTGGACTGTGATTTAATAACATGGTTATTTATTGTATTTGGAAATGTCTTACTTTATTCAGTTAACGTTTCGTACCAGAGAAAATACTTCTAGTTTACCCAAGTCTAAAGATAGCTTATTGTTAATGAACCAGTTGCCAAGACTATTTCTTTTCTGGCTTCCTCGAGATATATTATGGGTCCTTGTGAGAGAGGATATTCTACTGCTATCGTCGTAATAAAGCATGAGTGTACAGTCAAAATTAATACTTATAGATATGCTCGACGTAAAAAAAAATGGGGAATGGTCTAAAATGCGTTCATGAGGTATACCACACATAATATTAAGTAGTGGAGATTCCATCACATGTACATTTAACAGTTGTTTCCGTCCAGTTAGATAGGACTCAAACCATTTGATGTCTATCAATTAAACTGAGGTCCCGTGTGTTGGGTATTTATAGTGTAAACTAATCTTTTCTTTTCAATTGTTCTAGCATAGGAATTATCATTTCCAAAATTAAAAGAAAACATGTTATCTAGAGATAGTTAGAATAGCTTAGCAGTGGATTTTTTGCAAGTAAACGGGAGATAACTCAAATTAGAAACATATGCATACAAGGCTAATATGGTACTAGTATCACATCTAGACAAAAATGCATTTTTATAAGTCTATTCTAATAAACGTTTTGTTATTTTAATACCACATAACAACTTAACTACTATATACAAGTTGACGTTTTAAATCCGAATCAATTAATGTTGTGAAATTTCCTGTTGTAGGACAGTTTTTCATGCAATTTAATTATTAATTCTGCGTATGTTCTATCAATAGCATATGTAGCAGTTATCGACAAAAATCCAAATGGTATAGCTATAAGAAATGTGGTATGAGTGGTTTTTTTACATTTTTTCTGCAAGTTTCTTAATGTGCCTACATGGCGACTCTTGCATACGAATAGATTGTTTCCCCTGTAAGCCTATTTTACGGTAAAAGTTGATCAATTCACTTTTTGTATATTCCATGTTCTTCTGTGACCTTTGTCATTTTATCGCTCAACACCCTTCTAGCAACCAATAGATATAAAAAGTAGATTTAAAAATCTGTTTGAAATAGGTCATAAGATTTTTGTAATATTTGAAAAGACCTGTAGATATTTTTCGTTTTTAATAAATTGAGAACTACTAGTGTAGGTACGAGGATCAAATGTAAGAAAACATGAAAAATTAAAACTGTTTGCCTTATTTACCGTTTTTACTTGAACTCTGTCCTTGTATATATTTATGGAAAACGGTTCTCTGTTGTACATTAATATTGTCCGAATGGGGAACTAATCGTCGTTTCGAACTTAGCGTCATCTGCAATAAATAACAAAACTTTAGTGTTCCTATTAAAAAAAGTTTACATTTAAAACAATAGTACAATTTTCGTTGTCGAACGCACAGGCACTTGTCTCCGAATTTTTTTTTCCTATATATACCTTAATATATTAAGGTATATAGGAAAAACAATTTCTGAGACAAGTGCCTGTGGTCGAACGACTGATTGATGATCGGAAACGCAATGTTAACTGGAAACAACTCTTTTTTTTGGCAATATATTGAATTTTAAACCTAGTGTTGTCTGAGGTCAAGCAATACGGTCATCTTTAACCTTATCCTGTTCGGCAGTAAGATCCATGCTAAAGTGGAGCGTCCGTTTAATGGTTGTGTGGGGTGTATAAATATGCAGCCATGCAGTGTCGGAATGGGGATGCCTCGTGTAGGATAAGCGCCTCGCTCTCTGCAAGTAAAAGTTACGTTCAACAACTCTCTGATAGTCCGTAGACTGCATAATGCAAGGCAATATGTCTGCCACTATTCTTTATACTGAAGAAAAAGTAACTTCTCTTCCCGTTTAGTGGAGTACCAAACTCCCTAGCCTACATCCTGATCATCTTTACAATTGTTTAACTTTTTTATTTATTTTAGCGCATTTTAATAGCCTGCTATGCAGTGAATGTTTTGCTCATTGTTGAAGGTCATACCGTCTCGTACGCCTAACTATAAATGCTATATATAATAACGTCATTTGGTCTCTAGTAGATAACTGTTTTATATACACATCTCCTTTGTTTATTTGTTGTATTCATTCAATTTGTTCTCATCATAAATATGCATCAAGCAAAAATCAATTGATCATAATTTTATGATTTGTCGATTGGCCGCTATCATCTACACCAGACATATTTTTACATAACATGCGAGAGAATAAAGTTTTTTTTGCCAATCTAAGTGGAAGGAGTATTTTCCTTTGACTTTACGTCATAGAAAAGGTTAAGGCTAAATGTTATTTTTAAAACATGCCACTAACTGAGATATTTATCATTTCAACATTTAAAGGTCAAGGGCTTTCTCTTTTTAGAAATTAGACATGGGGCATTAATTTCCATTTCTAGTTATTTCTTATATTTTGTTTAAACTTATTTTGCCGCTTTTTTTTTGTTGCTTTTTTTATTCACTTGTTTTTGTTGCTATCAATGAGTCGCCCGAGCATTAAAAGAAGGGGAAGAAAGTAGCAGTATAATAACGCTAACAATTGAATAAGAGTGTGAAGTCACATGTTATAGATTTTTAGGAAGAATGTTAATTCAAACATTGTTATGTTAGTAAAACACAAAATAAAGCTGGCAACATGTGTAAGATTAGAACGGACCACTACTTTAAAAGTTTATCGCAAAATGGAACATTGATTGGTAAAAAATCTTAATATACTCTCTGTAAAGAATTGATGGCTATCTCAGATGGCTATACTTTCTCTTTCGATGATAAATACTAACCATATCAAACAAATGCCGCAAATATTGTGAATTCTTTAAACAATGAAACGTCCAACTGTTTAGTTCTCTCTGTTTGTTAGTGCCTTTAGGAAACTGAATACAGAAGTCCGATTTTGTATTATGTTGATATTTTTGCATTTCACTTTTGCTATACATTTTGCTTTCCAAAAGTTTAAGATCACATAGCATGAGTGTAACAACTATGAAATTGATCAGTAATGTAGCAAGCGAAACTATTAATTTCAAGCATTCGGTATTCCACAACTTTTGAAAGGTCCATGATTCCTCCTTAACATGTTTAAGTTCTGAATGATCTTTTACTTTAGACTTCCTTTCGTCACACAATTCACAATTTTCTATATTCATTTTGCATGTCTCCATGTAGCCATTGTTATAATCAATCCAGCCGCTGTTTTCAGTTTGAATTTTAGTATATAACCTTCTTAAAACTGTTTTAGATAATTGAAGTAGTTGACCCAGCATTATGTTTTATATCTAAACTTCTCAAGTAGAAACAAGCATAATAATTCTGAAAGTGCAACTTATCGGATTTGAAACCACAATTTGGCACACAGAGTTTTTGAAAATGGGGTTTCTACTTTCATTTTCAGTTTCAATTGTTGATTTCTAAATACCTGAATTATACCAACAACAAGTCTAGCCAGTAGGTAGTTGACAGAACTTTGAAATACATGTGTTCATATGTTTTACTGTTTCCATTTGTTTTATAACACTATTTTATTTATGCAAAAAAATATATTGTAAAATATCTAAAGAATAAACTATTGACTATTGGTTTCGATGTTTTCCGAAAATCTTATATTATAGGGCTTCCCAGTTCATTTGACCTACATTTTACAATGTTCTATTTATGTCATTTTAATCTATATTTATAGTTTTGTAATGTGGGAGTATGGATATATACAAGTGGACTTTATATTTTAATGGTCAAGATAATCGGATCCTTTAATAGTCTTCAGTAAAACTTCAAAGGAGTAGTCCAGTAAGACCTCTTTTTGGCCCCAACATATAGGAGGGGGAGGACAGGGGGTACCCTTCTCCCTTCTCCCACCCCTCTTCTCCTTTCTCCTACCCCCGTTCTCCTTTCTCCCATTAGAATAAAACATCTCCTTTTGAGATATTTTTTCTTGAAATATTAGAAAAAAATTTAAAAGGAGAGATATTTTATTTTTTCTTCTTTCTCCTACTTTTTCTCCTTTCTCCCAACCTTCCTCTCCTTTCTCCTACCCCCTTTCTCCTTTCTCCTTTCTCCTACCCCCTTTCTCCCTGTCTCCCTTACCCCTGTCCTCCCCCTCATATAGCAGTTTTACAAAATTGTTAAAATGTAAACTTTTAGTTATTTATTGGAAAAAAGAATGCTACTGCTACATATGGGCTGTTTTTGACAATACAATGCACATACAAAAATGTATATCGGGTACTAGCATCATTAAGTCATGCTTAGTTACTGACATCTTTACAATTATGCATAGTAATAGGTACATTTAGATGGTTTCTGTCTTTTAAAAGTGAAAGTTATGGCAAGCCGTTTTACTATTTATTCGAATTTCAAGATATCTCCTATAATATATAAAGTTTATAAGATATCTTATAAAGTATATGAAATATCTTATAAACAATTTGTATATAAAAAGATATCTTATATAATTTATAAGATATCTTATATAGTGTATAAGATATCTTATACAGTGTATAAGATATCTTATATAGTTAATAAGATATCTCATATAGTTTATAAGATGTCTTATATAGTTTATGAGATATCTTATAAAGACAATTATATAAGATATCTGATAAATTATATGAGATATCTTATAAACTATATAAGATATCTTATAAAATATATAAGATATCTTATAAACTATATAAGATACCTTATAAACTTTAGTAGATATCTTATAAACTTTAGGAGATATCATATAAACTATATAATATATCTCCTATAATATATAAAATATCTCCTATAATATATAAGATATCTTATATAATTTCATTTTTATGAGATGAGATATCTTATATATCATATGAGATATCTTATTATATAAGATATCTTTAATGTTATATAAGATATCTCCTAAGATTTATAAGATATCTTATATACTTTATAAGATATCTTCTAAGGTTTATAATATATTATAAAGTATATGAGATATCTTATAAACAATTTTTATATAAGATATCTTATATAATTGATAAGATATCTTATATAGTTTATAAGATATCTCATATAGCTTATAAGATATCTTATATAGTTTATGAGATATCTTATAAAGACAATTATATAAGTTATCTGATAAATTATATGAGATATCTTTTAAACTATATAAGATATCTTATAAACTATATGATAAATCTTATAAACTATATAAGATATCTTACAAACTATATAAGATATCTTATAAACTATATAAGATATCTTATAAACTATATAAGATATCTTATAAACTATATAAGATATCTTATAAACTATATAAGATATCTTATAAACTATATAAGATATCTTTTAAAGTTTATGAGATATCTTGAAGTAAGAATAAATAGCAAAACGGCTTGCCATAGAAAGTGACCACATTTGTTTTCATTCTCAATATTGAAATATAAGTTGTATTTGATGATAATACATAACATATATAAAGGTTGAGGATAAACACGGATGCGGCCACTTTCATTTTTTACAAAAAACATCTTAAAAGTGAATTTTTTTGGCACATTTAGATTTTTGCATAGTTTATTAAGCTTAAATCGGAGCGTTCTTAATGACTAAGTTTATGTAGTTTATACGTGTTTCTCTTTTTTCGTTTTTATATGGATTAGACCGTTGGTTTTCCCGTTTGAATGGTTTTACACTAGTATTTTTTTGGGCCCTTTATAGATTGCTGTTCGGTGTGAGCCAAGGCTCCGTGTTGAAGGTCGTACCCTGACCTATATTGGTTTACTTTTATAAATTGTTACTTGTATGGAGAGTTGTCTCGTTGGCTCTCATACCACATCTTCCTATATCTATTGCCTTAAAAAAAAAAATTTCTTAGCTCAGCAGGATTCGAACCCTTTCTTGTGCGACATCATAGCAACACCGCCGACCCCGTGTCTAAAACAATAAACCACTCGTATATATATATATATATATATATAACAAGTCAAAAAGGTACAACATCACCATTAAATAACTATAAAATACACAAATATTAGATATTTCGGATAACAGATATCCTTCTTCGGTAATTGCACAATGACAAATGAATCATGTCAATTCAAATTGAGACTCTATCAAAATCTTGATTTATACAATTTAAGCGAACGCTGGAACAATTTTAAAATTTCCAAACACACCGCAAAGACTACAGAAATATGCCAAAAATAAAAATAGTTATTTATTTTTTATTTTTGGCATATTTCTGTAGTCTTTGCGGTGTGTTTGGAAATTTTAAAATTGTTCCAGCGTTCGCTTAAATTGTATAAATCAAGATTTTGATAGAGTCTCAATTTGAATTGACATGATTCATTTGTCATTGTGCAATTACCGAAGAAGGATATCTGTTATCCGAAATATCTAATATTTGTGTATTTTATAGTTATTTAATGGTGATGTTGTACCCTTTTTGACTTGTTATATATTATATTTTGTAGTGTACAGAATCATATTACATGATCCATCGCCCTGTAAGATTGATCGTTGACTATTTATTCAGTCATTTTATATATATATATATATATAAGTCTGAAAATTACACCAAACAGTGTTAGAGTTAGATTTTCTACTGACAAATTTTTATATATATATATACAACTTGTCTAAACATCAACCCAACAATGTTAGATCTGTAAATTTGCTTTCGCAAATTTTTGGTTCTTCCCTCGCCGGGATTCGAACCCATGCTACTGTGATAAATGATTAATGTAAGATACAGTCACAGAAAATAATTATATTCATAAGTACGTCTGAGTCAGTGACAACCCTACAACAGATGTATCCATCGGATCGCCATCAATGATGGTGATACATGGCTGTGTACATAATGTATATACAACTCGTCTAAACATCAACCCGACAATGTTAGATCTGTAAATTTGCTTTCGCAAATTTTTGGTTCTTCCCTCGCCGGGATTCGAACCCATGCTACTGTGATATCGTGACACCAAATCGCCTGCACTGCAGCCGTCCCGCTAGACCACACGACCACCTGGGCTCTCAAAAAAAGAGCTTTCGGTGGGCATGTGTTACCTTTCCACGTCAGTTTTAATCTAGCGGCGTACTACAGTACATGATATATAAGGCATGAAGATGTTATTGTTTACAGATCAGCTAAATTATCTATAGTAAAGGATCCTACAAATTAATGTAAGATACAGTCACAGAAAATAATTATATTCATAAGTACGTCTGAGTCAGTGACAACCCTACAACAGATGTATCCATCGGATCGCCATCAATGATATCAAATGATATATATGTATATATGTATTAATATTGACAAAAAATAAGAACATTATGATTTGATGGTCAAGTAATGCCTTTCGAAAAATGGGATGTCAGATATGAGATGGTACAATTCTAAGATTTCACTCGAGACGCAAGTATAAATTATTACAATAGTGGCTGCGTAGATATACATTCACAATAAACAGCACTGACCGATTTGAGCTGGTATAATATTTAAACGATCAAATAATTACAACAGAGGCTGCGTATTTACAAATCCCAAATAAAAAACTAAAGGACAAATGGAAGGTACTAGGATAATAGATTGATGTAATATTCATATAATTTGACCTTGTACTATATATACAGTAAGTTGTTGCCAAATTTGAAACAAGATGTTGATACTAATAAGATCTCGCATTAATACATTATGAACAATTTATGATGCAATAGTGCAAGTTCGAATTTACAAAAGAAATGAATATTCTATTAATAGGTACAATGTTCAATGGCCAAGCATTAAAAAAAAGTTCATCAGTTTACTGAGAATTATTATTTCTACCTTCGGTTTCTGTATCGTTGTGACACAAACTATATCGGAGTATTCTTGAATGTATACTTTTCGTATAGAACAAAATGTGGTAATTTCGTCTTTTAAAATAGTATTAATATTTCTTTCACATAAAGTTGCATTAATTTATAATATCATAGACAAACTGAGAAGTATAAGTTTGAAACTATTAGGATTTTTTCGATCAAGTAACAAGCTCCATAGATATTCAACATAATATTTTGAATGTTTTCTAAACAAAAGTTACATTAGTTATTTTGTGGTTCATATAATAAATGCATAGGCGGACCAGGGGGCCCTGGGAGACCCGCCTCCCCCCCCCCCCTTTTCGTGGGAAAAAAATGGTTGATTATATAGGGAATCACTGAAGCATAACTAGAGCCCCCTTTTGGTCAGTCAGCGCCTCCCCTTCCCCCTTATGAAAAGTTCTGGATCCGCCACTGACATGTGCTTTGAAAATGTCAACCTTATTACATTTATCTACAAAATTATTTCAATTTCAGAGCGTTTTCTTTCTTTTAAATAGCTTCTTGGACTTTAACTTTCCTGAGCTAAGTATTAGTCAAAAGTGTGCCCGTCTCGCTATTAAAGTCATGGGTTTTGTCGTGAATTCATTTCAGGCAGTTACTTTCTTTTCTGCTTTTAATCAAAAAGTCTAGTTCTTTGTCCTATAACCAACGATATTGCTTAGAATGGTTTTCCTCTCGATAGAAAAATAAGCAGCAACATGAACGGACTGTTTCTATTGACCCCCATAAGTATTGATATTAGATATTATTTTCTTGATAGGCACTGATGTGTTGAAGTTTTGTTTTAGGGTTGACCGAAAAGTGTGCCAATCAGTATTATCGTTAATATTCCAAATGAAATCAGATCTTTTGGGTTTATTCTTTATACTACACATTTTTACATTTATTTCATTCTCCGTATTATTACAGGTCACTATTTAGATCGAAAATAGTATCTTTATCTATAATAACACGTTACAGGTTGCACCTAAAGGATTCTGACCTCTGGTTGTTAAGAATACGCGTTTACAATCCTTGGCAAACCTCGAGGCAATTAACAGCACATAACTCACTTGCTTCTACAAACTGATGAAGCCTTTTCCATTATAAGATGCCAATTTACGAATGATATTAAAATTTGTAATTTGATACTTCTAGATACATTTCTGTTGAAGTCACTAATCAGCAAATTTCATTACCGGAACTTGCTAGCTTTGAGCAGTTTTCAAGAAATTCGTACATGAGTTTATCGGTTGTATCCCGATCAATATCATAATTCGGAAAATATGCAATTCCTATAGAAGTTTTAGCATTGCCTATTCTAGACAGAACCCACAAACGCTCATGTTTATCGTCTTTACTATTCAGAAAATTATAGTCTAGAACGGGAAGGTATAACTTTAAGCAGACACCTAAAACCTAAATGTTTGAAAAGTCTATTTAGAAACTTGCCTAGCTTTGGACTTCCCATTATGACCACTTTTATGTTTACGGTTTTGTTTCTTACCGACCTTTAGTTCACATATACATTATCGCCAGTTATGGCACTCACCTCTTGGCCGATGCACTAATGCTGTCTTTTTTAAGTGTCTTTCATATTTTTTATTTGTATAAAAGAGTAATTGATATATCATGTCCCAAATTATAAATCTTTGTATCAAGCAAAACTCGATTTTTGAATTTGAAGAGCATTATTGTCTTATGAAAGGTTGTGGAAAGTATCATTGGATCGCAATTAGACGGAAAAACCATACCTAACCAAAAATACCCGTTTGCCATGAAAATATATCCACAAGGATCAAATCACAGTAAATTTAAACCAGAATATGGTTCCGTATCTTAATAATTAATAATCGACTACAGAATTTCCTGAAAATTAATTTTACTTTTGTTTTCAATGATATAAAAGTTGACAGTTGGTCAAGGACGAAATACAAATGTTACCTCCTTCACTAATATATCTCTAGCTTTATTTGAAAGATTTATAAAAATTAAGAACAATGTGTCATTTCAGCTATCAAATTGTTTGTTTTTATAATAGGTCATTTCCCCGAAATGGTGCAAGGTTGTTCATTGTTGACAGAAAACAGTACTTTTATAGACAGATAACGAGTAGATGTGGGGAAAAACGTGTATAACTAGTTTCTACATGAGTATATATCATTATTTTATGAACGGTCATTCAAATTCTTTGGAATCTGATTGAAAAGAAAACATTTGACCTCATTCAGGATTCTTCTTCGCAAAAATTATCTCCCCATTGCCCAACTTTTATTTCAATCGCGAAATTGAAAGATGTTGTAGGGATAACATGCTGTCCATTTAGCTCATGAAAACCGATAAATTTGTCCTTTTCGCATCATTACCATTCGTACATGGCATTTTTATTTTGAAAGTCAGGAATATGACAGTTGTTATCCATTTGGTTGATGTGTTTTAGCTTTTGATTTTGCCATTTGCTTGAGGACTTTGTTCTGTTAAGAAGTACTTATGTTATTTTACTTTTTTGGGTGAAGTCTGTCGTTAAGGGCTTTTTTGTTATTTTGTTACAAATTTGTTACTCTGCTGTCATGACTTCTTTGTAGGGTATTGCTCTTGACTCATCTATCTATACTATTAAACGAGAAGACCTCATTTTGTGTGTCGCTTCTCTTCCTTCCACAATAAATTAATGGTCATGCCTTTGTGTCCTATAGGTACCATGCATATTCGCATTTGTCATCCTCGATTGTGATTATTCCGTTTGGGTTATTTTGGGAGAAAAACGATAATAAAGGCGTCAGGATATTGTTTCCGTCATCGGTTGGAATTTTCAGGACGGTTTAGAATTACACATAGTTTTCATGAGGGTCGTAATGGGGGTACGTTCATGACGAATAACGGTAAAAGTTCTTCTTCTTGCCAAATGACGATATTTTTTGGTGTATGACGATAAAATGTACACTTTCATATAGACGATAAAAATAGCGACTGATTTTGACGAAGCCAGTTAATTTTTCTCAAAAATCGACGGTAACGATAATTATTTGAGATCTCTGACGAATCACGTTAAGGATATTTTTACGAATCACGGTAACATTTTAATCAATTTGATGCTAACGGTAGCCGAAATAACTGTTTGACGCCCGACGTTAAAGGGCATTGATACCCTCTTTCATAGGTGCCTGGGGGACAGGAACTATTTTTTTCGCTTTATCTGTATACTGTGAACATACATATACTATAAATAAAGTGGCCATTTTTACTTAATTTTTGGCTACTTACTACTAGTATATGTTTATTTGATCAAATTTATTGTGTACTATACATATATGGATATCTATTATTTTTTTTTTCACTATTTGGGGCTGTTTTGTTCTTATCTTTATCAACCTCACTTCTATTTAAATGCATTAGATATTTATAAATAATTTTTTTTTAGGGTTATTGCATGAATATTGGGGAAGTAGAATTTTATATTGCACGAGCTTGCGAGTGCAATATATATTCTACGAGGGACATTATTCCCCAATATTCATGCAATAACCCTTTTATTGTATAGCAATATAATATTTCAAAGTAAAAATTGGTTTAAACTAAGATTTTGTCGTTGATGACGGCATGCATTTTGAAGATTTATTGCACTAGAGCAATATTAGAATTTATTGCACGCTAACTTTTGGTTACTTTTTGTGGGACATATCATATTGCTATTCAATAATATAGATTCTTTATCTATATATTCTTCAAGAACTTTTAAGATAGTTCTCATTAATCCTTTTTCTTTATCTTATTGTTTGTATTGTAATGAAAATTATTGATGTTGTAATGTTTATGCCCTTTAGGGCCCATAATTTGAAAATAAAACATCTTTTTTTTTCTTGTTGCGTTATATGTTATCAGAACAAAACAGTCAACTCAAACACGTCTGAAAATATAAATGGTGTGAGGGAAAGAGAAGCGAATAAATGTTTTAAAAAGACCGATCTTTTATAATTTTGTTGTTCCGTTGAATTTTGGTTATGCACGAAAAAAAATCTATCGTTTTCTGAAAATTACTATTTCTACCTTTGGTTTCTGTATTGAATTGATACAAACTACCTCGGTGCTATTCTTGTATCCTTTTGGTCTAGATATTTCGTCTTTAAAAATGGTATTACTTTCACATTGAGTTACATGTATTAAATATATTACTGTCATAAACCAACTGAGTATAGTATGTGTTTCAAATGAAATTTTATGTCGTTTTCAATTTCTTTCCATCAGGAATCAAACTTCAAATATATTCAACATAATATTTTTGGACCTTTTCTGAACAAAAATCCATTTAATCACTTTATATTTCATGTTATAAATGCGTCTTAAATGAAACTTTATAAAAGAATAACTATTAAACTACATATAAGAAACTAAAAATAACATGTATAGAATGGTATATCTATTTAGTCTATAAAAAAGACCAACCAGCAAATTTACTATGTACCGGATCGTCTAGAATAGGCGATACTATGCAGATAAGGAAAAAATTATATCAGTCTAAAGATTAATAATAATACAGAAAAAAATTCTAAACCATTTTAACAGATTTCCATTTATACCATAAGCCTTCATTTTCTGTAATAAACCATCATGCCAAACTTCATCAAAGGTTCTGGTGAAATCGTAAAAAACAAAACAACTTATCTCTTCCTATATTGTTATAGGGTTAGTAAGTCATACTTCTTAAATCCAAGAGTAAGTTACGACCCAATGTCTATGAAACATAGGAACAAGTCATGAATATGACAACTGTTGTCCAGTTGTTGTCCATGCATTCGTTTGATGTGTTTGAGCTTTTGATTTTGCCATTTGATTAGGGACTTTCCGTTTTGAATTTCCCTCGGAGTTCAGTATTTTGTGATTTTACTTTTTTCTAGTTATTTAAGTAAATAAACGTTATACACATATTTTTTTTATTCGAACTATCGCTTTTAAAATTTGATTTTTGAAATAGTTTTTTATAACTTTAATTGTTGATTCATTTGAATATTAAATAACACATTTGTAACTTTACCTGCATAAGATTAATGTAGGTTTTTTAAATAACTTTTAGATATGAACAAAATTTTCTGAAAATATATTTGCTAGCTCCATTTTAGAAAGAGATGTTATCCTTAATCCCTACCATGAACACGCACATGTCGTATGACTTAATGAAGAATTGCACAATACAAATGTTTTTTAAAAAGTAGTTAGTAATAAAGAGTAATTGATATATCATGTCCTAAATTAAATTCTCAAGAACGATTAGATATGTAGAAAGGAGTAGGTCCGGTAAGGGCCGATTTCGGCCTCAAATTTCAAATTCATTTAACGAAAGATTTTAGACACTTTCTAAACACTTAAGTGTCCAATTCAATTGATTCAATTCGTTAATGTGGAAGATTTTACCTTAATAAGTCATTTAAAACGCCCCGATTCAAGCTTAAATATGAAAAATCTATCAAATATGCCAAAAATCGTCACTTTTCAGATGGTTTTTGTCAAAAATGAAAGTGGCCGCCGCATCCGTGTTTATCCTCAACCTTTATATATATTATGTATTATCATCAAATACAACTTACATTTCAATATTATGAATGAACACGGATGCGGCCACTTTCATTTCAGACGGAAACCGTCTAAAATTTAACTAAAATGCTACAATTGTGAAGATTTCAGTAATTTAGCATGACTTAATGATGCTAGTACCCGAAATATGTGCATTGTGTTGTCAAAAACAGCCCATATTTATGTAGCAGAGACATTCTACTTTGCAATAAATATCTAAACGATTACATTTTCACAATTTTCTAAAACTGCTATATTTTGAGGCCAAAAAGGGGTCTTACTGAACCTACTCCTTTTTCATACTAGCAGCTAAATAGATCGATAGCTTGATGTGGGTTATATGAAAACATTTTGTGATAACTTTGAACGGTCACTTCTGTACAGGTTTAACCCCTGTAACAGAAAAAGCTTTCTTAAACAAAGTTCCTAGGTAGAAATTAACTGAATTGGTACAACTCATCATATACCAGGATTAATATGTTGTGTGCCAGACGCGAGTGACGTATACAAAAGACTCGAATAAAAAAAAGGTTGAAATGCCAAAAACAGTACGGAATTGTAGATTTGATTTATAATAAACCAGAATATGTTATGTTAAAAACAAAGTATCGTCGACAGAATTTCCTGAAAATGGGTTTTACTTTTGTTTTCAATGATATAAAAGTTGACAGATGGTCAAGGACAAAATACAAATGTTACCCATTAAACCTAAACCTCTTAAGCTCCATTTGAAAGATTTGTTAAAATTAAGAACAATGTGTCATTTCAGCTATCAACATGTTTGTGTTTATAACGGGTTATTTTCCCGAAATGGTGGAAAGTTCTTCTTTGTTGACAGAAAACAGTACTTTCCATAGACAGATAACGAGCAGTCGAATGAAAAAATGTTTATAACTAGTTCTAATTGTGAACATGAGTACATATCATTATTTTATGAAAGGTCATTCAAATTCTATGGAATCTGATTAAAAAGAAAACATTTAACTTCAGTCAGGATTCTTCGTCGTAAATATTATCTCCCCACTACCACACCTATGTTTTTTCAATTACAAAATTGGAAGATGTTGTAAAGATAACAAGCTGTCAATGAAACCCGATAGGTTTATCCACTTAGCATCATTTCCATTCGTACATGACATTTGTCTTTAAAAGACAAATGTATCTTCTTCTAGCAATTTATAAGCATAATGTAATATATTTTTACGTCTTTTGACTGATCGGTTATCAAGGTGAATTAATGAAAGATTTACCACATAAAAGTATTCTAATTGAATATTTCATGGAAGAGCATACTAAAATGTGCAGAGGTTGAAAACGAATATCATTATGATACTCAAAAACATGAGATATTGTGAAGATACTCATTTGTAAGATCCACTTCGACATAAGCAAATGTCTGTACTAAGTCAGGAATATGACAGTTGTCACCCATTCGTTTGATGTGTTTTAGATTTTGATTTTGCAATTTGCTTAGGAACTTTCTGTTTAGAATTTTCCTCAGAGTATATATTTTAGGTAATCTGGGATAAGAAATCCTTAGTTTTTCGAAACATTCAAAGTTTTGTAAACAGGAAATTTATGAAAATGACTACATAATTGATATTCATGTCAACGCCGTAAATAATTGTCTTCAATTTAAGTTCGCAAATATCTCGAATCTCCATATTAAAAGTTAAATATGAACACTTAATAACGTGGAACAAATCAGACATTTTGCACCTACATTATTTCTTTAAAGTCAATAGAAACATAATAACAATTCGTATATAAACCAACTTTGCCATTTTTATCATCTATCAAAAGATGTTTCTATTGGATAATTTCAACTAAATATCAACCTGGCCTATTATGTTTACTGTTATGAATCTTTTTCTCATGGAACACTAAAATAAGGGAATTTGAAACTGTTCGGCGAGAAGAGTTCTTGTGTACTTTTTAACAACGACATAGAAGGAATATTTTTAATTTTGAAACAACTAATTCTAGTCTATAAAGAGTACATCATTTTCCTGTTTTTACAGTTTAAAAGACATGATAGTAATATGATCGAATGTATGGGATTGTTGTGGTGATGGATTTTATTATTATACTTTTTTTTAAACTTTATATTCAAAAGTATTGGCAAATAGAATATACAGCTGTGCCAAGAACGTATGATATGTCCGTCATTTCTTAAGAGAATAATGTTCCATAACTTATCAATGTCAAATCAGAAATTTAAAACAACTAAAAGTGTTCAAAGAAATTCAACAAAATTTCATGTAAATTGGTAAAAGCGTTTTTGAGAGATTCTATGACATGTTGACGACGAACGGACGGACAGACGGACACACGATATAAAATTTTAATCCTGGTATCTATGATGAGTTTATTTGCAACCACTGGGTCGATGCCACTGCTGGTGAAGATTTATTTTCCCGAGGGTATCACCAGCCCAGTAGTCAGCACTTCTGTGTTGACTTGAGTTATCATTGATATGTTCACAATTATAAATTAACTGTTAACAAAACTTTAAATTTTTGAAAACCATAAGGCTTTTCTACCTCAGAAATAGATTAGATGTATTTGGCAAAACTTTTAGGAATTTTTGGTCCTGAATGCTATTCAACTTCGTACTTTATTTGGCCTTTAAAACATTTTTTGATTCGAGCGTCACTGATGAGTCTTTTGAAGACGTCACGCGCGTCTGGCGTAAATATAAAATTTTAATCCTGGTATCTATGATGAAATTATTTGCAACCACTGGGTCGATGCCACTGCTGTTGGTGATTTATTTCCCCGAGGGTATCATCAGTTCAGTAGTCAGCACTTCTGTGTTGACTTGAGTTATCATTGATACGTTCATAATTATAAATTAACTGTTTACAAAACTTTGAATTTTTGTAAAAAAAAAATAAGGCTTTTCTACGGACATACAGACGGACGGATAACGGTACACCATAATAAGTCCCGTAAACGAGCGTATAAAGAATGTAAATATTAACTTAATGATAATATTCAGATGAATTAAACTTTTATGACAAATATTATGTAAATTACATAAACATAGATGATTCCATAATGATAATGTTATTTTCTTTGTTATCTTGGATAATGACCGAATCTTTTATAAGACTTCGAAACATATTCCTTATTTTTAAATGTTCCTCATAATATCATGGTCATCTCACAGTTAGAAAACAAATGTCATATTATATTATGTTTTTGAGACAAATTTGCTACGCTAGACCTAGTCCTCATATGGAAGTTGATAGGTAACATAATGGTTTGATTGTGTTACATGCAGATATACCGTCTTATTGAATAAATCCATAAAACCATAACTTTCGGTATATATTAACAGTGTATAATTTCAATGATAATAAGTTATTAGACAGACAACACTTTATATATGTGTGTGATGACAAACGACAAAAACAATCTAATTTCACCTTAAAATTAACTCAGTTTTTTTCAAAAAACAGATTACCATAGTGACTAAATATGAAGGGTAACATCAATGGAACAGCAACCAAACGAAAAAATTAATATAGGGAGAATAATAGATTGAAGTAATATATAAATAATGTGTCCTTCTTATAATTGATAAAGTAAGTTGTTGACAATTTTTAAACAAGATGGTGCAACTAGTTTGATCTCGTACTTAACTTGCATGCACTTAAATATGTTATGCACATTTTGTTATATAATTAGTTCAAGTACGTGTTTTTTTTAAAAGAAACGTATACAATTACAATGTGCAATGGACAATGGAGAAGCGTTAATCATTTTTATCGTTTTCGGAAAATTATTATTTCTACCTTTGGTTTCTGTATTGCATTGATACAAACTACCTCGGTGCTATTCTTGTATCCTTTTGGTCTAGAAATGTGTGATTAAATCCTCATTCAAAATAGTATTACTTTCACATTCAGTTACATTTATTAAATATATTACTGTCATAAACCAACTGTGTACAGTATGCGTTCCAAATGAAATTTTTATTTTGTATTGAATATCTTTCGATCAAGTAATAAACTTTCAAAATATTCAACATACTATTTTGGATCTTTTCTAAATAAATGTTTCATTTTTTAATTTTGCCATTCATGTAATAAATGTGTCTAAATGACACTTTATAAAAGAATAACCAATTAACTACATAAGAAACTTTAAAATATTTACAAATTAAAAAATTACTAAATATTGTCCTTAACACATTGGTAAGCTCGTGTATATACACACCTGTTTCCCCCTAAAATACTTATGAAATTGCTTGATGCATTAGGTTCGCCATGATGTAAGTTTGAAAAGGCTTACAAAAGGTAACGCATATATTAAAATCATTTCTAAAATCCAACTGCAAATTACGACCAAATTCAACTATTTTGAATTAAAAAAAGACAACAAAACTATATACTTATCCATTAAATCAATATCACTCATGATTGCCATATGTTCGTGTCATCAAACAAATTAAGAGTGCATTTGTTTCTAACCCGAAATTTTGTCATCGATGACTATCGTTTAGTAAACGTCAAGCTGCTAGAAACAAATACATCGTTTAATAAACTTTACCGACCCCGCGTAGTCAGACAGAAATAGATTACACTCAGGCACTGTAAACAAACAGGTAAAAGTGCGGGAAATAAATAACCAGGACTTTATGAAAACAACACGTGCTCGTAATTATTTAAACGACAGATGCAGAAACAAATTCATCGTTTACACGTCTCAACGATAAACGATCAACGACTACACGACTATTTTGCGCGTACATCGTTTACGTGAACGATGTCAACGTTGACCAAAAAATGTAAGAAACAAATGGATTAAACGACTACGCGCGTGATCGTTTACATCGTTTAGGTTAGAAACAAATGCGCTCTAAATAAACTTTAATATAAAATAATCAAAAGCTCGAGAAAGATAAAATATTCGCTCATCTCTGTTGGATTACTCGTACCATGATACCCGGACATGTGAATGATACATGTCTGATTATCCATAGTCATTGTTGTTGGCTATAGTTGAGAGGTCTAAATTTGTTAACATAATTTGCTTGGTTTCTGTCTTACTTAAGTGCGTGTCATATTTTGTATTTGTAGTTGGTATATGGTGTAGTTTGTTCTAATTTTCATTTCGTCTATTTAATATCTTTTCTGGATTTTTGAATGTAAATAAATGTTTATAGTCACATAATTTTATTCGAATAATCGCTTTTTAAATTTTATCTTATAACCTCTTTTATATAACCTAAATCGTTGTATATATCACTGCTTTATTTGAACACACACATGTATTAGATTGGTGTAGGTTTTGTATGAAACGTGTTTTTACATAACTTATAAATATGAATAAAGTTTTCGGAAAATAGATTTGCTAGCTCCATTTTAGAAAGTGATGGTATCCTTTATTCGTACCATGAACATGTATATGCAGTAAAACTTTATAAAGAATTACACAATCCAAAAAAAAAGTTAAGTAAAAAAGGGACGAAAGATACCAGAGGGACAGTCAAACTCATATATCGAAAAATAGATTAACAACGCCATGGCTAAAAATAACCCAGACAAACAATAGTACAAATGACACAACATAGGAACTAAAGAATAAACAACACGAACCCCACCAAAACCTAGGGGTGATCTCAGGTGCTCCGGAAGGGTAAGCAGATCCTGCTCCACATGTGGCACCCGTCGTGTTGCTTATATGATTACAAATTTGGTAAATAGTATAATTCGGTAAAGCAAAGTAGATAAAGGCTCCTGACTTTGGACAGACACAAAAATGCGGCGGTGTTAAACGTGACTAGTGATATCTCAATTATCCCCCTACACATCTAGCCAATGTAGAAAAACAAACACACAGTAAAACTAACTGTAAAACTCCATTCAAAAGGATTCCGAGTCCGATGTCAGGATAGGTAACAAAATAAACTAAGCAGAAGGTAACATCGATACATATTTCCAAGTCTAGGCCGGGGTTCGAACCCACAATGTCTAGCACTCGATGGGAGTAAGTTACAAAAAGACCACAAAGTCAAGGCGGTAAAATAAAAATAATATTAAAGAAGAATCAATTTTGTATGTTATAAGGCTTCTAAACACGAACTTTAATTACCTGCCATATTTTGACAACAACACTGACCGATTGAAAAAAATATGACGATTATACGAAATTTATGCGAAAAAATGATAAAATCGTGTACAGAAGACTAAGTTTATGATGGTTGTATGCATTGGTTCAAGAATTGGAATAACATTATTTTTCACCGGTCACTCGTTTCATATGACTTTAACATTGAAAATAGTCAACAAACATGTATTTTAAACATAGATTCTTTTTAATCATTTGATAAATGAGGGGCGAAAGATACAAGAGGGACAGTCAAACTCATAGATCGAAAATAAACTGACAACGCCATGGCTAGAAATGAAACAGACAAACAGACAAATAATAATACACATAACACAACATAGAAAACGTTAAGGAGGAATAACATGTTGGCATACAAAACTTAAAAAGCAGTCACAAGAAGGCAGTGGTTTTAGAGGAGGAAAATCTTAGAATGTAACAGTCGAATCTTTTCTTGTATTATATAAACGATGTTCTAAGTGGTCTCACATTTACAATGCGTTTTAATAGTAAACGTAATCATAAGTTTTTCGTATACATTTTTGTAATTCATCTGCGCGTTAAGAAGTCGATCAATGAAACCGACGTTAGCGTTCCTACAATAGTTATGAATATACGATAATGCTTCCCTTAACATTGAGATGAATAAATAACCAATATCTATAAAGTTTACTAAATGGTATATATTCCTTATTCCAAAAAGCAAGTATCAATTGCAATTAATATTACGTTAAATATAGTAAGCAAACTCAATATATACAATATGGTAATTCGTTATTACAATTCATATAATTTAACAAACAAATGTAAGAGCATGATATTTATTATTATATTTCAACAATCCGGTATTATAACACTTATATACACATTCAAACATATCAAATTCTTTAGGCAATACATAAATGTAGATACTGATGGATTTCTCCAGTGCTAAGGTTTTATTTACTTCACACGAATATCTGTATATCTAATACATTCCAAAATTAAAATATATTCATCCTGAACAGAGTTACAGTTGCACATGTTACATATGCAAGCGTTTCTGTTTATAATTGTTTTGTTTCAATGTTCAAGTTATGTGCATGTGAACCATACTTTCTCATTAATGGTTTGCAATTGTATCTTAAATTTACAGGTCTACTAAGGAAAAGCTGCAAGCAATGACTGTCAAGTTTGTTTAACATTTAAAAAGACTTTTTTAAATGACATTGCTTCAGATGTACATCAGTAACACACTGTTCGACTCAGATCATCTTCACTTAAAACATTGCGTGTAACATAATAAATTTTTCATTATATTTGGTAATGCATTATTTTTACATTGATATACCAAGCCTTCCGCATTTCTGCATAGCAATTTTCAGAATATATTTTTCATTAAAATTCACACTAATATGTCATTATTTTACAATAACCTCTGTACATACAACGAAACTCTCTCAGTTCAATATAGAAATTGTCTAACTTTATTTTGGGCAGGAAGATAATCATTGTTTGTTTATGATTTTTTATTAATATCTTGAGTAGGATTATCACTGATCAAACCATCAAAACAGTAAAACCATTGTTATTGGTTTTCCGGAATATGCTGGCTACAAAAACTAAAAAAATCTTTATTAATTTCGTTATACTTTTTCAAAACCAAAACTGTTTACATTTGCATTTTTAGCCAGGAAGCGAGCTCTCATTTCCATATCAGAATGGAAAATCTGGCGGCACCTATTTTTTTCAAGTTGTAATGTAAATATTTTGAAATAATAAATATTTAATATAAGTTAAGCTCACTAGTAAACAATTATAGTTACATTACATTAATGATCCGTTTGAGCTTTCTACATCTTAAAAAATGAGATAAAATCATGCATCTTTATATATAAATATTTTATTTTTCAAACCATATGTGTCCGTCTTTGTATAAACATATCTTATTTTTTAAACCAAAGCGTCAATAGATAGCAGTGATCCGGCTCAGATTACCTTGGTAGAACAATGAAGCTAGGATGTACAGATTAACGATTGCATTTCTTTGTTTCAAAGATACAACTTGTAGCTGTACTTTATGCGACGTGTTTTAAATTTTAATCTTTATGTAATGGTTATAATAATAATGGAAACAGTGGGCATTGTTAAGTTAGTTGAATGCATTTTGAAACCAGATCTTTAAATGTAAAGTTTTATAACTGGTGTTGTTTCAATTGTTCTACATTTTCAAGCGAGACATAATAAAAGAAAAAAAAATCGCATACTAAGTAACTCGATTAAGGCGATACAAATCATGCTTACAAACAAAACATCTAAAGAAAATGCTCAGATTATAGATATACCAAACCTGACAACCAGTTGCAAATAAAGTGAAGTTGTTGGATTTTTTTTAGTTTAATTTAACATACAATTCTATGTGTATACTTTTTCAACAAATATTTTAAATAGTTTGTCATTCTTTTTTCCGAGGAAACAACAAAAATTATCAATAAGTTGCAGCAACTATATTAGAGCTGCAATCAAAAACAAATTATCCAATTAACCATTTACAAAATTGTTTGAATAGCCTGACTTGCTGTTAACATGAACGTACATATCTGACCGAATTGAGGTAGTTTATAGATCACAACCTCGCCATTTTAATCTCAATCAGTCGATCTACAAAATAACATAAAATCAGTTCTGTACAGTTAATGTAATGTAATAAAGTTATATAAGTTATATACACAGAATACCCAATGTTTCCTAAAGCAACAAGTTATATATCTTTAAAATAATTGCTATTCATATATGCCATATATATTTACTTGCAATGCGAAAATACCATAACTTAAAAATACTCAGTTAGTATTTTTTTTTAAAGAAAGACACACTGTTATGGAATTCAGATTTTGTCAATGCGTAGTACGAATTATTGTACTTATTAAAAGATGTTGTTTTTTTGTTTGTTTGACATATCTATACTATGCTGTCGATAGACTACAACAGTTGATCGATTCATTGGTGGTTGCTTTACCTCGCATCAGCAAAAAAAAAAAATATATCACAACGAAATTTAAGATAGCAGTCTGTTGGTGATAAATACTCAAGTTACGAATCATTATAATATAATTTACATAGAAATATGTCGTCCACATTATCTTAGTAACATTATACATGATATAACACTAAATATTTCTTCTAGCGTCACAATGTATATCTTTATTTAGATTGTATATCATTTTAAACTCGGTTTTATGTTTTTATGGTCTTAACCCGAGTTGCTATAACCCTTACTTTTGGTTTAGTTTTCAATGGCCGTCGCAAGCAAGTCCAAAATGTATCATCATCATTTAGACATTCTGAAAAACTCAAATAGGTTTTTTGTCCTATCACCTCCATTATCCGGATGGGTAATTCTTTGAATGGAATATCTTCCATTAATATAACAATTATAATGTTTCCCCTCTCACGTGAGCAAATTCCCTCCATGCGAGCAATATTAAATTCATAATTAAACCAGGTAGACTTTAGAAATTCACGTGTTATTAAACAAATGGTCTTTCTGCTATGGTGAATACCATTTATTATATTTTCGGCAATTTCATTCCCTAGTATAAAATCTCGATGATGAATACATAATCTCTTTCCATTTTTATTTTCGAATCTACCAAACGATTTAACAAAATGTCGATCATGGTCGGCATATGAGATTAATGCATCAAATTCATAATTTTGGATGACATGGAGTGGTTCGTAACCTCCGAAATATTGTCTTTTGAACATATGAAACGAATACTTTAGCTTAATTCTATATCTATAAACAATAGCACCGAAAATCATTCCAAGTGATACAAACAAATAAAGCAGCTCCTATAATTAATCCAGTTTAAGAACGTTTTGTGTAAACTGAATAGCACATCGTTGACATATATTAGTTCTTGTTTGCTATCTTTGCAAGTAACATTTGAATACGATCCCATTCTTTTTCGATTTTTTTTATACCAGAGAAGAAAGGAAAGAGAGTCACAAGAGCATTCAAACGGATTGTGTATCATGTTTATTTTCATGTTTTGTGACGTAACTTTGTCAAGCTTTTTCGTGGCATTTCTGATAGAAAAGTGATCTGGTTATAAGACAAATCTAAAACATTAAGATTCCATAGATGAGAAATGGTAACATTCCAGTCAGTCAGAAGATTATGACTGATGTCAAGAGTTTTAATATTTAGAACATGAGCGAAAAAATTGTTTGGTAATGTAGTTATCCGATTTGAAGATATATTAAGAATTTGTAACTTCAACTGCTTTTTAAAATAAGTCCCCGCGTTCAAATGTTTTCAAGGAATCTCCAAGAAAATTTCCCTGTATTAATAGTTCTTCTAGATTAATGAAACCAATGAAAAAAAGCGCGTTGATCGTTAAACACATGTTTTCAGAAAGATATAAAATCTTAGAAATAAGGAACTAATACCAGTTAATGTGAAAATTCCGTCTATTTTATATTTTTCTAACGTAATCGATTGCCCATAAGACTCAGTACCCGTAATGATTTTGGTAAGTACGTCGGGGCTAGATCTTCTGTCATCTCAAGTCTGTTCCCATCCAAATATAATTCCATTAGATTTGTGTCTTTACGTGGTTTTATGTCATCGATAAAAGGAATAGTACTAAATCCGTATGGACAATAGATTTGATTTGCCTTCAAGACTTTGATATCTGTCTTTGGTAAATCTTGCGTGATATTACGCAAACCACAAAATCCTAACATCGAATTGAATTATATATCTCCTTAGATTTTTCAATTTAGCTATTGCTCCTGATTCAATGCTTTTCAAGTTTATTTCGCTTCGTGGTTTGTTGATCTGATGGTATGGATTTAATGAAATGTCTAAATAAAGGCAACAGTAGTATACCGCTTTTCAAAACTCATAAATCCATGGACAAAAAACAAATTAAAACTGAGGGAAACGCATTAAATATAGGAGGAGAACAACGACACAACATTAAAATGTAATACACACAGAAACGGACTAAGCATTAAACAAAGTCCTATGAGAATAACAAATATAACATCAAAACCAAATACATGAATTTGGGATAGATAATTACCGTGACACGTCTTATATCAATGTGAATTCACACTCAAAAATAAGAGAAAACAAACGACACAACGGAAACACAACGTTAAAATGTAACACACACAGAAACGAACTATAATATAAAAATGGCCATATTCCTGACTTGGTACAGAACATTTTTAAAGGAAAAAATGATGTGTTAAAACTGCTTTTGTGGCATGCCAAACCTCGCACTTTAATGGCAATGTTAAATATAACATTAAAATGACAACATAATATTACAGGACTACAATACAAATAGGAGAACGTATTATGCAAAGAAACACATGAATAATAGATAACAAAAGGCATCAGGTTTAAAATTCAATACGCCAAAAACGCGCCTCGTCCACACAAGACTTACCAGTGACGCCCAGATATAAAAGTTCGAAAGTCAAAAAAAGTACAATGTTGTACAGCACTGAGGATCAAAAGTTGAAAAAGGTTGTGCCAAATACGGCTAGGGTTTTCTGCTTGTGATAAGAACATCCTTATTATTTAGAACAATTTATGCTATTGCAAACAGTAAATATTACAAATGAATATCAAAGATATACATGATAAAACTGAAGTCTTAACTAATTACAGAAAACAAAACCTGAATACATAATACAAAGACCAACACAGAAAATAGACACACCCGACTTAGTCCAGGTCTCAACGTAAAAAGTCATAAAAATGACGTCACATACGATACTAAAGATGTTATTTGAGATACATTTTCAAAATAGTTTTCTGTGATGGTTTCAATTCCGAGATTTCCCAGCATTAAATTATTTATAGATAACGCCTGCAGATTTTTCATTTCTGAAAACACTTTTCCGAATGATGTGGTCAAGAAGCCATCAAAAATTAAGGTACGAAGAGACAGTAGGTGTTTAAAAACTTCGTTGGGATATACAGGTTCAGTTGTGTCATATCCATTTTGACTAATATCTAAATCATTTAAACTTTGAAGATTATTGAAGACGTTTTGTTGGAATACCGTTCTGGTGTAACTCAGTAGGTTCTGGTGAAGATCTAAAACCTGAAATATTAGAATTTACAAAGGGATGACGTCCAAATGAATTGGTCTTATTCACTGACAAATCTAAATGAATAACTGATTCAGGTAATTTTCTACCATCCAATACTTTGTGAAAATAATTATTACCCAAATTAAGTTGTTGAAGATTTTTTAACTCTGATTCTGATTCTGTTCTGTTGATTTTATTAAATGAAAGATCCAAAAATAAGTAATTGATCAGGTAACAAAAAAGCGTCTGGAAAAAAGTAAAATCACAAAAATACTGAACTTAGAGGAAAATCAATTCGGAAAGTCCATAATCACATGGCAAAATCAAATAACAAAACGCATCAAAAACGAATGGACAAGAACTGTCATATTCCTGACTTGGTACAGGCATTTTCAAATGTAGAAAATGGTGGATTAAACCTGGTTTTATAGCGCTATCCCTCTCACTTTGATGACAGTCTCATCAAATTCCGTTATATTTACATTGATGCGTTAACTAAACAGAATATATTCAAGATTATTGTGGCTAAAGTTGATTGTTCTGATGGTTTTCTCTAAACTTAAATTTGGATATCTGTTTATTCCATGATTTGCACAATTTATAACTATTTGATTGCAGCCACATTTTGAACCCGTTTTTTGTCATATTATTACCAGACAAATAACATACTTATATTAAATAATGCATAAAATTGAGAATGGAAATGGGGAATGTACCAAAGAGACAACAACCCGACCATAGAAAAAAAAACAACAGCAGAAGGTCACCAACAGGTCTTCAATGTAGTGAGAAATTCCCGCACCCGGAGGTGTCCTTCAGCTGTCTAAACAAATATATACTAGTTCAGTGATAATGAACGCCATACTAATTTCCAAATTGTACACAAGAAACTCAAATTAAAATAATACAAGACTAACAAAGGCCAGAGGCTCCTGACTTGGGACAGGCGCAAAAATACGGCGGGATTAAACATGTTTGTGAGATATCAACCCTCCCCCTTTACCTCTAGCCAATGTAGAAAAGTAAACGCATAACAATACGCACATTAATTAAAATTCAGTCCAAAAGATGTCCGAGTCTGATGTCAGAAGATGTAACCAAAGAAAATGACAATAATACATAAATAACAACAGACTACTAGCAGTTAACTGACATGCCAGCTCCAGACTTCAATTAAACTGACTGAAAGATTATGATTTCATCATATGAACATCAGGCACAATCCTTCCCGTTAGGGGTTTAGTATCATACCATCATTACATATATGAGAAGAACATAACCCGTGTCATGCCAACAACTGGTTTTTGAATAAATGTGTTTAGTTCCGATGCAAAGACCCTATAAGTGAATCAATATTAACGCCAAATGCAATCTTTAATGACCTGACAACAGTATCGTAACTATATCCCTTCTTAATAAGTCTATTCAAAGGTTTTGTTAGTTTTTGAGGTGAATACTGACACCTTCTTCTTCACAACAATTTCAAGACTTTTATCACTTCCTTGTTTAGAAAGGCACACTAGTATTAACACAATCTCAGTATTCAATTACATTATAATAAATAACATTGACACATTCTTTATATTTCTTTAAACTTTTACGAATTGTTAAAAGCTGAAAAAATACAAATTAAACTACAATTGTACAATGTGTTGAAGAAATGTCATTGTTAACAAAATTTTAAATTTATACTAGCACAGTCCGATGAATCCGAGATCCAGTTAATTTCAATCACTGGTAACCATAATTAAGATTTAAAGATTAAACAGGTTTTAACCCTCTTTGAAATAGATTATATTCATTGATAAAACGTTTGTCAAAGAATTAAAAAAATTCTTGTTTGATATTTTTCAAATAGAATATAATGCGTTCGTTTATTTAAATACTACTGGTTATCACATATAACTGTTCGCGTCGTTGTAAAAGTCATTTAATAAAAAGTGCGGACACAGAATTTTTAAAACGTGAGAATTAGCGGCAGAAAATAAAATGACACGTTATAGGCAAATTTCAATTATTTAGTAGCAGTAAGATCGAACAAGTTCATAGTCAACTGCCGTTCATTTTGTTGTTTGATCAAACTTTAATGGACCGATTTATCATTCGTTTTTTAACAATTAATACGCAAATTTAGTGATACCATAAGGCATATATTGTTAATAGTGAACAAAAGGTAAGACATGCTACACAGTGGAACAAGTTAACAGTATGCTGGTATTTCTTATTGACAACATATTTTTTTTGAATTTGGTGGTAGACTTTTTCAACAAATTGCCGGCATGCCTATTGGAACAAATGGTGGGCCTCTCCTTGTCAACCTCTTCTAACTTTTATCTAATTTCACATTCAGATATATTGATGAAGTTCTTTCCATTAACCATCCGAAATGTTCTGGTTGGATTAGAGAAACAACAAGCATGGCTTCATCCGCCTCATTTTTTATACTTATACCTCGACATTTGACATACACAGTCATCTAAATACCAGAATCTATGACAAACAAGACCATTTAAATTTTGAAATTATCAATTTTCCTCATCTGCATGTGTTGAATTATATCAACTTCATCTGCATATGGGATATACATTTCCGAACTTATTCGGTATTCAAGAGCTTGCAGCTCTTACTCAGACTTTGTAAAACGTTACCAGTGTCTGAGCAAAAAATTGATGAACCAGGTGTATATCAAAGAATGCCCCGTCCTTTTAATAAAAAAAAAACGTTCATCGGAAGGTTCCAAATCCTTGTTGATAAATATTCCGTATCAATTTCACTAATAAATTCTCCATGTAAAGAAATATATGGCGGTTGATACGTGTGTACGGAAACGTATATGTATCGTTTTGTTGTTGTTGATATTGACTTGTTGCTTTATATCCTACTTATCGATATATTGTATGTCGACTTGTGTGGCGATACCGAAATAAATTATAAAAAAAAATTGCGAAATATTGTGTAATATCAAAACAATGCCTTACAAAAAGTATTGACTTGAAGTAGATGTCGATATATTAATGTCGATACAAATTGTAATCGAATTTAATCATATCGATTAAAAATGACAATCAATGTATTACTGATATTTATTTCAATATTTCGGGAACAATAGCGCTACATGTTTCTTATATAAGATTTACTAGAAAATGGTTTGTTGCATTGTTTCGACATCTATCGATTTCCACATTATAGAATGGTTGACAATGGCGATCTTTTTGAAAGGATACATGTAAACTCGAACCTTCGACAACTCGCACTTAACCAACTCGTACCCATTATTTTTTCAGCATGATAGTGTTTCCATTTGTAAAGTTATATTTAAAAAAATATATATTTTGTAATTAATCTACTAGAATTATTTAAACGTGTGGCAAATCAGAGCAGGTGTGAATATATGTTGGTAAACTAATTAACGGCACGCTTAATGTGTGGATAAGACGTGTTGATTCGTGGACTGTGTTTTGAGTTTTCCAGAGTTTGGTATTTCTGTTCTTTCACTTCTTATTTACTGATAATCGACATCCTTCAGTTATGAAACAATTATCAATTCGAATTATAATACACCTTGGATTATTTATTATATTACTTTTCAATTTTAATTCTTTATTTGTTTCGACACATTATCAATAAGATTTAAAACACGTGCTGTCTCCCTTAAATCTCTATATATTCACATTGTAATACGAAATGGAATTACTTAAATGGAATTCAACGTACAAAGACCTCATATTTTTTTTAACCCTTTTACTCAATTAATTGATATCGTCCGACCTCACCCAACAAATTATGTGAAGGCAATGTACATGATATAGTTGATCAACTACAAAATAATACCAGAGGGACAGTCATTAATAATTCAACCTTTTATTAAAGCGTCCCAAATGATGAAGTTAAAATCATCCCTTCGTAAATTTTACGGACGCCATCACATGTTGGTCGACCGTTATGGAACAACTGTTCCACAGATGATATAAGATATGTTCCTTATGTCATAACTACAACCCCCTTCCTTCAACACGAATATGACCTATCGAATAAGATTATTTACCGGATTTGTAATAACTTTTTTTTTTAACTACATAATAATTTTATTCATCAAATTTTGCTTGTTACATAAATCATCAAGATTTCAAGCTTCTCTTGACGTACCCTGTTACAATCCACTGACTACCCAGGGAATAATCATCTGATTAAATTAATTGACATACATTTTGTTTACAAAACTCTTTATTAACAATATTAAAAAAGTATTCATTGATTATGTTTCTTTTAATTGAAAGTAACATTGGACTTATTGTCTTATGTCCAATAATATTGGTATCTACTCTCTTGGTGTATTCATTTATAAAAAGTCTGAATACGTCTATGTTTTTTTGTTTTCTGCTCAGATACATAGTACGACTTATATATTGAAAAACTAATAATTGTAACCAAAAAATTTATTGGGTAATACTTGCTGTCTGTAATTTTGTATCCAAATATCATGTGTTGTAATTTTATTGAAAAATCTAAATTACTCTTTTTTAAGAGATCGTTTATTTGTTGCCAAAATCTTGTTAAATAAGAGCAATAGAAAAAATAATGAGCATAGTCTTCTTTTATGTTACAAAAATTACACACACTGTTATTAGTTATTTTCCATTGAAATAAATGTTTTTTTGGTTGGTACAATAAACTGTAGTAGTTTCCATCTGTATATTTTTAATTTATTTTCAGTTAAGTATTTGAAAATAAAGTTATATAATGAATTCATATTTGAAGCTTCTTGCAATGGTAAAATTTTGAGCCACCTGTTTATCCCTACTGACGTTTCTTTTTTACTATTCACTAGAGAGTCATATAACAATTTTTTTGAAAAAAATGAAGTCTCAAAATAACGATCTTTCCATGTGATATTATTTCTCTGGATATTTACTTTACTTTGGACAGAATTTTCTTGTTTAACTATGGCAATCCAATTTTGTGGAATGGATTGTTTTAATATATGAAATTCAGCAATCCAGTTTACTTTACACTTTAATTTGTTCAAAATATAATTTTCTGATAGTGACATAGTGTCATCTAGAATGTCATTCAAGTATATTATATCACTTTTAATCCAGTTTTCAAAGATAATTGGTTTCTTATGAAATGCAATAAATTTATTCCCCCAAATTGTTTGTTTTCTTATATCAGCATATGTCACTGCTTGTTTTGTTTGCCCACCCCCAGTCAAAATCCAGGACTTTATTACTTCTCTATAAAATTCTGGAACATATTTAAAATATTCTAAATGTTTTATATCATTAAATTCATATTGAATATAACTAAAATATTATTAGACATATTTAAAAGGTATAAGCTTCCAGTTGGCAAATTTACCATTAACTAGTCTATATACCCAGGATGCTTTAAGCGATATTAAATAACTTTAAAAATCGACCATTTGTAATAACTTGAGCAACACGATGGGTGTCACATGCTGAGTAGGATCTGTTTACCATTCCGGAGCACCTGTAATCACCCCAGTGTGTGGTGAGGTTCGTGTTGCAGTCTTTAGTGTTTAATGGTGTGCCTTGTGTGCTGTTTTTGGTTATTTGTCTCATTGTCTTTTTCTTCATTATCCATGGCGTTGTCAGTTTATTTTCGATTTATGAGTTTGACTGTCCATTAGGTATCTCTTTTATAGTCCTAAACTAGGGATCACAGACATTACTATAAAATTTCCTCTGTCTCGTTTCATGCATATACCCAGGATTTTACTACGACGGTAATCTCAACTCAGAGCCTTTCAGAAACCATGCAGTTAATTTCAGTTTTAATGAAATTATAAATGTCTTCCACCTTGCTAATTTACCAAATTATCCGCTTATGGAGTATCACTTCTCAATTCATACAGTATTCCGAAACTTGCAGCTGTTTCTTGAAATTTGTACAACGTCATCAGTGTCAAAACAAAATTTGAATTACCTAGGTGTGAAAAAGAACGTGTTGTTCTTTTATCTAAAAGAAAAAAAGCATTTGAAAGTACAAAGACATTTTAGATCAATTTTATGGTCCACTTCATAAATAATTTAGGGTGTCATGAGTTATAGGTCCTATGTGCTAAATCTGTGTAAAATTTGATCTACTTTACAGGTCTAGTTTTTATTTGTACAATCGTGTTCCATTTTATTCTATGAAACTTGGAATGAATCGGTATATGTACATCCAGTGTCAAAGTAGTTTTGCGTTTCTTATGCAGATTGGACCACAGAACCTTTTCAAATACATTAGGCTTTTACTCGGTTTTTTTTTCATTTTGTATATCCTTGGGTTTTTTTCGAGCCTTTTCCGCGTATGGAGTATTCATTTCTCAACTCAAATTATAATCAGGAGCTTGAAGCTGCTTCTAAAGAATATTTGTAAAAAGTGTCAGCAGTGTCCGGGTAAAAATAATTGAGACAGGGTTTAGTCTTGTTTTCATTGATGTTTAATTCTGCATGTTTTATTATTTTTTTAAATAACTTGTTTGAATATAATATTGATATAGTAGATTATCACATATTTGTTACGAATACGTTGGGTTTTGCATATGCAATAACCTCAAAATTGCCCGGGGCAAAAAAGACGATATTGATATTGTGCCCTGGTTCCAAATGACGTCACGTCATTGCGTCCTTAAGGACACTTTTGTGATACAAAATTAAAAATTTTACCTGTTATGTTTTATTAAATTGTAATAATTGAACTTTGTGTCTCTATTCTGCAGAACTTAGATATGTGATAAATAGATTATAACATGTCTTTTCCATATTGGCCCTGGTATCATCCCTCGACCCATATCGGCCCTCGGCTAAAGCCTCGAGGCCGATATGGGAGTCTCGGGATGATACCAGGGCCAATATGGAAAAGGCCATGTTATAATCTATACTTATTTGATATACGTATACATTTTCAACGTGTGGACCATATTCTGGTTACTCTTCCGGAGTTTACTCGTTATACCTATATTGTCACATGTGGAGTTCTGGTCTGTTTACCCTTCCAAAAATAATTCGTATACGTATATTTTTCATATGAGGAGCATGATCTCCTTATAATTCCAGGGATTATTCGGTATACGGATTGCATCAGGGAATTTTTCGGACACATTAGGCAATTACAGTTTTGTTTTTATTTTGAATACCCTTGTTATTTACCAGCTTTATCCATGAATGATGTATTCATTTATCAACTCATATCATAATCAGGAGCTTGCAGCTGCTTCTTAAAAGTTGTAAAAAAAATGTTAACAGTGTCTGGGTAAAAATAGTTGAGAGAGGGTTAAGACTTGTCTTCATTGATGTTTAATTCTACATGTTATACCTATATTTTCAACATATGGATCATGGCCCTTCAATAGTTTATTCGTTTTACCTATATTTTCCACATGTGGATCATGGCCCTTCCGGAGTTTATTCGTTATACCTATATTTTCCACATGTGGATTATGGCCCTTCCGGAGATTATTCGGTATACGTACATTTTCCAAATATGGAGCCTTGTCTACTAACCCTTCCAAAGACAATTCGTATAGGTATATTTTCCGCATGTGGATCCTGGTACCATTATACTTACCGGATAGTTTACGCATGTGGAGCCTGGTATCATTATACTTACCGGATTATTCGGTATACGTATATTTTCAGCATGAGGAGCATGTCCTGCTTTCACTTCCGGATTATCTAGGGTCACTTTGTTTTGTTTAAAATTGATTTCTCTTTCTCTTGCTTTAGTCTTAGATTTTCTCTTTTTGATTTATGAATTGCAATGTGTGTTGTTTCTTTTGGTCTTGTCCATCCTTTTACTGAATAATGTCTTTCAATTTCAAAATGTCACAATTAGCATTTTTGTTAGAAAACATAAACGATGGTTAACATATTTGGTGACGTGTAAGCGCTATTGTTGAATTCTGTATGGGTTCATATATGTATATATATATATATAAGTTATCAATTTAATAACGAAGGTAAAATTCCAAAAATACCGAACTTCGAGGAAAATTCAAAACGGAAAGTCCCTACTCAAATGGCAAAATCAAAGGCTCAAATGCTTCAAACGAATGGATAACAACTGTCATATTTTGACTTGGAATATGCATTTTCTTATGGAGAAAATAGTGGACTAAACCTTGTTTTATAGCCAGCTAAACCCCTTACTTGTATGAAAGTCGCATAAAATTCAATTGCATTGACACTGATATGTGAACGAAAGAAACAATCATAATAAGCAAAATATCAAAATAGAAGTAAAGCAGTCAACATTATGTTTTAATCTTAATCACAGTAAACATGTAACAAAGACACATAAACAGGCATATACACAAAGCACTAAAGCAAAAATGAAAGACAAGAATACAAAAATTACTATAGAACAATAACACAATGACGTTTAAGTACCGAGCTACGTCAAATGCATACTACCAAAAATAGACTGAATAGGTAAAGTAATATTAAGAGACAAAAATATAAAAATATTATAACTACTTCTTAAGACGATTAACAACGTCAGGACCCTGAATCAATACTGCAAGACCGTGAAGTTGATACGGAATATTTATCAACAAGGTCTTGGTACCTTTCCAGCATTTGTTATTTTGAAAAAAGACGCGGTGTTTACATCGTTGTCAATATAATGGAATTTGATGCGACTGTCATACAAGCTAGAGGTTTAGCTAGCTTTAAAACCATGTTTATTAAACCATTGTTTACATAAGAAAATGCCGGTATCAAGTCAGTGTTTATCAATTCGTTTGATGTGTTTGAACTTTTGCTTTTGTCATTTGGTAAGGGACTTAACTTTTTGAATTTTCCTCGGAGTTCAGTATTTTTGTGATTTTACTTTTGACATACCTTGATCATCAATTTTTTACTCAGATACTGGTGACGTTTAACAATGTCTGATCAGCATTTGCAAGCTCGTGAATACCGAATAAATTGGGAAATGTATATCTCATATGCAGGTGAAGTTTGTGTTTCGCTACTAAGCTAAAATCGTCAAAGATTATAATACTGAGATGACCGTGTAGGTTATATTCGAGGTATAAGTCTAAAATAATGCAGAGGAAGTCGTGTCTATTGTTGGGTTTTTTTCTTACTTTTAGTTCTGGAGGATAAATCAGAAAAGCTTGGAAAGTTAATGGAATGAAAAGCATCACTTTACCTGAATGAGAAATTAAAAGTCCTGCCTTCTTTCGAAGGAACTCCGACTCATATGGAAAAAAAAGAGAGGTCGGCAAGGAGAGGTGTACAGTTCGTTCCCATAGGAATGTCGATAATGATATCAATGAGATTTCATAAAAATACGGTTTTAAGAACATTTATTTGTCAACAGCATGCTTTGTGTGAAGAAGTATTTATAAGTAGTCAACAAAGGTCATCGTAGTACCCATAATACGCTCGGGTATATTTGAAAACTGTTTATATAAAAACAAAGAAGATGTGGTATGATTGCCTCTCTTCACAAGAGACCAAATGACACACAAATTAACTAGCATATGTCACCGTAGGGCCTTCAACAATGAGGAAAGCCCATACAGCATAGTCAACTATACAAGACCCCAGAATGACAAATGTAAAGCAATTCAAACGAGAAAACCACCGGCCTAATAAATATACAAAAAAATGAACGAAAAACAAATATATAACAAACGCAAACAGAAGATAACCATTGAATTACAGCTAGGATCCTGACCTGGGACAGGCAAATACATACAGAAAGTGACGGGATAAAACATGTAAACGGGGTCCAAACAATTCCCCTGATCTAGGACACTTATCAAATTGATAATACTAGAAATACATCCATCAAAAACACAGAGTAGACGGTGCCCGTACCAGTAGATCCCAACATCAATAAGACACGGGGTACATATCTGAAAGTACTCGCAGTTACTGACAGCTTGTTCAAAGGCAATAACAACTAAAAAATAAAATCATCAATTTAAGGCAAAATTATCAATCAGTTAACATCCATGCAACATCCAATGAATGTATCTGCCATAAACAGTCAGAGAAAACCTTGTACAATGCCAAGATACATGTATAAACAGATTGTAGATACATATGTATATAACAATGATATTTGGTTTGTTTTTAATTTACTGATAACATAACCAATATCAATACCAATACAGATCTTATTACAATGTTTAATTGGTAACCTTTTAGAATAAGTTCATACAAAAGATCGATAAGTTTACCATGATCGTTTCTAAATTTTAACACCTTGGTTACCATGAGGATGTGCCATCCCGTTTTGAAATAAGTTTTCCACAGTTATAACCAAACCGCAGAACCAATTCGTTATCAAAATCTAGGAAAAAACAGTTATAACCGTCTACTTTTGATTTTTTCAAAGTTAGTTCACTTGGGTGAGTTTCGGCAGTATATTTAGAAAATTGTTGATTATTTAACTGTTTAACGACAAATATATCATCGAGATAACGGTAAGTGCTGTAAAATTTATCAATTGAATGCAATTTAGATGGATCTTTACTGAGTTTGGTCATAAACTGTTAAACTGTTAACCTTTACGGACGTATGCATACAGAGGTATCTATCTACCTTTCAAAAAGAAAACAAATCTGATACGTTACATCATCGATCGGTTTCACTTCAAATCAACACAACTGGTACCTCTAAACTATTATTAAACTGAATGCATATATTTTGTACGATAATTGTGTCAAGAACATTATTACATGTGCGTCCGTATTATTAAGTAATCGTTATCAGCCTATATGTTTTCATAAATTTGAATCCAGTTCCAAAAGTTTTGTAGCTAATTCCTCTCGAGTGCTGGAAGTTGTGGTTAGAACCACGGATGGGTCAAAACAACTATTATCAATTAAGCTTTTTAAAAGTAAAAGTTATCATATAGTTTTTCGTAAATAGTGTCTGCGCGTTAATAAGTTGATTAATTAAAATTAAATAAGCGTTCCTACAAGTGATGGACATGATTTGTATTAATTGTATTAATTGAGGTAATAAATAAAGTTTCGGAATGGTATATATATTCTTTATTCCTAAAGCAATACAGCTTATGGTTATTATTCATCAATATTATAGTTATAGAAGGCATAACATAGTACAATATGACAATTCATTTATAACATTAATGCAATAAAAAACAAATATAAGAGTATGATATATATTATTTGATATATATATTAACAATCTTGATATGTAACACATATAAACACATTGAAAATTACATATTCTTTCGGAAATGCTTTTAAAATACTTTCCGAAATTATTAGTTTTTATTATGTTACGACATATAACAATTGTGTAAGTTTAAATATTTATCGATTTTCTCTTGTACTATGGTTTTATTATATTTCATAAGAATTCATTTGAATATAATACATTCTGAAATAAAATTATATTCATCTTCAACAGTATTACAGTTACACATATTAGTTATCAAAGGTACCAGAATTATAATTTAATACGCCAGACGCGCGTTTCGTCTACATAAGACTCATCAGTGACGTTCATATCAGAATAGTTGTAAGGCTTAACAAGTACAAAGTTGAAGAGCATCGAACACCCAAAATTCCAAAATGTTGTGCCAAAAACGGCTAAGGTATTCTATTCCTGGGATAAGAAAATCCTTGGTTTTTTCGAAAAATTAAAAGTTTTGTAACAGGAAATTTACAAAAATTACCATATCATTGATATTCATGTCAACACTGAAGTGCTGACTTCTGGGCTGGTGTTACCCTCGGGGACGAAACGTCCACCACCAGTGGCATCGACCCAGTGGTGTAAATAGTTATCAAAGGTACCAGGATTATAATTTAATACGACAGACGCGCGTTTCGTCTACATAAGAATCCTCAGTGACGCTCAAAATAATTGTAAAGCCTAACAAGTACAAAGTTAAAGAGCATCGAACACCCAAAATTCCCAAAAGTTGTGCCATATACAGCTAAAGTAATCTATTCCTGGGGTAAGAAAATCCTTAGTTTTTCGAAAAATTCAAAGTTTTGTAGCAGGAAATTTATTAAAATTACCATATTACATATTCTAGAATTTCTGTGTAACCCAGTCCATATTAAGTAACAAGGGAGGCGGGGCTTATTCTATACACGGTTACTAGGGGTGTTATGTCCTTTTTTATTCCATATTAGATAGAAGGGAGGCGGGTCTTATTTCATACACGGTTAGTAGTGGTGTTACGTCCCTTTATAAAAACAAAACGGTACTGAGAAAATATCTCTAAGGTTTCAACAGACGAAAAAAATGATGATTAAGAGGGAAATAAAATCATAAAACACTTTTAAACCTAACAAATTGTTATTGTTGGCATCTGTTTTTGTAGGAACAAGATCAATGGAAGTAGTTTCTTATAATGCTAACAGTATTGAAGACTTGCTCATTTTGATAGGTCACTAGTCTAAATTTTACACGTTAAGATAGTCGGTAAGATAAATTCGTTACATAGTGTGCTAATGACGTGATACGGTATATATGGGGTCAGTAAATTCCATATGGGAATTCGAGCTTTGCTCTCACCCCATATGGAATTTACTGACCCCATATATACCGTATCAGGTCACTAGCACACAATTTAACTATTATTATCTTACCTCCTATAAATTTCTAGGAATATGATTGGTTTATTGCGTCAGCGTGGAGACCGTGTATATTTCATATAAGGTTTTTTTAGGGAGGCGGGGCTTATTTCATACACGGTTCGTTGTGGTTTTACGTCCCTTTAAAGTTCATATTAAATCATAAAGGAGGCTGGGCTTATTTCATACACGGTTAGTAGTGGTGTTACGTCCCTTTATGAAAACAAAACAGTCTTGAGAAAAAAATCTTAAAAGGTTTTAACAGACGAAGAAATTGATGGTTAAGATTAGAATAAATCCGTAAAGCACATTTAAACCTAACAAGTTGGCATCTGTTTTAGTAAGATCAATGGAATTAGTTTCTGAATGCTTACAGTATTGAAGACTTGCTCATTTTGATAGGTCACTAGTCTTAATTTCACACGTTGAGACAGTGGGTGAGATAAATTCGTTACATAGTGTAACATAATGTTACAATAAAATAACACACACAACAATATAGAATACCGCATAACAACTATAACATGTACATTTTTTAACCTCCATAACACACACGACTTAAGAATAGCTATATAAAGAAATTTTGGACAACTAAAAACTAAAATCAATTAAACAGAGACATTGATAGACTCAAATCCATTTACCAATTTCTGTTCAAAAGGAAATAACTCAAACGTTTTTCTAGGAACCAGTGATGTAAACACAAATTTAGAATCAGCATAGCAAAGAACCTAAAAAATTCATGTTTTTTTTTTTTTTATGAAACTTGACCCTTTGGGCCTCAATGTCGTATTATATAGTTAACAAGTGCATACACTTAAATGTCTCGCTTTCTTTAATAATCACTGATATTATGTTGATATTCCTAAATATAAAGCTTTACTACTATCACATAAAATTAACATGATAAACTGATGGGAAAATACATGTACACCTTACAATCATTCAATACACTAAATATAGTTGACCTATTTCTTAAAGTTTTTTAAGAAACAGACTTAAAGAAGAAAACTAAACATTGACCAATGAACCAGAAAAATTTGATCCAGGTCAGATGAAACATACCAGGCAGACCTAACATTTCTTAAATTTACCAAATATACTACACCTATTGCTATAGTATCTGAGATATGGACTCTCGACCACCCAAACCTTAACCTTGTTCACTGATCTTTGAAAAAAGGTCGAGATTAAGTGAAAACTGTCTTACTGCCATGAGGACCTTGCAAGGTACGCACATACCAAATTTAGTTGTCCTATTACTCATGATCAGAAAATTATCTGAAATTTTTTTTTTCAAGTAGTCACTGAACCATAAAAATGAGATCAAGGATAATGGTCAGTCGGAAACTTCGTAAAATAAGGCAGCTATATACAAAGAATGAAACGTACCCATTCTAGAAAGGTTTTAAAGAAGTTAGATAACGCGTCGCCGCCGCCACAGGATCACTATCCTTATGTCGAGCTTTCTGCGACAAAAGTATCAAGCTCGACAAAAATGAGGTATATTTGTTATGTAAAATATCGTATTTTAAAAACCAAACAGTAAATCAGATGTTTATTTCCTTTGTTAACTATATTTTATACTTTCACAAATACGTATTTTAAATCTTAACCTTTAAGTACTGATTACAATAGTAATGATATATTACCGTAATAGGAAACCACAGCATGTTTTGGGTTAGTTGAACGAGATATATAAATTTCGAAATTAGATCTTTTAATGTTTATTTTTATGATTGGTGTTGTTTCCTTTCATCTGCATTTCCAAGCGTAACTTAATAAAAGAAACGAAAATAAACATTCCTCACCCTCATATATAATACGCAGTATCTTTAAATTACTTGGAAATGTATATGGCATATATGTATGGCCATTATTATGCGTATGTGTCGTGTTAGTAACTTGTTGCTTAAGAAAATATGTTGAAATCTATGTTAATAAAAGTGCATTTATATGTATAGTCTAGTTGGTCAAGTAGTCTAAAGGTGTCATACCACCAATTACTCCCTCAAATTTAGAACGTATGTGAAAGTAGGCCTACTCGGACAAAAAATAGTGCATTTGATGTCAGTGTTTACTTAAACTAACCAACAAATTGGCAGAAATGAATTCTTTTGGTGAAAGAGAAATATATAATGACCATTTTGAGCTAAAATTTACTTGTTTATGAGTTTGCATTCAAAATTGAATATTAATGCACTCCATAGTATACTAATTTAAGATTTCCAGAAAACCAGGGGTTATTTTTAGTGATACCTCTATTCGGAAGACCTTTTCTTTTTTAAATGATTTTAAACATCTGTTGAAAATTGGCATGTAGAAAGGTGATACCTGTACGATCAGGATATACCTACTTTCTATGAAGTTAAACGTAAGGTAAAATATTTAGAAAGCTGTGAAAATTGTAAAATTTGGTTGAACAGATAGGGACTTTTAATTGGTGATATGACACCTAAAGCGAAGAAAAAAATGCAGGCGATATTGTCTCGATTTCTCAATATCATGTTTTCGAGGCCAGACAAGAAAATAACAAAGAGTTATTATGAATATGATATGTGTTTTCGGTCGTGTACACTTATAAGTTTAGATTCTTTTTAATCTGAGTTCGAACTATTGATTAAAAGTTCCGTTTAGCATCACTCTTCAAACACAATCTATCTTTTACATAATTAACTTACGAATCAGAGGGAAAATAATGATATTTGTTACATCGAGATATGTCGTCCATATTATATTAGTATTATTATCCATATCATAACTCTAAAAAGCTCTTTAAATATTACAAGATGGTTTTTAAATCAGTTTAATGTTTGTATCCTATTTAAAACCGAGATTCTTTTAGCATTACTTCAGGTTTAGTTTTCAATTGCCGTCGCAAGCAAGTCCAAAAATGTATCATCATCATTGAGATATTCTGCAAAACTCAAATAGGTTTCTTTTCCTATCACTTCCATTATCCGGATGGGTAATTCTTTGAATGGAATATCTTCCATTAATATAACAATTATAATGTTTTCCCTCTCACGTGAGCAAATTCCCTCCGTACGAGCAATGTTAAATTCATAATTACACCAAGTAGACTGCAGAAATTCACGTGTTATTACACAAATGGTCTTTCTGCTATGGTGAATACCATTTATTATATTTTCGGCAATTTCATTTCCTGGTATAAAATCTCGATGATGAATACATAATCTCTTTCCCTTTTTCTGTTCTAGTTCTATCAAACGATTTATAACAAATTGTCGATCTTGGTCGGCATATGAGATAAATGCATCAAATTCATAATTTTGGATGGCATGGAGTGGTTCGTAACCTCCAAAATATTGTCTTTTGAACATATGAAACGAATATTTTAGCCTAATTCTATATCTATAAACAATAGCACCGAAAATCATCCCAAGTACTACAAATAGAAATAAACCAGCTCCTATCATTAATCCAACTTTAGAACTGCACTTTTTCTGTAAACTTAACAGCACATCGTTGACATATATAAGTTCTCGTTTGCTATTCTTGCAGGTGACATTTGAATACGATCCCATTCGCTTTCGGTTTTTTTTATACCAGAGAAGAAAAGAAAGAGAGTCACAAGAGCATTCAAACGGATTGTGCATCATGTTTATTTTTATGTTTTGTGACGTAATTTTGTCAAGCTTTTTCATAGCCTTATCTGAGAGGAAAGTGATCTGGTTATAGGACAAATCTAAAACATTAAGCTGCCATAGATGAGAAATCGTAACATTCCAGTCAGTCAGAAGATTATGACTGATGTCAAGAGTTTTAATATTTAAAACATGAGCGAAAAATTGTTTGGTAATGTAGTTATCCGATTTGATGATATATTTAGATTTTTTAACTGCAGCTGCTTTTCAAATAATTCCCCGTTTTCAAATGTTTTCATTGCATCTCCAAGTAAATTTCCCTGTATGAATAGGTCTTCTAGATTAATGAACCCAATAAAAAAATATGCGTAGATGTTTAAACACATATTTTCAGACAGATCTAATCTCTTAACTTTTGTAACATTACAAACTGGTCCCAGAAAATACTGAAAATTATTTCCACGTAAAGAAATGTATTCCAAAGTATCATTGCTCATCCAGTATGGAATGATTTGGTCCCCGAGGTTAGAACTTTCATAAAATATACGTTTTGTATTTGGTGGAATCGTGTTGACAAAGGAGATTAGATGATCAAAATATGCACAGTTGAGAGGTGGGTATGGATGAATATCTACAGCTGTAAGATGTGAATGCGACTGGATGTCTCCAGTCCTTGGAGGTTTGACATAATCCACAAAGTTTACATAATCGAAAGGATATGTGTCAGCTATCAAACCAAATTCGTCCGATTGATACGGTTCCTGAAGTTCTTGTGCAGATCCACCTACATTTTCTTTTTGAAATTTACAAGAATGCTTGTTAGATTTTCGGTCTGATAAACATTGAATTGTATCTGTGAAATCATTACAAACAAACCATCCAGAGTGTACTCTATGTGACTGGGTTTGGTCTTGAGAACTCAGATATAAGGAATTAATACCTGTTAATGTCCAAATTCCGTCTGTTTTATATTTGTCTAACCGTAACCGGTTACCCATAAGACTCAGTATCCGTAATGTTTTTGGTAAGTAAGTCGGCGCTAGATCCTCTGTCATCTCAAGTCTATTACCATCCAAATACAATTCCGTTAGATTTGTGTCTTTAAGTGGTTTTATGTCATCAACAAAAAGAATAGTACTGAATCCGTATGGACAATGAATTTGATTTGCCTTGAATACTTTGATATCTGTATTTGGTAAATCTTGTGTGATGTTACGCAAACCACAAAATCCTAACAACGAATTGAATGATATATCTAAACTCCTAAGCTTTGTCAATTTAGCTATTGCTCCTGATTCAATGCCCTTTAGGTATACTTCGCTCCCTGATGTGTTAATCTGACGGTATCTAGTTAATGAAATGTCTAAAGACGTTATTTGAGATAAATTTTCAAAATAGTTTTCTGTGATGGTCTCAATTCCGAGATTTCCCACCATTAAATTATTTATAGATAACGCCTGCAGATTTTTCATTTCTGAAAATACTTTTCCGAATGTTGTGGTCAAGAAGCCATCAATAACTAAGGTACGGAGAGATTTTAAGTGTTTAAAAACTTCATCGGGATATACGGGTTCAGTTGTGTGGTACCCATTCTGACCAATATTTAAATCGGTTAGATTTTGAAGATTATTGAAGACATTTTGTTGGAATACCGTTTTGTTGTAACTCAGTAGGTTCTGGTGAAGATCTAAAACCTGGAGCCTTCTTGAATTTACGAAGGGATAACGTCCAAATGAATTGATCTTATTCCCAGACAAATCAAAATGAATAACTGATTCCGGTAATTTTCTACCGTCTAATACTGTGTGAAAATTATTATTACTCAAATTAAGTTGTTGAAGACTTTTTAACTCTGATAATGAATGATTTTCTGATCTGTTGATTTTATTAAATGCAAGATCCAAAATAAGTAATTGATCAGGTAACAAGTAAGCGTCTGGAATATATTCAAGATTATTGTGGCTAAAGTTAATCGTTCTGACGGTTTCATATAAACTGAAATTTGGGTATCTGTTTAATCCATGATTTGCACAATTTATAACTATTTGATTGCAGTCACATTTTGCACAAGTTTTTGTCATATTATCATCAGACAAAGAATTTACCGGCAGTAATAGTAATCCTAAAAAACTGACACTCAATAATACAGACATCCTACTTCACATCCATTTCAAAACTTTTTAAGTACTTCCTTGTTTAAAAAGACACACTAGTATAAACACAATCTCAGTATCTAATTACATTATAATGAATAATGTTATGTATGCTGGTAGGATCCAGTAGATTTAACTGATTATTGAGTATAGACACAGAACAAGACTTGCAGTTGTTGATCTATATTCCTTTAACTATTTTGCCAAACGTTAAAAACTGAAAAATACAAATTGCAATACAATCGTACAATGTTTTGAATAAATGTCATTGTTATCAAAATTTCATAATGTTGTTCTTAACAAAATTTCAAATTTTAATACAATCACACTCCGATGAATCCGAGATCCAGTTCATTTCAAGCACTGGTAACCAGATTTAAGATTTAAAGACCAAACCGGTTTTATACCTCTTTGAAATGGATTATAAGAATTTATAAAACGTTTTTGAAAGATATGTAAAATGTATTTCAATCGCATTGAATTTCTTTTAAGCAAGATTGATACTCTTTGAACGTACTAAAATGCGTTTGGTCATTCACGCACTTTTTTTAACTACGGGTAATACGTTTTTAATTGTCCGCGTCGTAGTTAAGGTCCTCGGAATATGAGATATACGTTTCTGTGGAGCAGGATCTGCTTACCCTTCCGGAGCACCTGAGATCGCCCCCAGTTTTAGGGGGGTTCGTGTTGCTTAGTCGTCAGTTTTTCTATGCTGTGCATTTGTCTGTTTATCTGTTTATTTTTAGCCTTGGTGTTGTCAGTTTATTTCAATTTACGAGTTTGACTGTCCCTTTTGTATCTTTTGTTCCTCTTTTATAAAAAGTGCGGACATTGAAAGTTATTTAAACCTGAGATTTAGCGACACTATACAGAAGTACACTTTTATGCAAATTTCACTTATTTAGTAAAAGTAAACTCGTAGAAGCTCACAATCAATTGACGTTCGTTATGTTGATTGGCCAAACTCTCATGGGAAATTATAGTGCGCCTCCCTATGCTAACCTCGTCTTATTTTCATATGTATCGGAGTTCATTAAGATACTTGCCAAAAACAAGACGATCAAAGGAAGCTAGGTTACTTAATTTCTCATTCAGAAATATTGATGATGTTCTTTCCATTAACAATCCTGACTTTTCTGATTGGACTTCCCCCAGAACTAACAATTAAAGAGATAGCAGACATGGCTTCCTCTGCCTCATTGTTAGACTTTTACCTCGAATTTGACATACACAGTCATCTCAATACCAGAATCTATGACAAACAAGACGATTTTTATTTTAAAATTATCAATTTCTTTCACATTTGTAGCAATATACCAACTTTATCTGCATATGGGATATACACTTCCAAACTTATTCGGTATTCATGAGCTTTCAGCTCCTACTCAGACTTTGTAAAACGTCACCAGTGTCTGAATGGATGAACCAGGGATGAACCAGGATATTTCAAAGAACCTCTCGTCCTTTTTTTCAAACGTCACCGGAAGGCACCAAGACTTATTGATAAATAATCCGTATCAATTTCACAAATAATTCACGACGGTCTTGAAGTATAGAAATAAATTAAGGTTAATACTGTGTATTGTTTTGCTTCGCGTTCAATGTATATATATATATATATATATATATGTACAACTCGTCTAAACATCAACCAACAATGTTAGATCTAAAGATTTGCTTTCGCAAATGTTTTGTTCTTCCCTCGACGGGATTCGAACCCATGCTGCTGAGATCTCGTGACACCAAATCGCTTGCACTGTAGCCGTCCCGCTAGACCACACGACACCTGGACTTCATTAAAATAAAGCTTTCGGTGGCCGGGTGTTACCTTTCCTCGTCAGTTCTAATCTAGCGTCGTACTACAGTCCATGATATATAAGGCATAAGATCAGCTAAATCATCTATAGTTAAGGATCCTACAAATTAATGTAAGATACAGTCACAGAAATAATTATATTTATAAGTACGTCGAGCCAGTGACAACTCTACAACAGATTTATTCATCGGATCACCAGCAGTGATAGTGATACATGGCTGTGTACATTATGTAATTACAACTCGTCTAAACATCAACCCAGCAATGTTAGATCTGTAAATTTGCTTTCACAAATTTTTTGTTCTTCCCTCGCCGGGATTCGAACCCATGCTACTGAGAAATCGTGACACCAAATCTCCTGTATCATAAAATAAATTAATAAATAAGTTTCAAGATAAAAGTTCCAGTTAAATCGATTTCAACCCTTCATTGGGACTCTTCAGGATAACTGATATATAGGCGTTCGTTATGGGCGACTTTGTTAAGGAGGATTAATTTTAATACTTATTATTTTATGAAATATATTATATTAATATCTGACACATGTGAAAATTATTTTTATCGCATATATATATATCATCCTTAGTAAGGTATGATGTCGTATAGTGAACAACATGTTTGATTACAAATGTTCTGAAAGATGTCGATATAAGAGATCAACCTGTTTAGTATTTATGTCTGGTACGATATCGTATAGAAATAACCATGTTTAGTATATACTAGATTCTATACATGTGTTACTAAAAATTGTTACTTACTAATCGACATACTCACCCAGAAATCAATTAATTTCATACAAATTGTCTCTTATATTCAACAACGTGACATAAATCATCAATAATTATAATATTGTCTTCATATATCAATCATCTACCAGAAACATCAAGTAATATAGCATGTTGTTCTTTATAGGAATCAATGCTAGAATATTATTTAAATATTTACTTGAAAATTTTACCCATTTTAAACTAAGTATATCGTAACAACATTTCTTATTTGAAGATCATTAATATATTTATAGCTGACATAATAAAAAAACAATAGTCTACATCGTACAATTAATTAAAAAAGTATTGTGCATTATCAACGTCGACATAATGACAAATACCTAGTTTTGCTCAATATCATATTTCATGTACATTCGTAGACATATAAGCATACAAGCAAAATGGTTAAGATTATTTAATATTTACTTGAATTTTACCCTTAATACATATACGAACAACATCCCTCTTCTGAGATCATTATATTTCACTGAAAATAACAGTCGTCATCGTTCATTAATTTAAAAAAATGATTGTGCATTTATCATGTCGCATAATTGACATACCCTGTTTTGCTCAATTCTATTTCAATGATCATTGACATATTAAGCATACAAGCAAAAGGTGATAGGTATTCTTCTCGCATAAGACCAATGTAACAATTAAAATATTGTGACAAATTTTCCTCATGTTTAACACATAAGTTTATTGTCAACACAAAATATATTTTCTTATTGTACGTGGATGAAGGCCATACAAGATATTTATAGTGACTACGGGAGAGTTTGCTTAAATCAAACAATCATGCACTAACGAAAATACGGACCAAAATATCTTCAAAATTAAGTACTTAGTGAGCAAAAACGTAAGAAAACTATTTATGAAGCAAATATACAACTTTATGTTGTTTCAAGAAGCAAACAAACAAATAATTTGATTACAGTGTACATGTCGTAGACGAAATCGTTATCAACATAGAAATGTTTAAGATTTGATATATGCCTCTTTGTTTGGCGTTAGATATAGTATGAACAACTACCAATGTCTGATCAACGACAACAGATTAGAAACGTTCTAATTTTAATTTTAGTAGGAAGATAATTGTTGTCCTTTTATGATTATCTTATAAACATAGTTTGAATAGGATAATCACAGATCAAACCATTAAATCATCAAAACATTAAGAACAGTATCGTCGGTTTTCCAAACTACGCTGGCTATAAAAAAGAATAAACGTTAATAACTTCGTTATACTTTTCCAAAACCAAAACTGTTGATATTTACATTTTTACATACACCAGGAAGCAACCTATCATTTCCGGATCAGAATGGTATATCCATTTGCTCTAATTTTTTAAAGTTGTAATTTTATCTTTTTGAAATACTATATCTTCAACATAAATTAATCACTCTATTAAACTAATTGAGTAACCTTACATAAATAATCCATGTAAGTTTTCTACATGTAACATTAAAAAATGAGGCAAATTCATTCATTTGTCTATATATCAACATCGTACCAGAACATCAATAATCATACATGTTGTTCTTTTATATGGACATCATGCTAGAATATTTATTTACATATTTAATTGAAAATTTTACCCTTTAAAACATATACGAACAACATCTCCTCTTTTGAAGATCATTATATATTTCAGCTGAAAATAACAAAGTCGTCATGGTTCATTAATTAAAAAAGATTGGGCATTCTCATGTCGCATAATTGACAACCCTGTTTTGCTCAATTCTATTTCAATGTCATTGACATATTAAGCATACAAGCAAAAGGTGATAGGTATTCTTCTCGCATAAGACCAATGTAACAATTAAAATATTGTGACAAATTTTCCTCATGTTTAACACATAAGTTTATTGTCAACACAAAATATATTTTCTTATTGTACGTGGATGAAGGCCATACAAGATATTTATAGTGACTAAGGGAGAGTTTGCTTAAATCAAACACTCATGCACTAACGAAAATACGGACCAAAATATCTTCAAAATTAAGTACTTAGTGAGCAAAAACGTAAGAAAACTATTTATGAAGCAAATATACAACTTTATGTTGTTTCAAGAAGCAAACAAACAAATAATTTGATTACAGTGTACATGTCGTAGACGAAATCGTTATCAACATAGAAATGTTTAAGATTTGATATATGCCTCTTTGTTTGGCGTTAGATATAGTATGAACAACTACCAATGTCTGATCACCGACAACAGATTAGAAACGTTCTAATTTTAATTTTAGTAGGAAGATAATTGTTGTCCTTTTATGATTATCTTATAAACATAGTTTGAATAGGATAATCACAGATCAAAACCATTAAATCATCAAAACATTAAGAACAGTATCGTCGGTTTTCCAAACTACGCTGGCTATAAAAAAGAATAAACGTTAATAACTTCGTTATACTTTTCCAAAACCAAAACTGTTGATATTTACATTTTTACATACAACAGGAAGCAACCTATTATTTCCGGATCAGAATGGTATATCCATTTGCTCTAATTTTTTAAAGTTGTAATTTTATCTTTTTGAAATACTGTATCTTCAACATAAATTAATCACTCTATTAAACTAATTTAGTAACCTTACATAAATAATCCATGTAAGTTTTCTACATATAACATTAAAAAATGAGGCAAATTCATGCATCTATGTATATAAATATCTTGTTTCGTAAACCAAAGAGTCAATCAGGTTCACAATTGCATTTCTTTGTTAACAAAATTAAACTTGCAACTGTATATCTTATACATTATTTAGTTAGAAGACCGAGGTATATACATTTTATAACCAGATCTTTGAAGGTTTAGTATAATTGGTGTTTTTTTTAATTGTTCTCCATTTTCAAGCGTTACATAATAGAAAAATCAAAATACGCATACTAAATAGTCATTAAAATCGACACGTTAACTCGTTGATCTGTATTTCCATAAAGAAATTAGGTATATATACTAAACTACAACCAGTTGCAAATAAATTGAAGTTGGGGCGTGAGAAATTCATTCGAGTTCAATGTGATACATGGTGATATACACTTCCATGTATATATTTTCTCCGCGTTAGCTTTGAATAGTATGTCTTATTTTTCCGAGGAAATAATAAAAATTATGAATATGGTGCAGAAACTTTTACAGAGCTGCCATCAAAAACAAATTATCAAAATTACTTAACAACTTTCATGATTGTTTAAGACACCTGACTTGAGGCAAACACAAACATTTGTGACTGAAATAAGGTAGTTTTATAGTTCATAACCTCGTCATTTAAATCTCCATTAGTCGATTTACAAAACAGAAAAAATACAACCATTGTTTTACAGTAAATGCAATGTAATATAGTTATATAAGTAATATGTATAAAATACAATATGTTTTCTAAAGCAACAAGTTATAAATTCTTATAATAATTGCCATACATATATGTCATATATATTTACTAGCAATGCAAGCACACTATGTACATTTGTAAATTTAGATTTTTTAATTTGAGTTTGAACTCTTGATGAAATATGTCAAGCTCTTTTAGGCATCACTCTACAAACAAAATCTATATTTTACAGTCATTTTGGTCGACTGGTTTAAAACTAATTACACTTTTTGCTAGAGTTGTAGTGTAGATAGCTTATGCATTTGAAACTTTTCACATCGTTTTGATGAATTCAAATCAAAACAGTAAATAAACATTGACAAACTTGTCTCGCCAGTTTAACAATGAATCATACAGTTGTCTAAATAAATGAAGCGTTGGCTCACAGGGATATATTGCTTCTTTGTATATCTCTCGAGTGCCCTATTATGTTGGGTTTTTTTTTAAAGATACGCTTTAATGGAATAAAGATGTCGGGAACTGTCAATATAAATTCATTTACTAATGAAAAGTTGTTTGTTAAGTGCTTGCCTTATCTATACTATGCTGTCCATAGACTTCGACAGTTGAACAATTTATTGGTGGTTGCTTTACCTCGCATCAGCACAAAAAGACAATATCGTGATGAAATATAAGACAGTCTGTCGGTGATAAATACGAATCATAATAATATAATTTACATATATATGTCGTCCACATTAAAGTAGTAATTTTAATATACGTGTTATAACCCTAAATATTTCCTCAAGCATTACAATATATATATCTTTTTTTTTTATACTATATATAATTTTAAACCTGAAGTATTAGAATTTACAAAGGGATGACGTCCAAATGAATTGGTCTTATTCACTGACAAATCTAAATGAATAACTGATTCAGGTAATTTTCTACCGTCCAATACTTTGTGAAAATAATTATTACCCAAATTAAGTTGTTGAAGATTTTTTAACTCTGATAATGAATAATTTTCTGTTCTGTTGATTTTATTAAATGAAAGATCCAAAAATAAGTAATTGGTCAGGTAACAAAAAAGCGTCTGGAAAAAAAGTAAAATCACAAAAATACGGAACTTAGAAGAAAATCAATTTGGAAAGTCCATAATCACATGGCAAAATCAAATAACAAAACGCATCAAAAACGAATGGAAAAGAACTGTCATATTCCTGACTTGGTACAGGCATTTTCAAATGTAGAAAATGGTGGATTAAACCTGGTTTTATAGCGCTATCCCTCTCACTTTGATGACAGTCTCATCAAATTCCGTTATATTAACATTGATGCGTTAACTAAACAGAATATATTCAAGATTATTGTGGCTAAAGTTGATTGTTCTGACGGTTTTCTCTAAACTTAAATTTGGATATCTGTTTATTCCATGATTTGCACAATTTATTACTATTTGATTGCAGCCACATTTTGCACCCGTTTTTTGTCATATTATTACCAGACAAATAACATACTTATATTAAATAATACATACATTCTTCTTCACAACAATTTCAAGACTTTTATCACTTCCTTGTTTAGAAAGGCACACTAGTATTAACACAATCTCAGTATTCAATTACATTATAATAAATAACATTGACACATTCTTTATATTTCTTTAAACTCTTACGAATGGTTAAAAGCTGAAAAAATACAAATTAAACTACAATTGTACAATGTGTTGAAGAAATGTCATTGTTAACAAAATTTTAAATTTAGATACTAGCACAGTCCGATGAATCCGAGATCCAGTTAATTTCAATCACTGGTAACCATAATTAAGATTTAAAGATTAAACAGGTTTTAACCCTCTTTGAAATAGATTATAGTCATTGATAAAACGTTTGTCAAAGAATTAAAAAAAATTCTTGTTTGATATTTTTCAGATAGAATATAATGCGTTCGTTCATCTAAGTACTACTGGTTATCACATATAACTGTTCGCGTCGTTGTAAAAGTCATTTAATAAAAAGTGCGGACACAGAATTTTTAAAACGTGAGAATTAGCGGCAGAAAATAAAATGACACGTTATAGGCAAATTTCAATTATTTAGTAGCAGTAAGATCGAACAAGTTCATAGTCAACTGCCGTTCATTTTGTTGTTTGATCAAACTTTAATGGACCGATTTATCATTCGTTTTTTAACAATTACCACGCAAATTTAGTGATACCATAAGGCATATATTGTTAATAGTGAACAAAAGGTAAGACATGCTACACAGTGGAACAAGTTAACAGTATGCTGGTATTTCTTATTGACAACATATTTTTTTGAATTTGGTGGTAGACTTTTTCAACAAATTGCCGGCATGCCTATTGGAACCAATTGTGGGCCTCTCCTTGTCAACCTCTTCTAATTTTTATCTAATTTCACATTCAGATATATTGATGAAGTTCTTTCCATTAACAATCCGAAATATTCTGGTTGGATTAGAGAAACAACAAGCATGGCTTCATCCGCCTCATTTTTTATACTTATACCTCGAAATTTGACATACACAGTCATCTAAATACCAGAATCTATGACAAACAAGACCATTTAAATTTTGAAACTATCAATTTCCCTCATCTGCATGTGTTGAATTATATCAACTTCATCTGCATATGGGATATACATTTCCGAACTTATTCGGTATTCAAGAGCTTGCAGCTCTTACTCAGACTTTGTAAAACGTTACCAGTGTCTGAGCAAAAAATTGATGAACCAGGTGTATATCAAAGAATGCCCCGTCCTTTTAATAATAAAAAAAACGTTCATCGGAAGGTTCCAAATCCTTGTTGATAAATATTCCGTATCAATTTCACAAAATAATTCTCGATGTAAAGAAATATATGGAGGTTGATACGTGTGTACGGAAGCGTATATGTATCGTTTTGTTGTTGATGATATTGACTTGTTGCTTTATATCATACTTATCGATATATTGTATGTCGACTTGTGTGGCGATACCGAAATAAATTATAAAACAAAATTGCGAAATATTGTGTAATATCAAAACAATGCCTTACAAAAAGTATTGACTTGAAGTAGATGTCGATATATTAATGTCGATACAAATTATAATCGAATTTAATCATATCGATTAAAAATGACAATCCATGTATTACTGATATTTTTTGCAATATTTCGGGAACAATAGCGCTATATGTTTCTTATATAAGATTTACTAGAAAATGGTTTGTTGCATTGTTTCGACATCTATCGATTTTCACATCATAGAATGGTTGACAATGGTGATCTTTTTGAAAGGATACATATAAACTCGAACCTTCGACAACTCGCACTTAACCAACTCGTACCCATTATTTTTTAGCATGATAGTGTTCCATTTGTAAAGTTATACTTAAAAAATATATATATTTTGTCATTAATCTACTAGAATTATTTAACGTGTGGCAATTCAGAGCAGGTGTGAATATTTGTTGGTAAACTAATTAACGGCACGCTTAATGCGTGGATAAGACGTGTAGATTCGTGGACTTTGTGTTTTGAGTTTTCCAGAGTTTGGTATTTCTGTTATTTCACTTCTTATTTACTGATAATCGACATCCTTCAGTTATGGAACAATGATCAATTCGAATTATAATACACCTTGGATTATTTATTATTATTACTTTTCAATTTTAATTCTTTATTTGTTTCGACACATTATCAATAAGATTTAAAACACGTGCTGTCTCCCTTAAATCTCTATATATTCACATTGTAATACGAAATGGAATTACTTAAATGGAATTCAACGTACAAAGACCTCATATTTTTTTAACCCTTTTACTCAATTAATTGATATCGTCCGACCTCATCCAACAAATTATGTGAAGGCAATATACATGATATAGTTGATCAACTACAACATAATACCAGAGGGACAGTCATTAATAATTCAACCTTTTATTAAAGCGTCCCAAATGATGAAGTTAAAATCATCCCTTCGTACATTTTACGGACGCCATCACATGTTGGTCGACCGTTATGGAACAACCGTTCCACAGATGATATAAGATATGTTCCTTATGTCATAACTACAACCCCCTTACCTCAACACGAATATGACCTATCGAATAAGATTATTTACCGGATTTGTAATAACTTTTTTTTTTAACTATATAATAATTTTATTCATCAAATTTTGCTTGTTACATAAATCATCAAGATTCCAAGCTTCTCTTGACGTACCCCGTTACAATCCACTGACTACCCAGGGAATAATCAGCTGATTAAATTAATTGACATACATTTTGTTTACAAAACTCTATATTAACAATATAAAAAAATATTCATTGATTATGTTTCTTTTAATTGAAAGTAACATTGGACTTATTGTCTTATGTCCAATAAAATTGGTATCTACTCTCTTGGTGTATTCATTTATAAAAAGTCTGAATACGTCTATGTTTTTTTGTTTTCTGCTCAGATACATAGTACGACTTATATATTGAAAAACTAATAATTGTAACCAAAAAATTTATTGGGTAATACTTGCTGTCTGTAATTTTGTATCCAAATATCATGTGTTGTAATTTTTTTGAAAAATCTAAATTACTCTTTTTTAAGAAATCGTTTATTTGTTGCCAAAATCTTGTTAAATAAGAGCAATAGAAAAAATAATGAGCATAGTCTTCTTCTATGTTACAAAAATTACACACACTGTTATAAGTTATTTTCCATTGAAATAAATGTTTTTTGGTTGGTACAATAAACTGTAGTAGTTTCCATCTGTATATTTTTTATTTATTTTCAGTTAAGTATTTGAAAATAAAGTTAAATAATGAATTCATATTTGAAGCTTCTTGCAATGGTAAAATTTTGAGCCACCTGTTTATCCCTACTGACGTTTCTTTTTTACTATTCACTAGAGAGTCATATAACAATTTTTTTGAAAAAAATGTAGTCTCAAAATAACGATCTTTCCATGTGATCTTATTTCTCTGGATAATTACTTGACTTTGGACAGAATTTTCTTGTTTAACTATGGCAATCCAATTTTGTGGAATGGATTGTTTTAATTTATGAAATTCAGCAATCCAGTTTACTTTACACTTTAATTTGTTCAAAATATAATTTTCTGATAGTGACATAGTGTCATCTAGAATGTCATTCAAGTATATTATATCACTTTTAATTCAGTTTTCAAAGATAATTGGTTTCTTATGAAATGCAATAAATTTATTCCCCCAAATTGTTTGTTTTCTTATATCAGCATATGTCACTGCTTGTTTTGTTTGCCCACCCCCAGTCAAAATCCAGGACTTTATTACTTCTCTATAAAATTCTGGAACATATTTAAAATATTCTAAATGTTTTATATCATTAAATTCATATTGAATATAACTTAAATATTATTAGACATATTTAAAAGGTATAAGCTTCCAGTTGGCAAATTTACCATTAACTAGTCTATATACCCATGATGCTTTAAGCGATATAAAATAACTTAAAAAATCGACAATTTGTAATACCTTGAGCAACACGATGGGTGTCACATGCTGAGTAGGATCTGTTTACCATTCCGGAGCACCTGTAATCACCCCAGTGTGTTGTGAGGTTCGTGTTGCTAAGTCTTTAGTTTTTAATGGTGTGCCTTGTGTGCTGTTTTTGGTTATTTGTCTTATTGTCTTTTTCTTCATTATCCATGGCGTTGTCAGTTTATTTTCGATTTATGAGTTTGACTGTCCATTAGGTATTTTTCAACAATCTTTTATAGTCCTAAACTAGAGATCACAGACATTACTATAAAACTTCCTCTGTCTCGTTTCATGCATATACCCAGGATTTTACTACGACGGTAATCTCAACCCAGAGCCTTTCAGAAACCATGCAGTTAATTTCAGTTTTGATGAAATTATAAATGTCTTCCACCTTGCTAATTTACCAAATTATCCGCTTATTGAGTATCAATTCTCAATTCATACAATATTCCGAAACTTGCAGCTGTTTCTTAAAATTTGTACAAAGTCATCAGTGTCAAAACAAAAAATGAATTACCTAGGTGTGAAAAAAAACGTGTCGTTCTTTTATCTAAAAAAAAATAAATTTGAAAGTACAAAGACATTTAAGATCAATTTTATGGTCCACTTCATAAATAATACAGGGTGTCATGAGTTATAGGTCCTATGTGCTAAATCTGTGTAAAATTTGATCTACTTTACAGTACTAGTTTTTATTTGTACAATCGTGTTCCTTTTTTTTCTATGAAACTTGGAATGAATCGGTATATGTACATCCAGTGTCAAAGTAGTTTTGCGTTTCTTATGCAGATTGGACCACAGAAACTTTTCAAATACATTAGGCTTTTACTGGGTTTTTTTTTTTCATTTTGTATACCCTTGGGGTTTTTTTGCGAGCCTTTTCCACGTATGGAGTATTCATTTCTCAACTCAAATTATAATCAGGAGCTTGAAGCTGCTTCTAAAGAAAATTTGTAAAAAGTGTCAGCAGTGTCCGGGTAAAAATAATTGAGACAGAGTTTAGTCTTGTTTTCATTGATGTTTAATTCTGCATGTTTTATTATTTTTAAATAACTTGTTTCAATATAATATTGATATAGTAGATTATTTGATATACGTATACATTTTCAACGTGTGGACCATATTCTGGTTACTCTTCCGGAGTTTACTCGTTATACCTATATTGTCCACATGTGGATCATGCCCTTCCGGAGATTTTTCGTTATACGTATATTTTCCACAGGTGGAGTCTGGTCTGTTTACCCTTCCAAAAATAATTCGTATACGTATATTTCTCATATGAGGAGCATGATCTCCTTATAATTCCAGGGATTATTCGGTATACGGATTGGATCAGGGATTACGGAGTTTATTCGTTATACCTATATTTTCCAAATGTGGATCATGGCCCTTCCGGAGATTATTCGGTATACGTACATTTTCCAAATATGAAGCCTTGTCTTTCTCTTGCTTTAGTCTTAGATTTTGTCTTTTTGATTTATGAATTGCAATGTGTGTTGTTTCTTTTGGTCTTGTCTATCCTTTTACTGAATAATGTCTTTCAATTTCAAAATGTCACAATTAGCATTTTTGTTAGAAAACATAAACGATGGTTAACATATTTGGTGACGTGTAAGCGCTATTGTTGAATTCTGTATAGGTTCATATATGTATATATATATATAAGTTATCAATTTAATAACGAAGGTAAAATACCGATATTCGAGGAAAATTCAAAACGGAAAGTCCCTAATCAAATGGCAAAATCAAAAGCTCAAAAGCTTCAAACGAATGGATAACAACTGTCATATTTTGACTTGGAATATGCATTTTCTTATGGAGAAAATGGTGGACTAAACCTTGTTTTATAGCCAGCTAAACCCCTCACTTGTATGGCAGTCGCATACAATTCAATTGCATTGACACTGATATGTGAACGAAAGAAACAATCATAATAAGCAAAATATCAAAATAGAAGTAAAGCAGTCAACATTATGTTTTAATCTTAATCACAGTAAACATGTAACAAAGACACATAAACAGGCATATACACAAAGCACTAAAGCAAAAATGAAAGACAAGAATACCAAAATTACTATAGAACAATAACGCAATGACGTTTAAGTACCGAGCCACGTCAAATGCATACTACCAAAAATAGACTGAATAGGTAAAGTAATATTAAGAAAAAAAAAATATAAAAATATTATAACTACTTCTTAAGACGATTAACAACGTCAGTACCCTGAATCAATACTGCAAGACCGTGAAGTTGATACGGAATATTTATCGACAAGGTCTTGGTACCTTTCCAGCATTTTTTATTTTGAAAAAAGGCGAGGTGTTTACATCATTGTCAATATAATGGAATTTGATGCGACTGTCATACAAGCTAGAGGTTTAGCTAGCTTTAAAAACATGTTTATTAAACCATTGTTTACATAAGAAAATGCCGGTATCAAGTCAGTATTTATTAATTCGTTTGATGTGTTTGAGCTTTTGATTTTGTCATTTGGTTAGGGACTTAACTTTTTGAATTTTCCTCGAAGTTCAGTATTTTTGTGATTTTACTTTTGACATACCTTGATCATCAATTTTTTACTCAGATACTGGTGACGTTTAACAATGTCTGATCAGCATTTGCAAGCTCGTGAAAACCGAATAAATTGGGAAATGTATATCTCATATGCAGGTGAAGTTTGTGTTTTGCTACTAAGCTAAAATCGTCAAAGATTATAATACTGAGATGACCGTGTAGGTTATATTCGAGGTATAAGTCTAAAATAATGCAGAGGAAGTCGTGTCTATTGTTGGTTTTTTTTCTTACTTTTAGTTCTGGAGGATAAATCAGAAAAGCTTGGAAAGTTAATGGAATGAACAGCATCACTTTACCTGAATGAGAAATTAAAAGTCCTGGCTTCTTTCGAAGGAACTCCGACTCATATGAAAAAAAAGGAGAGGTCGGCAAGGAGAGGTGTACAGTTCGTTCCCATAGGAATGCCGATAATGATATCAATGAGATTTCATAAAAATACGGTTTTAAGAACATTTATTTGTCAACAGCATGTTTTGTGTGAAGAAGTATTTATAAGTAGTCAACAAAGGTCATCGTAGTACCCATAATACGCTCGGGTATATTTGAAAATTGTTTATATAAAAAAAAGAATATGTGGTATGATTGCCTCTCTTCACAAGAGACCAAATGACACACAAATTAACTAACATATGTCACCGTAGGGCCTTCAACAATGAGGAAAGCCCATACAGCATAGTCAACTATACAAGACCCCAAAATGACAAATGTAAAGCAATTCAAACGAGAAAACCAGCGGCCTAATAAATATACAAAAACAAATAACGAAAAACAAATATATAACAAACGCAAACAGAAGATAACCATTGTATAACAGCTAGATCCTGATCGGGACAGGCAAATACATACAGAAAGTGACGGGATAAAACATGTAAAAGGGGTCCAAACAATTCCCCTGATCTAGGACACTTATCAGATTGATAATACTAGAAATACATCCAACAAAAACACAGAGTAGACGGTGCCCCGTACTAGTAGATCCCAACATCAATAAGACACGGGGTACAGATCTGAAAGTACTCGCAGTTACTGACAGCTTGTTCAAAGGCAATAACAACTAAAAAATAAAATCATCAATTTAAGGCAAAATTATCAATCAGTTAACATCCTTGCAACATCCAATGAATTTATCTACCATAAACAGTCAGAGAAAACCTTGTACAATGTCAAGATACATGTATAAACAGATTGTAGATACATATGTATATAACAATGATGTTTGGTTTGTTTTTAATTTACTGATAACATAACAAATATCAATACCAATACAGATCTTATTACAATTTTTAATTGTTAACCTTTTAGAATAAGTTCATAAAAAAGATCGATAAGTTTACCATGATCGTTTCTAAATTTTAACACCTTGGTTACCATGAGGATGTGCCATCCCGTTTTGGAATAAGTTTTTCACAGTTATAACCAAACCTCAAAACCAATTCGTTATCAAAATCTAGGAAAAAACAGTTATAACCGTCTACTTTTGATTTATTCAAAGTTAGTTCACTTGGGTGAGTTTCGGCAGTATATTTAGAAAATTGTTGATTATTTAACAGTTTAACGACAAATATATCATCGAGATAACGGTAATTGCTGTTAAATTTATCAATTGAATGCAATTTAGATGGGTCTTTACTGAGTTTGGTCATAAACTGTTAAAGTGTATAAGAACCTTTATGACGGACGTATGAATACAGAGGTATCTATCTACCTTTCAAAAAGAAAAAAAATCTGATACGTTACATCATCGATCGGTTTTACTTCAAATCAACACAACTGGTACCTCTAGACTATTATGAAACTGAATGCATTTATTTTGTACGATAATTGTGTCAAGAACATTATTACATGTGCGTCCGTATTTTTAAGTAATCGTTATAGTAAAGGCAACAGTAGTATACCGCTGTTCAAACTCAAAAATCCATGGACAAAAAACAAAATCGGGGTAACAAACTAAAACTGAGGAAAACGCATCAATATAAGAGGAGAACGACGACACAACACTATAATGTAACACACACAGAAACGGACCAAGCATTAGACAAAATCCCACGAGAATAACAAATATAACATCAAAACCAAATACATGAATTTGGGATAGACAAGTACCGTGACACGTCTTATCGCAATGTCATTTCATACTAAAAAAAAAAAGAGAAAACAAACGACGCAACGTTAAATTGTAACACACATAGAAACGAAGTATAATATAACAATGGCCATATTCCTGACTTGGTACAGGATATTTTTAAAGGAAAAAATGGTGGGTTGAACCTGGTTTTGTGGCATGCCAAACCTCGCACTTTAATGGCAATGTTAAATATAACATTGAAATGACAACATAATATTACAGGACTACAATACAAATAAATAGGAGAACGTATTAGACAAAGAAACACATGATTAATGAATAACAAAAAGCATCAGGTTTAAAATTCAATACGCCCAGATATAAAAGATCGAAAGCGAAAAAAAGTACAAAGTTGTACAGCACTGAAGATCAAAAGTTGAAAAAGGTTGTGTCAAATACGGCTATGTTTCTATGTTTGGGATAAGAACATCCTTATTATTTAGAACAATTAATGCTATTGCAAACAGTAAATTTTATCAAATGAATATAACAGATATTCATAATGAAACTGAAGTTTTAACTCATTACATAAAACAAACACGAATACATAATGCAAAGACCAACACAGAATAGACACACCTGACTCAGTCCAGGCCTCAACGCAGTAAATTATGAAAATGACGTCACATACGATGGTGAAAAGGCATTAAAAATTACGTCACATTTAAATATATGAAATTTCTGAAACAGCAGAAAAATGACGTCATATATATGAAAAACTATATCTCAAAAGTAAGATAGATTTAGGATTGATTAAAGATTATAATAGAACTAAATACTGATATTGCATTTAAACACAATGCATATTGCAATGCTTATTAATAGCAATTAACTATAATATATATATGTCCAGTTTGTTATGAATCCAACTTCAAACGTAGATTATCGTACAGATTACGTTGACCAAAATTAAATCTAATAAATGACGGCGGTGATTAATTTTTCTTTCCATAACACATAAATATAATAGAAAAGACGTCAACACATTTGACAAAATCCGATGAGAATTACAAATATAACATTAAACATTTAAACTAAATACATGAATTTGGGATAGACAAGTACCGTAACACGTCTTATAGTAATGCGAATTCACACTCAAGATAAGCCTATATGTTTTCATAAATTTGAATCCAGTTCCAAAAGTTGTAGTATCTCACAGCGTGTTTCAAAGATATTTATTAATCATTGCGATTACAAATGGTTTACATTTCTTCTCCCGCATCGTTATCTTTTTTGTAGCTAATTCCTCTCGAGTGCTGGAAGTTGTGGGTAGAACCACGGATGGGTCAAAACAACTATTATCAATTAAGCGTTTAAAAAGTAAAAGTTATCATATAGTTTTTCGTAAATATTGTATGTAATTCATCTGCGCGTTAATAAGTTGATTAATGAAAATAAAATAAGCGTTTCTACAAGTAATGGACATAAGATAAGGATTTTTGTATTAATTGTATTAATTGAGGTAATAAATAAAGTTTCGGAATGGTATATGTATAATTTATTTCTAAAGCAATACAGCTTATGGTTATTATTCAACATTAATATTACGACAATTATAGGAGGCATAACATAGTACAATATGACAATTCATTTATAAATTTAATGCAATAAAAAAACAAATATAAGAGTATGATATATATTAATTGATATATATATTAACAATATTGATATATAACACATTTATACACGTTGAAAATTACATATTCTTTCGGAAATGTTTTTAAAATACTTTCCGAAATTATTAGTTTTTATCATGTTACGACATATAAAAATTGTGTAAGTTTAAATATTTATCGATTTTCTCCAGTACTATGGTTTTATTATATTTCATAAGAATTTATTTGAATATAATACATTCTGAAATAAAATGATATTCATCTTCAACAGAATTACAGTTCCATGTATTAGTTATCAAAGGTACAAGGATTATAATTTAATACGACAGACGCGCGTTTCGTCTACATAAGAATCATCAGTGACGCTCAGATCAAAATAATTGTAAAGCCTAACAAGAACAAAGTTGAAGAGCATTGAGGACCCAAAATTCCAAAAAGTTGTGCCCTATACAGCTAAGGTAATCTATTCCTGGGATAAGAAAATCCTTAGTTTTTTTCGAAAAATTCAAAGTTTTGTAACAGGATATTTATAAAATTATCATATTACATATTCTAGCGTTTCTGTGAATGTCTAAAAACAATCCAGTCCATATTAAGTAAGAAGGGAGGCGGGGCTTATTTTATACACGGTTACTAGTGGTGTTACGTCCCTTTATAAAAACAAAACGGTACTAAGTAAAAATCTTAAAGGTTTCAACAGACGAAAAAATTGATGATTAAGATGGAAATAAATTCATAAAACACTGTTGAACCTAACAAGTTGTTATTGTTGTCTTCTGTTTTTGTAGGATCAAGATCAATGGAAGTAGTTTCTTATAATGCTAATAGTATTGAAGACTTGCTCATTTTGATAGGTCAATTATTATTATAGTCTAAATTTCACACGTTAAGATAGTCGGTAAGATAAATTCGTTACATAGTTTGCTAATGACGTACTACGGTATATATGGGGTCAGTCAATTCCATATGGGAATTCGAGCTTTGCTCTCACCCTATATGGAATTTACTGACCCCATATATACCGTATCAGGTCACTAGCACACTATGTAACTAATATTATCTTACCTCATATACATTTCTAGGAATATGATTGGTTAAAAGCGTCAGCGTGGAGACCGTGTATATTTCATATTAGGTTTTTATGGAGGCGGGGCTTATTTCATACACGGTTCGTTGTGGTGTTACGTCCCTTTAAAGTCCATATTAAATTAGATAGGAGGCGGGGCTTATTTCATACACGGTTAGTAGTGGTGTTACGTCACTTTATGAAAACAAAACGGTCCTGAGAAAAAAATATTAAAAGGTTTCAACAGACGAAGAAATTGATGGTTTAGATTAAAATAAATTCATAAAACACATTTAAACCTAACAAGTTGGCATCTGTTTTTGTAAGAAAAATGGAAGTAGTTTCTGAATGCTAACAGTATTGAAGACTTGCTCATTTTGATAGGTCACTAGTCTTAATTTCACACGTTAGGACAGGGGGCGAGATAAATTCGTTACATAGTGTAACATAATGTTACAACAAATTAACACACAACAATATAGAATACCACAAAACAACTATAACATATACATTTTTTGAACCTCCATAACACACACGACTTAAGAATAGCTATATAAAGAAATTTTGGACAACTAAAAACCAAAATCAATTAAACAGAGACATTGATAGACTCTAATTCATTTACCAATTTCTGTTCAAAAGGAAATAACTCAAACGTTTTTCCAGGAACCAGTGATGTAAACACAAATTTAGAATCAGCATATCAAATAACCTAAAAAAAGTTTTTAAGAAACAGACTTTAAGAAGAAAACTAAGCATTGACCAATGAACCAGAAAAATTATATCCAGATCATATGAAACATACCAGGCAGACCTAATGTTTCTTAAATTTACCAAATATACTACACCTATTGCTGTAGTATCTGAAATATGTACTCGACCACTCAAACCTTAACCTTGTTCACTGATCTATGAAATAAGGTCGCGATTAAGTGAAAACTGTCTTACTGCCATGAAGACCTTGCAAGGTACGCACATACCAAATTTAGTTGTTCTATTACTCATGATCAGAAAATTATCTTACCATTTTTTTTCAAGTAGTCACTGAACCATAAAAATGAGGTCAAGGATAATGGTCAGACGGAAACTTCGTAACATAAGGCAGCTATATACAAAGAATGAAACGTACCCCTTCTCGAAAGGTTTTAAAGAAGTTAGATAACGCGTCGCCGCCGCCACAGGATCACTTTCCCTATGTCGAGCTTTCTGCGACAAATGTATCAAGCTCGACAAAAATGAGGTATATTTGTTATGTAAAATATCGTATTTTAAAAACCAAACAGTAAATCAGATGTTTATTTCCTTTGTTAACTATATTTTATACTTTCACAAATACGTATTTTAAATCTTAACCTTTAAGTACTGATTACAATAGTAATGATATATTACCGTAATAGGAAACCACAGCATGTTTTGGGTTAGTTGAACGAGATATATAAATTTCGAAATTAGATCTTTTAATGTTTAGTTTTATGATTGGTGTTGTTTCCTTTCATCTGCATTTCCAAGCGTAACTTAATAAAAGAAACGAAAATAAACATTCCTCACCCTCATATATAATACGCAGTATCTTCAAATTACTTGGAAATGTATATGGCATATATGTATGGCCATTATTATGCGTATGTGTCGTGTTAGTAACTTGTTGCTTAAGAAAATATGTTGAAATCTATGTTAATAAAAAGTGCATTTATATGTATAGTCTAGTTGGTCAGGTAGTCTAATGGTGTCATACCAATAATTACTCCCTCAAATTTAGAACGTATGTGAAAGTAGGCCTACTCGGAAAAAAATAGTGCATTTGATGTCAGTGTTTACTTAAACTAACCAATAAATCGGCAGAAATGAAACTTTTGGTGAAAGAGAAATATATTAAGACCATTTTGAGCTAAAATTTACTTGTTTATCAGTTTGCATTCAAAATTGAGGATTAATGCATTTCATAGTATACTAATTTAAGATTTCCAGAAAACCAGGGGTTATTTTTAGTGGTATCTCTATTCGGAAGACCTTTTCTTTTTTATATGATTTTAAACATCTGTTGAAAATTGGCATGTAGAAAGGTGATATCTGTACGATCAGGATATACCTGGTTTCTATGAAGTTAAACGTAAGGTAAAATATTTAGAAAGCTGTGAAAATTGTAAAATTTGGTTGAACAGATAGGGACTTTTAATTGGTGGTATGACACCTAAAGCGAAGAACAAAATGCAGGCGATATTGTCAAATTTTCTCAATATCATGTGTTCGAGGCCAGACAAGAAAATAACAAAGAGTTATTATGAATATGATTTTTCGGTCGTGTACACTTATAAGTTTAGTTTCTTTTAAATCTGAGTTCGAACTATTGATTAAAAGTTCCGTTTAGCATCACTCTTCAAACACAATCTATCTTTTACATAATTAACTTACGAATCAGAGGGAAAATAATGATATTTGTTACATCGAGATATGTCGTCCATATCAAATTAGTATTATTATCCATATCATAACACTAAAAAGCTCTTTAAATATTACAAGATGGTTTTTATATCAGGTTAATGCTTGTATCCTATTTAAAACCGAGATTCTTTTAGCATTACTTCAGGTTTAGTTTTCAATTGCCGTCGTAAGCAAGTCCAAAAATGTATCATCATCATTGAGATATTCTGCAAAACTCAAATAGGTTTCTTGTCCTATCACTTCCATTATACGGATGGGTAATTCTTTGAATGGAATATCTTCCATTAATATAACAATTATAATGTTTTCCCTCTCACGTGAGCAAATTCCCTCCGTGCGAGCAATGTTAAATTCATAATTACACCAAGTAGACTTCAGAAATTCACGTGTTATTACACAAATGGTCTTTCTGCTATGGTGAATACCATTTATTATATTTTCGGCAATTTCATTCCCTGGTATAAAATCGCGATGATGAATGCATAATCTCTTTCCCTTTTCTGTTCTAGTTCTATCAAACGATTTATTACTAAATGTCGGTCTTGGTCGGCATATGAAATAAATGCATCAAATGCATAATTTTGGGTGACATGGAGTGGTTCGTAACCTCCAAAATATTGTCTTTTGAACATATGAAACGAATACTTTAACCTTATTCTATATCTATAGGCAATAGCTCCGAAAATCATTCCAAGTGCTACAAATAAAAATAAACTAGCTCCTATAAGTAATCCCACCTTAGAATTACACTGCTTCTGTAAGATTAACAGTACATCTTTGACATATATAAGTTCTCGTTTGCTATTCTTGCAAGTGACATTCGAATACGAAGCCATTCGTTTTCGATTTTTTTTATACCAGAGAAGAAAAGACAGAGAGTCACAAGAGCATTCAAACGGGTTGTGCATCATGTTAATTTCTATACTCTTTGACGTAATTTTGTCAAGCTTTTTCATAGCCTTATCTGAGAGGAAAGTGATCTGGTTATATGACAAATCTAAAACATTAAGCTGCCATAGATGAGAAATTGTAACATTCCAGTCAGTCAGAAGATTATGACTGATGTCAAGAGTTTTAATATTTAAAACATGAGCGAAAAAATTGTTTGGTAATGTAGTTATCCGATTTGAAGATATATTTAGAATTTTTAACTGCAGCTGCTTTTCAAATAATTCCCCGTTTTCAAATGTTTTCATGGCATCTCCAAGTAAATTTTCCTGTATGAATAGTTCTTCTAGATTAATGAAACCAATAAAAAAATGTGCGTAGATGTTTAAACACATATTTTCAGATAGATCTAAAATTTTTACTTTTGTGACATTACAAACGGGTCCCAGAAAATACTGAAAATTATTTCCACGTAAAGAAATATATTCCAAAGTATCATTGCTCATCCAGTAAGGAATGATTTGGTCCCCGAGATTAGAACTTTCATAAAATATATGTTTTGTATTTGGTGGAATGGTGTTGACAAAGGAGATTAGATGATCAAACACCGCACAGTTGAGTGGTGGGTATGGATGTATATCTGCAGCTGTAAGATGTCGATACGACTGGATATCTCCAGTCCTTGGAGGTTTGACATAATCCACAAAGTTAACATAATCGGAAGGATATGTTTCAGCTATCAAACCAAATTCGTCCGATCGATACGGTTCCTGAAGTTCTTGTGCAGATCCGCCTACATTTTGTTTTTGAAGCTTACAAGATTGTTTGTTAGATTTTCGGTCTGATAAACATTGAATTGTGTCTGTGAAATCATTACAAACGAACCATCCAGAGTGTACTTCTTGCGACTGGGTTTGGTCTTGAAAACTCAGAAATAAGGAATGAATACCAGTTAATGTGAAAATTCTGTCAATTTTATATTTGTCTAACCGTAATCGGTTGGCCATAAGACTCAGTACCCTTAATGTTTTTGGTAAGTAAGTCGGCGCTATATCCTCTGTCATCTCAAGTCTATTCCCATCCAAATACAATTCCGTTAGATTTGTGTCTTTAAGTGGTTTTATGTCATCAACAAAAAGAATAGTACTGAATCCGTATGGACAATGAATTTGATTTGCCTTCAATACTTTGATATCTGTATTTGGTAAATCTTGTGTGATGTTACGCAAACCACAAAATCCTAACAATGAATTGAATGATATATCTAAACTCCTTAGCTTTGTCAATTTAGCAATAGCTCCTGATTCAATGCTTTTCAAGTATAATTCGCTCCCTGATGTGTTAATCTGACGGTATCGAGTTAATGAAATGTCTAAAGACGTTATTTGAGATAAATTTTCAAAATAGTTTTCTGTGATGGTTTCAATTCCGAGATTTGGCAGCATTAGATTATTTATAGATAACGCCTCCAGATTTTTCATTTCTGAAAATACTTGTCCGAATGATGTGGTCAAGAAGCCATCAATGACTAAGGTACGGAGAGATTTTAAGTGTTTAAAAACTTCATCGGGATATACGGGTTCAGTTGTGTCAAATCCATTCTGACCGATATCTAGATAGGTTAAACTTCGAAGATTATTAAAGACATTTCTATGGAATACCGTTCTGTTGTAGCTCAGTAGGTTCTGGTGAAGATCTAAAACCTGAAGCCTTCTAGAATTTACGAAGGGATAACGTCCAAATGAATTGATCTTATTCACTGACAAATCCAAATGAATAACTGATTCCGGTAATTTTCGACCGTCCAATACTCTGTGAAAATCATTATTTCTCAAGTTAAGTTGTTGAAGAGTTTTCAACTCTGATAATGAATAATTTTCAGATCTGTTGATTTTATTAAATGAAAGATCCAAAATAAGTAAATGGTCAGGTAACAAATTAGCGTCTGGAATATATTCAAGATTATTGTGGCTCAAGTTAATTGTTCTGACTGTTTTAAATAAACTGAAATTTGGATATCTGTTTAATCCATGGTTTACACAATTTATAACTATACGATTGCAGTCACATTTTGCACACGTTTTTGTCATATGATCAACAGACAAATAACATACTGGCATTAAAAGTAATCCTAACAAACTGATAATCAATAATATAGACATCCTACTTCACAAAAATATCACGACGTTTGAATCGCTTCCTGGTTTGGATAGGCACACTAGAATTAACAAAGATTTAAAAAAAAATCAGTTTCTTATTACATGACAATGTATTATGTTATATACTATAGCTGTGCAGTTAAATTGCTTTTAACGTATTATCATTTGCGATATACATCCAGAGACCTGTTATCGCCTTGTTTAAAGGGCACTAGCTACCACAGTGTTGGAACGGAACTGTACGGTTTTCTAATATTCCGTATCAACTTCTCAAATAATACACGATGGTCTTGATGTATAGATTCTTCGTACTGATGTTGTTTATCATCTTAACAACGTGTTTTATAGTTCTTTCATTTGTCTTTGTTCTATTATTAATATTACTTTTACTGTTGAATGGTTTCATGTGATATCCGTTTCACGTGGCTCGGTACTTATACATCTCGTCAATGTGTTTGTATTGGCTTTTATTTTTTTGTGGTTTGTTTTATATTTGCGACTTTTTGTATTTCTTTTCTTCTTATAACGTGACTCTGTACTTTAAAAGATCCCGTCAGTATGATATTGTTCTATTATATGTCATTATGATATATTTCTAATAATTATGAATTACAATATACGTTGAACCACAAACGTCAAAATCATTCAATCGCGTAGTGGTATTAACTATTTTTAGATTCTTATAAATTCTATATATAACTTTTGGACTAGTTTAAATCTCGGTCTATTTCTTAAATTTATTCTTACATACTTTTGATTTTTTAACCCTGTATGCTAACATTCCCATGAAAATTATAAAATGGTTTGTACGCACATTGAACGACAAATTTATGTGACGTATAAAATTTTCTGACGTCAGACACTCAATAAATGTGTTCGTAGATGTTTTTGTGTTCTGTTAAATTGTTCCTTTTAAAATTGTTAAACGATGATGACTGATGTACCCATATTTTGACTATTATAATATTTATTGTGTCTGTTTATTTAACGCATCAATGTAAAAATATCGGAAATTGATGAGACTGTCATTAAAGTTAGAGGGTTAGCGCTATAGAACCAGGTTTAATCCACCATTTTCTACATTTGAAAATGCCTGTACCAAGTCAGGAATATGACAGTTTTTGTCCATTCGTTTTTGATGCGTTTTGTTATTTGATTTTGCCATGTGATTATGGACTTTCCCAATTGATCTTCCTCTAAGTTCAGTATTTTTGTGATTTTACTTTTTTCCATTATCCGGATGGGTAGTTCTTTGAATAGAACATCTTCCATTAATATAACAATTATAATGTTTTCCCTCTCACGTGAGCAAATTCCCTCCGTACGAGCAATGTTAAATTCATAATTACACCCAGTAGACTTCAGAAATTCACGTGTTATTACACAAATGGTCTTTCTGCTATGGTGAATACCATTTATTATATTTTCGGCAATTTCATTCTCTGGTATAAAATCTCGATGACGAATGGATAATCTCTTTCCCTTTTTCTGTTCTAGTTCTATCAAACGATTTATTACTAACTGTCGATCATGGTCGGCATATGAAATAAATGCATCAAATGCATAATTTTTGGTGACATGGAGTGGTTCGTAACATCCAAAATATTGTCTTTTGAACATATGAAACGAATACTTTAACCTTATTCTATATCTATAAGCAATAGCTCCGAAAATCATTCCAAGTGATACAAATATAAATAAACTAGCTTCTATAAGTAATCCCACCTTAGAATTACACTGCTTCTGTAAGATGAACAGTACATCTTTGACATATATCAGTTCTCGTTTACTATTCTTGCAAGTAACATTCGAATACGATGCCATTCGTTTTCATTTTTTTTTTATACCAGAGAATAAAAAAAAGAGAGTCACAAGAGCATTCAAACGGATTGTGCATCATGTTAATTTCTATATTCTGTGACGTAATTTTGTCAAGCTTTTACATAGCCTTATCTGATAGGAAAGTGATATGGTTATAGGACAAGTCTAAAACATTAAGTTTCCATAGTTGAGAAATTGTAACACTCCAGTCAGTCAGAAGATTATGTCTGATATCAACAGTTTTAATATTTGGAACATGGTATCTCCAAGTAAATTTCCCTGTTAATATAGCTCTTCTAGATTAATGAATCCAATTTAAAAATGTGCGAAGATGTTTAAACACATGCTTTCAGACAAATCTAAAATCTTAACGTTTGTAACATTACAAACTGGTCCCTGAAAATTCTGAAAATGATTTCCACGTAAAGAAATGTGTTCTAAAGTATCATTGCTCATCCAATATGGAATGAAAATGTCTCCGAGATTAGAACTTTCATAAAATATATGTTTAGTATTTGGTGGAATTGCGTTGACAAAGGAGATAAGGGGATCGAATGTGCAGTCGAAAGGTGGATATGGTTTGATATCTGCAACTGTTATATGTGGATACGACTGGATATATCGAATCTTTGGAGATTTCTTAGAATCTTTATAGTTTACATAATCTGAAGAATATGTTTCAGCTATCAAACCAAATTCGTCCGATTTATAAGGTTCCTGACGTTGTTTTGCATTTAAAGCCCACATTTTGTTTTTGTAACGTCCAAGATTTTCAGTCTGATAAACATTGAAGTCTATCTATGAAATCGTTACAAACGAACCACCCAGAGTGTACTCCTTGTGACTGGGTTTGGTCTTGAAAAATCAGAAATAAGGAAAGAATACCAGATAATGTGAAAATTCCGTCAATTTTATATTTTTCTAACCGTAATCGGTTGCCCATAAGACTCAGTACCCTTAATGTTTTTGGTAAGTAAGTCGGGGCTAGATCCTCTGTCATCTCAAGTCTGTTCCCATCCAAATACAATTCCGTTAGACTTGTGTCTTTAAGTGGTTTTATGTCATCAACAAAAAGAATAGGAGTAAGACAAAACGTATCCAAGAATTAAAGGGATGGATATAGAAGTTCCTGTCGATCTTAGTAAGCCAATCATCTTACAATTATTCAACAGTAATATCAAACGAAAGGAGGCAATCATTATTGAATCAGAAGTAATTCCGGATATCGGAACTCTAGAATCCCCACCGGAGCAACGCCCTTTCATCAACCCAGAACCGGAGGCTGGTATTCCAATGAGTAATATGTGTAATGCGTTCGTCTCTATGTCCCAATTATTTACGGGTTTACAAAGTACCGTTACCCAACTTCTTTTGAAGAATCCCGGAGAAAAGCAGCAGAACACAATCAAAGACGGATTTACCGTTCAGCATTGGTACAACCAGTCTACTACCGTTGATAACTATACTGCTTCTCATACAGGAATACAGAAGAATTGTGTATCCGTAGACACCAACAAGGGAGCCAGATCAGATGATTTTACCTGTATAGATATTGTATCTTCATCACTGCAGCGACAGATTATTGACGATAAGGATGTTAATATTGCTGGCTTGCTAGATCCTAATTATGAATGCCCACAATCACATACCGTAATTGCTGACAGCATTGAGGTGAATCTCCCAGGGAAACCCGACATACGATTAAACCGCACACTGACCATTCAGGAATTTATTAAGGCATTCGGCAAATATAAAAGAATAATGTCAAAAGCTTATCCAGAAAGACGCGTTGAATTAGATGCGTACGAAGAAGACATAATTGAAATTAGTAATTTTTACGGGTCTTAGTATTACGATTACCATAAAATGTTTTCAGCCAAAGCGTCCACACTATTAAGAGTACATCACGTTACGGTAGACTGGAGTAAACGTGACCGTGATTTATTCACACTCGTAGCTGCAGGGATTCAAATCAGCGTACGTAAATTATGCCACATGTACGATCACACTACAGAATTTGGTCCGCTGCAGCTGAGAAACACAGTAAATCATCAAGAGATTAATAGTTCGAGAAATGATGATCGTGGCGATAAGTACGGCCGACCAAAATATTTTCAGGACGGTAAAGAGATTTGTAATAACTTTAATAGCATTAGAGGGTGTATAAAACGCACCTGTTCTTTTTCACATGTTTGCACCAAATGCCGTTCGCCAGGACATTCACAGGTTCTATGTGGGAAACGCCCATTAGCAACGTTTGCATCCAATCAGACACTCCCGATTGATAAAGAAACTCCGAAGACATCTCGTAAAATGTGACTAACTAAATTTGATATGCACGCTACAACCCCGGTCAATGTCAAACAGCTTAAAAGTGAACTAATGAATCATCCCGACAAACATTTCGTTGATTATTCATGTAATGGGTTACAATATGGCTTTGATATTATGGTTAAATATGATAACATTAAAACAATGGAATGTAGAAATAATTTAAGCGCTAGGTCACAGAAAGATACAGTTGCAGATCTTATTAACAAAGAACTACTAAACGGTTTTGTTTATGGTCCGTTTGAAAAATTACCTTTTGATGATTATCGAGTAAGTCCGTTAGGAGTTACAGAAGGTAAATATTCTTTCAAAAAGCGTCTTATTTTAGACTTGTCCGCACCGCACAACGATACAAACGTTAGCATCAACGATCTTATAGACAAAGATTTGTGCTCTATGACGTATGTCAAGATAGATGACGCAATTCGTCTCATTAGTAATTACGGGAAAGGGACAAAACTCTGTAAGTTCGACATTCAAAATGCATTTAAAATATGCCCAGTGCTACCGAATCAATGGCCATTATTTGTTTTAAATGGGAATCTCTTTACTCTTTTTATGTGCGATTGTCATTCGGATGCCGTAGTAGCCCAAAAATATTTGATAATATCTCTACAGCGATTTGTTTTATAGCAGAACATAATTACAAAGTTAAACATATTCTGGATGACTTCCTTGCTGTTGACCCTACAGAGTTTGATGCCGAAAGAACAACGGTGTTAATGACCATGATATTTAATCGATTACATGTTCCACTTATGGCAAACAAAACTATAGGCCCACTAACGTGCATTGAATATCTTGGTATTGTGTTAGATACAGATAAATTGGAGGCTAGATTACCTGCAAACAAAGTAGAAAGAATTTGCAATTTTTTAATTTCCATAATTCAAAAGTCAACATGTACAAAAAGAGAATTACTTCAACTTTTAGGCCATTTAAACTTCGCATCACGTGTTATTGTGCCAGGTAGATCTTTTGTTTCCTATCTTATAAAATTATCCACGAAGGTTACAAAACTTCATTTCTATGTCAATTTTCGCAAGGAAGCTCGAGTTGACCTAGAATTTTGGCTCCGATTTCTACATGACGCAATAAACATGTTTTACGACTGTAATTACACTTCTAATTTCGATATGCAACTATACACTGATGCTTCATCTACAATTGGGTACGGAGGTTATTATCAAGGGTAATGGTTTTGCTTGACGTGGCCAAAAAAATTACCTTCTTTTAACGATAAATCGCTATCAATGACATTTTTAGAACTGTATCCGATAGTAGTAGCTGCTCTTTTGTGGGGTAAAGAATGAAAATGCAAGAAAATCCTCTTACTTTGTGACAATGAGGCGACTGTAGCAATTGTTAAAAAGGGAAGATCAACATGTATCGAAATTATTCAGCTTATGCGACAGTTAACGTGGTGCGCATGTGTAAACAACTTCCAGGTAACTGCAAAACATATTGAGGGTCGAAAAAATAACATTAGTGACGCTTTATCTCGTTTGCAGATGGAAAAATTCAAACAATTATGGACACAAGCTGTTGCTAATACAACAAGATCTTCGTATAAGATAGGTTTTTCTAACTTTGTTAGATTTTTGTTGCTAAATGGTATTACATATAATTCACACGATCTAACTCTTATATCAGAGGACGTTCTCATCTACTTTATAGCACATTGTTTTAAAGTTTTGAAACTCAAACACACTACTATGAAAATTTATTTATGTGGTATAAGACATATAAAACAGAAGATGTGGTATGATTGCCAATGAGACAACTATCCACAAAAGACCAAATTGACACAGACATTAACAACTATAGGACACCGCTTATTTGAAGGAAGGATATCATAATCCTCTAGAAACGCCTCATGGCGAATTTTTACCAAGACTCACTCTGATTTTAAAATCTGTTAAACGCATACAAGGCTCACAAACTAGAACTAGGTTGCCGATTACTTTTTCTAATTTTACAGGAAATCTGCCTTAGAATGAGAAAAGGCGTGTTTGATAAATATATTGATTGTTTGATAGAAACAACTTGCATAGTTGCGTTTTTCGCCTTTTTGAGGTATGGAGAATTTACCGTCATGAATGTCGATAAGTTTGATCCTCTATATAGCTTATGCATATCTGATATTATTTTAAAGACTGATTATGCTATTCTGAGACTTAAAGAATCTAAAACTGAACCATTCCAAAAGGGAATAGATATTAAACTTTTTAAAATAGATAATTCTATTTGCCCTTTTTGACTTTAAAAGGATATTTAAATATTAGACATTCTGAATTTGGAATTGGATTTCCATCTGATCCGCTTTTTATAACAGGTGATAGGGAAGCTTTAACAAGACAATTTTTTCTAGTGAAATTGAAAAATATTTTAGAACTTTGCGGTTATGACCCAAATTTGTATAATGGTCATTCTTTTAGATCTGGTGCCGCAACTAGTGAGGGGAAAGCACGCGTAGAGGATCATATGATCAAAGTCCTTGGTCGATGGAAATCAGATAGTTATTGTAGATATATCAAGATTTCCCCAACTTCTATCAAATATGCTCAACAAAGTCTAACTGAGTCGTAAATTTATTTTTACATTTGTATATACTCATTGTGTTATATCGGATTGTTTGCTTATGTATATTAATACAATTTATTTTTAGTTTACGCGGTTAATTTCTCTTGTTTTGAAACAAGTGTATTATCGTTGATATATTGAAGGCTAAACCACCTCACACCATCCTTGGGGGCACTCAGCTGATTCTCATCTGAGTCTTTGGACATTAATGAAATTTTATTGTCTGGATCTATAAACCAAATTTCATTTATTCCCCAAGAATTCAGTTGTCTCATCACCACCGTCAGTTCAACTCGTTCATCAGCCATGCTGCGCTGTCTAAAGCAGTAGGGATCGAACCATGCTGTGCTCCCTCGGAACCATGCTGTGTTCCTTCGAACTGACGGGTGTGTCACTGCCTTTGAAGTTTGCTTCTCATGAATGCTAATAAACTTTTTAGGCAGGGACCGGTCAAAAATTATACATAGCTGAGATGATTCCCAAGGACCAAAAAATAATTGTATAATCATAAACTTATGTAAATCTATTGAATAAAATTTAGTAGTCTGTATTCTCAATTTTATGTTCAGGAGTTCTTGATTTTCCACTGGGTGATGTTGACCACAAATCGCCAAAGAGACATATTTATTACTTTCACGGTCTTTATCAATGATCTAAATATTTATTTGTTTTACAGTTTAACTCACACACATATTATGTTCTCTACAGATGTCTTTACTTTTGCGGTCAGTCAAAACTTTGATGTATCACAGTGACTATTTAATTAGTATTTAGATAAGCACGTGCATAGTATGAAATAGATTTTACGGACATTAAGCTGTTCTCCATCTAATTATAGAGTTTCAAATGCACATGGAATCTTGGGTCATTTAAGGTCTTTCACCTCTACGATTCCGGGATGATTGACAGGAATAAACGTATAGACAATAAATTTGGTTAGCCTTCAAGACTTTGATATCTGGTTTTGGTAAATCTTGAGTAATATAACTCAAACCACAAAATCCTAACATCGAATTGAATGATGAATCTAAACTCCGTAGGTTTGTCAATTTAGCTATTGCTCCTGATTCAATGCTTTTTAGCAAACATCGGTCGATACGTCATAGCTGGGTAATGAATATTCATATTTTAGTCACGTGACCCAGCCTCATACAAACAATCTATGGCGTCTACACAATCCTATCAAAAAATTACTTTGAATTCTGACGATGTACCGGGAGCTAAAATTGATTTCGATGATCTTGACAACTACGTGAATGTTCAGCTCAAACGCTGGCTTGAATGCAGAGGGTTAAAAACTGGTGGAAACAAATCTGACCTCGTTCAAAGGTGAGTAAACATCGAACAACGCCCACTTCCTTTGTGTCGTCCAACTAAACGTGACATTATTGTACAGGTAAATTGTCACTTGTAATTCGATTGGGGTTTAATCGTAAAAGGCGTAACGGGATATTTAAATTGTATGACCTGAAATTATTATATTTAAATTATTATTTATATAATATATGCGCGACTTTTTAGTACGATAAACCTGTAATTTTTATCAACCTCGTTTTCTATTTACTTTCTGTTTGTTTTTCTGTTCTACACTTGCCGTAAATATATAAATATTAGAAATTATTAATATACACGTATGTGCATTTAAAAATAAAAGTGTGAAGAAATCAATAAAAATGTTGACAAACGTATTACGTTTCTGTGTTAAAATACTGTTAGTAAATACGGCGGCGTCCTGTTTAAGCATGGCAGTTTATTTATCTAACGGCCAGGTTTAAGTAAAGAGTCTGTGATCAAGGTCTGTCATAAACATGTTAATTTATATGTTAACTTGTATTTTTTTAGATGTAAGGACGTAGTTAAAGATGGCAAGTTAGAAGAAATTGACATTACTATTGATGGTGGGAAATGGTGTGATCTGAAGGCAGCTAAGACGAAGAAGGACCCAAGTCCCTCTTTACAGGTACTGATACCCCCAGTCCTTGGATGGAAACCATTTCTTTCAAGGCAAATACCAGCAAACTTTAATTACGGTCACATATACCATTATCTTCTGGAAAGTGTTGTGATGGTAGGTGAAAATGGCAAAACTGAAGACACTGACCTAAGCCATTTAACATCAAAGCCACTTACCAAAGGCCAACAGTATGTCAAGAGTGGTAGTGTGAGTTAAATAATGGATAATGATCGTAACCATCATTACTTTATTAAAGCAAAAGTTGCAGCATCTATGCGTAACGAGGAAAGGATAGTGCAAGTAACACTATCCTGTTTAAGTGGAGCTGTTAGAGATGCTAGCTGTACATGTCCTGGGTCAGCTCTCGGACGTTGTAATCATGTGGCAGCAGTTTTACTGACATTAGATAAACACTGTAAGGAGTTTGGACACGACCTTATAGCATGTACCAGTAAACAATGTGAGTGGGGAAAGGGACAAAAAAACAAAAAAAATCCAGGAAAAATTACAGATGCTTCATACACATCTTACAAACCAAAACTTCTGAAGCTTACAGAGTTTGACCCTAGGCCTACAGATTCAAGAAAAGCCAGTGATGTTAACATGAATATTTTTCAAACAATTTGAAGTACGACTGTGTTAGTACAGGAAAAACTTCAATGTGGCACACACTAATCAAGTACACATATGCTGACTATGAAATTTCTCCTGAACGTAGAGGAATTTTAAAGTCTCAAGCTTGGGATTTTTTTACTAATATAAAGCAAGAATGTTGCTTATCTGAAAAAGATGTTTTTATGATACCCAAGACAGAATCACAATCAGAATCCATTGAGTGGAAAGCATCCCGTTGGTTCAGAATAACTGCATCCACAGCTAAAAAGGCAAATACATTAGGAAACTTGCTAAAATCACCTCCAACAGATGCAAGTCTGAGAAAATTTCAGGCATACATCAGCAGTACCGTTTGGAATATTTCGTCATTTATGTACACATCACCAGATATGCTATATGGAATTGAAAATGAAGATAAAGCCAGAGATGACTATTATCAACTTATGGCAACAAAGGTTCCAGACTTTAAGGTTGAAAAGACTGGATTCTGGGTATGTAAAATGTGGCCAGAACTAGGATGCAGCCCAGATGGTCTCGTAACAGATCCCTCAGAAAACCAAAAGCCATTAGCATGGATTGCTTGAGATTAAATGTTTGAAAATCTTTCGCAAAATAGCTCCATCTGACCTTTTCAGGAGCCTTGAGAAGAATGAAATTTCCAAAAAGGACCTTTACAGTGCATGTTTTGGGATACCCACAGCTGACAATACTTCTCTCGAGCTTAAGACAACAAACATGTACTATAATCAAATTCAATTTCAGTTAGCGATAATGGGCCTAAATTGGTGTGATTTTGTCATGTGGTCGCCAATAGGAAAACCTAATGTTGAGAGGATAACCGTGACGAACAGCTTATTGGGGACATGATAGGAAATGTTACATCATTATGGCACCAAGTTATTGCACCTGAAATATTTGAAATGCGCGTGCCAAGAAAATTGAAACCAGTTATTTTAGATTTATGAAATATATGTATGTACATGTGTACATGTAGTTCTTAAGAAATTGATGTAAATTTATTGATTGATTTTCATTTCGAGAGGTTCTGATGAAAATTTATTCATAAAATCACTTCTAAAATATTATAGTCTTACAAACATGACAAATGTACATATTGTAAAACCACTAATACAATTTTACCAATTTATAAATGTTTTAATCATTCATACAACAATGTTCATTGTTCATAGAATAAGAAGATGTGTGTATAATTGGGAATCAGACAACTCTCAACCTAGATACTAACATAGAAAATAGCAAAAAGTTAACAAATAAGTCTATATGTAACCATATAGCCTTCAATAATGAGTGAAACCCATACCAAACAGTCAGCAGTATGTACATGTACATCACAAATTCCCGTTACTTGACAAGAGGTTCTTGAAAATTTACCAAGCAGCATGCTACAAAAACCATTTGGTCTGATATTTGTGTTAGTGATAATGGAATATTTCCACTCAGTAATTTAAATTTTTTTACTCTTTCAATCACTCTTTCTACATGTATTCTCGCTTTAGCAATACGACGGGTCTGCAACTCTTCCTGAGCAGTAAATTTAGATCTTTTCCCAAGAAAAGGCGGAATGTTAAGGGTTGCTTGTCTTGCCATTAGGAAATCTTCTATCAAAAAGCCTCGATCAGCCAGGACAAGATCACCTGGATTAATGTATTCCAAAAAGCCACATTTTTCAACAATTGCTCTATCACTTATAGATCCTTCATATAAATTAGACACATATACTATTGCACCATTTGGGGCTACTCCTTTAAGACATTTATATGTATGATGACTTTTATATGAGGAATACAAATTTCCTTGACGACGAAAGTCTCGTGGCATTTGAACAAAAAATTCTGTACAGTCAATTGTGCATCGTATGTTTTTAAAACATCTGAAAACACGTGGCATATACTCTTTAAAGTGCTGACGCTCTGGGAACATAATATTTCTATAGTCATTAAAATGGCAATACAAAAACTGAATCCATGTTGTAAATATCACGCTTACTGTTGAAGATGAAAGTCGAAAGAAGTGTGACAAGACATCTAGATTGAATCCTCTTTTCAAGCGTACCAATGTTAGAAATAGTTCTTCTTTTGGCTCTAGTTTACGATTTCCTTTTTTCACATTTTCCCTTGTATTTTTACCATCCCAGTATGTCAGTTTATTTACACTTTCACCAAGAAATTCAAACAATGTCATAAATTGATTATATTGTAGTCCTGTAAATAATTTCAATCTTGCATCATCACTTTTTAAACTTTCTAATGATAGCATTGCATCAGAAGAAGCATTTTTATTTTCCTGATTTTGTTCTACTTTCATTTTGTTTTTTAATACCATGTTTTCAATCTTTGCATTTAGTATTTCTTTTTCATATACAGTTTGAACTTCCTTGTCGTGTTGAATGCCTGATTCAGTTTGAACAGATTTCTCTTGATGTGTTTCACATTGAGCCAGTGTAGACTAAAAAAATAATAAAAATAAATATTATTATCCCCGGCTTAGTATATATCTAGGATTTTGATTGGTTAACGCACGTCGTTACAAAACCCATAGCCCCTGGGTGTTGCTAACCCATATCCCCGGACGTTGCTAACCATTATCCCGGGGAACTTCACGCAAGTTTTCCTTAATTCCATGATTGCTCCTTGTTAAATATTGAATTCTGTATATTATCCATGATGTTTGTAATTAAATATTTAATTCATTAACGATTTTGTCCTATTATGCCGATCATTTACACTCATTTCATTAAATGCATCCCTTGACTGCCACATTTTCAAGGAATGGGACTACTGACCTAGCTATGCAAATGACCCACGTTGACGTCACACCATCTATGACGTAACTCTCACAACATTGAGCGCCAAATTTGACTCAATCCAGTTTCTCTGTCTCCGTATTAAAAACGTGTTATATTTGACTACCTGTAGGGTTCTACCAAAGGTAGTACCCTACACCCTGTAAAAAATATGTAAAATTTCCAAATTTCAATAAAACTTTTTTAGATAATGAAAAAAACGTTGTTTTCACGTTACACTTTGTACCCGAATTTCCATAAAACTCGCCCGATTCGGACTAAGACCGGGGATAAATTCGTTATCTACGTTCATATCCGTAGATATGGATATTTTAACACCCTTCAGTACCCTGTACACCCTTCGGCTACGCCTCATGGTGTACTGGGGTACTTCAGGGTGTTAAAATATCCATATCTACGGATATGAACGTAGATAACTTATAATAAACAAAAACATTTTTCCAATATTCAAGAGATACTCGCACTCAAAATATTATTAATACAGTTGTTTCAATTATTTCAACACACACAAGAATACATAACACTTGCATGACATGGTGCATGGAAATAATAAAATATATAATATTGTTAAGCATGTACATGTACCTGTAGTGCCCCTATTGATCTTCTTGCCTTTATCTAATATACATGTAAAGACAGTTAATAACAATTTTATATTACCGTTATTGATTCAGTACAATCCTTGTCAATACTTGGATCTGATCCAGTGTATTCGGACAACTCAAGAAGACTTTCAGCTGCCGTAGTCACATCTTTCCTCAATATTTTTATGTGTTGTTTTCTTGGTGTGGGAGCTTTTCTTTTCCTCTTAAAACTGTCTGTCTGTAGTAATATAAAGTTAGGATAAAAAATTGTATAATATTGCATGCATTAAAAGTATCTTAAAGTATTAATTGAGAAAACTTTTCCAGTGATGAACGACTGAAAGCGACAAAGGTATAAATGGAAAAGTGTTTTGATATTAAATTTTGTGATTTTACTACCCCTCCCTGCCTTTTCATCATCAGGAGGAACATGTGTGATCTGAGACTACTATAACTAGTAGTCTCAGGTGTGATAAACTTGTGCATTAAAATTCAACTTTTTTACCAAAAATATACATGATATATAATATACAATAAATTCATATAAATAAACTTTCATTATTTTTTTATTTACTACATTAAACTAATCAGGTATTATTAAGAATTAAAAAAGTATTTATTTACAAGTTCTAAAGTATATTGGCAGTACGTACAGCACAAACAATAAAACTAAAATGAAAAGTTATATAAAATAAGTGTTGTGAAATTACTTTAATAATTAATAATATCTCGCCGATCAGGATACAATTTACACAAAAATACGAAAGAAGTCACATTGTACATGTTGTTAACTGTCATGATTTGTAAAGATTTATAAAAGGTAAACAATAAAATGCACCTACCTGTTCCTCGTTGTGCATCAGTGCAGGCAGTGGGTCCGGATGAAGTACAGTTAGCCCTTTACTACCGACGAAGTGTTTACTACACATGTATGTACATCGTTTGATCTTTTCCACATTAAAATCCTCCTTGGGTCTCCCACATGCTTTAGTCCAACGTTCACATTTCTCTCGTTGCGTGATGGGCTTTGGAAAAGGAATGAAAAACACATCCTTCATGTCATCACGATGTCTATATTTTGTGTCACTATTACATGTCCCGTAACAACAATGCTTCACACCTTCAGACTTATGTTTTACCTGAGCAACTTCCATTTAATTAGATTTATCAGTTAATTTACGTTAAAATATCAACATCATACATACGCCATTTTTACAATGTTTGTATGACATCCGGGCATTTACTGATTGACCTGATTAGAGATCAAGATAAGAAATTTATTTTTAGTACAGCCGATCTTTGCTAAAGTACTTCGCTTCCTGATGTGTTTATCTGAATGTATTGATTTAATGAAATGTCTAAAGACGTTATTTGAGATAACTTTTCAAAATAGTTTTCTGTGATGGTCTTAATTCCGAGATTTGGCAGCATTAGATTATTTATAGATAACGCTTGCAGATTTTTCATTTCTGCAAATACTTGTCCGAATGATGTTGTCAAAAAGCCATCAACAACTAAGGTACGAAGAGATTTCAAGTGTTTAAAAACTTCATCGGGATAGACGGGTTCAGTTGTGTAATATCCATTCCGACCGATGTTTAGATCAGTTAAACTTTGAAGATTATTAAAGCCATTTTGTTGGAATACCGTTCTAGTGTAATTCAATAAGTTTTGGTGAAGATCTAAAACCTGAAGCCTGCTAGAATTTGCAAAGGGGTATCTTCCAAATGAATGGATCTTATTCACTGACAAATCCAAATGAATAACTGATTCCGGTAATTTTCTACCGTCCAATACTGTGTGAAAATCATTATTTTTCAAGTTAAGTTGTTGAAGAGTTTTCAACTCTGATAATGAATAATTTTCTGTTGATTTTATTACATGAAAGATCCAAAATAAGTAAATGGTTAGGTAACAAATAAGCGTCTGGAATATATTCAAGATTATTGTGGCTAAAGTTAATCATTTTTACTGTTTTATATAAACTGAAATTTGGATATCTGCTTAATCCGTGATTTACACAATTTATTACTATACGATTGCAGTCACATTTTGCACACGTTTTTGTCATATGATCAACAGACAAATAACATTCAGCCAATAAAAGTAATCTTAACAAACAGATAAGCAATAATATAGACATCCTACTTCACAAAAATATCACGACTTTTGAATCACTTCCTTGTTTAAAAAGGCACACAAAAAAAAGCTTTAAAAAACAAATCGCAGTTTCTAATTACATGACAATATATTATGTTATATACTACAGCTGTGATATTTGCGTAGTCAAATTACTTTTAATGTATAATCATTTGTAATATACATCCAGAGACCCGATATTGCCTTGTTTAAAACGTTGATAACGTTTATTTTTTGCGTCTTAAAAAAACAGGTAAGCGAAATTTCCTAAACTAGTCTTACCAATGCGGAAAAGTAAATCAAAATCAAACAAATTAAAATTTAACGGTGTGAAAGATAAATGTTATTTTGAACAAAATATGAAATGTAAACAAGTCAATTGTTCATGAACAATTGAACGGTCTTTCCTTTTTCCTTTTATTGATAGTCTTAGTTCAAAAAATAGTGTTGCTAAGGACTTTAATGTTCATAACAAGTGGTTGTTAAGGACAAAAATCATTCCTTAGGATAAAAATATAACTTCAAGTATTATGAATGTGATATGCACTATTCATATACTTTAAAGTTAAAAAAATAAGTGATTGCTAAAAAGTAAGATCACAAAAATACTGAACTTAGAGGAAAATCAATTCGGAAAGTCCATAATAAAACACATCAAAAACGAATGGACAAGAACTGTCATAAGGACTTATATGTCATTGCTAGGGACAAAAATGTCATTTCCAGTATTAAAAATTGCATATTTATATTATTCATAGCCTTCTAAGTTCAAAAATATAAGGTTGCTAAGATGTTTTATGTCGTTGCTAGGGACCTTGAACTCTGACCTTGACATAATTTTATAGATCTCATTATGCTGAACATTTTTGCAATTCAAAGTTTCTGTCTATCTCTAACCTCTTTTGAGTTATAAGCAAAAAATCATCATTTCGGACCACTAGGTCCATGATAGTTTGGTCCACTAATTTTGAATCCAACATAAAAAAATGTTTATCTCAACAAGACACACATTTTCTCCGTTACATTTTATCACTCATCTTTTACGGTTATTAAGTAAATCCGATAACAAGCTTAGGTCAAAATCTAGGTCGTGACCTTGACCTTTGATCTTAAGTCAATTTTCATGGTCACGTGAATTGATGATCATTGGTGAAGATCCTAGGTGGCTACAACTTACAGTTTCTGATTTTTAGTGTCCAACCGACATTTGTTAATTTTCAAGGGGGCATAACCCTACCAATGAATCGTTGAATATTCTCGATCCAATGTAACGAAGAACCAGCGTCTGCTCCTGAACAAATTCCATCCTTTGTTTTTTTTTTTACCTATTATGGTTACGGAGTTAGAATGATAACAAGGTTTTTCGGTGTTAGGGGAGATAACCGCTATAAAAGAAATGTTACGGGGTCGTGCCCGAAACACAAGATAGATTTTGGTCAACCGATACTAGATACCTAATATCATTTCAACATGTCGCGTACTTTTTTTGGGAAAAGTCGTTAAAGTTTGCCGGAAAAATTATAATCAGAAGAAATACAGTAAGGTCTTTCCTTATAGAAAAACGAAATACCTTAATAATATCCCATTCCGTTGAACTGAAATCAGTTTGCACTTATAATAAAGGATAACCTGGGTTAAAACGAAACGACAATTTGTTAAACCTATTTGAAATGTCATTTGTAAGTGTGGTTCATATGTGTATCTGGTTTTCTGTGTAGAGATTAAACGTTGTTTTTATCTATTTGATTTTTTTTTTAACAAGTTATTTTGAGACCCTTTATGTCTTGCTGTTCGGTGTAAGCCAAGGCTCCGTGTTGAATGCCGTACTTTCAAAAAAAGAATTGAATATTTATTTCTGTATGATAAAGTTGGTAAAGGCGCCTCAATATCATGTTCAGTATTCAGTGAAAAACATCTTTTAGACGAATTACTCCGAAATTACTTTATTTTATTTGGTCTGATCCTACTAAGCCATGTAAGGCTTATTATATGAACTTTTGTATAATCCATGATATTGTTAGTTAAAGGAGCTCCAATTTGAATTTTTATTTGGATAGGATGAAAAACAAATTGTCCTGCATTTATTTTATTTGTAATCTCTGTCCTGCATGTTTTTCACTCTATTCGGTCCAGCTTTTTTTATAAGTTTATCCTGAAATGTTTTGCAAAGTTGCTTAACCTGCTTTGATTTTTACTCAAAACTCCTTACCTGCCTTTTTTCAAATTTGAATCTAGTCACCAAAATATTTCATCAAGTTTCAGATAACAAACACATGAAACATCTTTTATAATGGATACGTAGACAGAGAGATGAACGAGCGGATATACGGACGCATTGATTAACTCCAAGAAAAAATTACTACACCATGAAGAGCCCCACAACCCCAAATCCACTTTCAGACATGAAAAATCAAACAGGCTACAAAATCAATAGGGACCTTCATCTAGTGATGTTTATTATTGTGTATTCATAAAAAGTAAAATCACAAAAATACTGAACTCCGGAAAAAATTCAAGTGGAAAGTCACTAATCAAATGGCAAAATCAAATAATAAAGCACTTCAAACGAATGGACAACAACTGCCATATTCCTGACTTGATACAGGCATTTTCAAATGTAAAAATGGCAGATTGAACCTGGTTTTGTATCGCTAAACCTCTCACTCGTATGACAGTCAAATTCCGTTATATTTACAACGATGCGTGAACAAAGCAGACATTATAAGTAAAATAGTCAAAATATGGGTACAGCAGTCATCACTGTGTCACAATCTCAAAACAAACAAATATTGAATAAAAGCTTTTTCTCAAATTCGAAAACTACATGCATTGTTTCGCGTGTAGTACTCTCAGATTGTTGCTGGAAGTACAAGTACCCGGTCACGTCCACTCTGTGTTCGTGTTTTCCATATTTCTATTTGTATCCATCTGATGAGTTCAGCATTTTTAACTGATTTTTATAAATCGTCTTTATGTTGTATTTTACACCACTATACCAGGTAAGGGGATGGTTGGGATCCCGCTAGCATGTTTAACCCCGTCTCATTCTGTATTTTTGAGCCTGTCCCAAGTCAAGAGCCTGAAATTCGGGGGTTGTCTTTTTTTGTTGTGTTACATATATTTAGCTCACCGGGCCAGAATATCCCCATATGATTATATGTTATCACTTGGCGTCCGTGGTCGTCCGTCGTCTTTCGTCGCCGGCGTAAACTTTTACCAGAATCTTTTCGTCTGAGACTACTGGCTAAAATAAAATTTGTATTCAGAATCTATTCAGATATATTATTTCAGTGTGGATTACAAAGAGGATATAGTCAAAACAGCTAATAATGGCAAGTTTTATATATATTATATTTCAAAATGTAGTCTTCTCCTATTAGTTTTTTGTCTCCTCTCTTTATTTTTTGTAGGTGCATGAGAAAAAAAGAATAGCATATGAAGACATGTTCTTGATGAACCATATCGAGTGCACCGCAGTCGGTTTTTTTCAACTATATCATTAATATGAACAACTAAAGAGATAACAACATGGAATCAGTTGTATTCTTTTGTTGGAATTTTCAAAAAAATGTTAGTGTTTACCCAAACGGTACCACCTGAATTCGCCCACCCCCCTTGTCTGTTTTTTTCTTTCTTTTTGCAAGGTCGTGTCGGTTTTTTTTTGTTTTTTTTTATATTTGTGTTTTGAGTCCCTTGTGTTTTTTTAACGTTATCGAAGGTAATTTTGTCTCGATTTTCTTTTGAAAAAAAATAGTTTGTAAAACGACCACTGCGAACAAAGTGCGAATCGGACCCACGATTGGTTTGTTTGACAGATTGTATGTGGTAATGTCTACCTTTATTCTGTTTCCCATATTCATCGTCGTTCTATAACGAAGTGTTGCATTTGATTCATATTTAAGAAATAATATCAGACTTAAAAAAACAACAACTTGTAAATCAACACCGAAACCTGAAAATTATAAAACTATTATGCTGAATTGAAGGTTGTTCCTGGCCCTTGTATTGCGGCAAGATCTATCGAACTTAAGATGCATTACTATTTGCGTTTTTTCATTTTAATTGTAGTTATTAGGAACAATATGAGCAACACCAAAGGTCAATTTCTATAACCTAAAGACGGACTAGGATAAATCTTTTGAAAAAAAAATCATAAAAGCAACAACAACAAGATTTACAACGAGCATAATCAACTTTTTGAATTAGTGCTAAAAGAGACAACCCCCAAAAAACATGAGAAAAATGGCTGTGATATAGGCATTGGTAGTGTTAAAACTCAATTTGAAAGTGATTTTTTTCCCCTCAAAAAACTGTTATGATGAGTGACAAAATTATTGTATTAGAAGGTGACTTTAATAAAATGTGTCATTTGATCTTTGGTTGTATTTTTGTTGACATGATGAAAAAAATTGTGGTAATTTATAGTTTTTTTTGTTTTTTTTTATTATTTCAGTGATTGAACTATCATTTACCTGTAAGAATCAGTTATGCTACCTTAAGGATTCGTGTATATCTGCGTCCATTCGTTTTTCGTTTTGAAATATCAAAAACAAAAACAAAAAAACGAAAGCGTTTTCATTTTTCGTTTTTGATTTCTTAAAAACCAAAATGAAAAACGAAAGTTTTTTCATTTTTCGTTTTTGATTTCTTAAAAACCAAAATGAAAAACAGGAGTGTTTTCGTTTTTCGTTTTTGATTTCACAAAACAAAAAACGAAAAACAAAAGTATTTTCATTTTTCATTTTTGATTTTTCAAAAAATAAAATCGAAAAATGAAAGTGTTTTCATTTTTCATTTTTGATTTCACAAAAAAAAAAACGAAAAACGAAAAACGAAAGTGTGTTCAATTTATCTTTCCCACACTGTTTTTAATTGTCATTCAAAAAATGACAATGTTGTCATTTGTAATTCATTTAAAGGTGCTTCAGACAATGAAATTATAACAATGTTGTCGATTTTTGTTACATACCAAAAGGGTGAACATAAAGTTTTGTATATAGTTTTAATTATTTCTCGATTTATAATGTAAAATGTTTTCTTTTCTTGATGTACAGTCATTGATAGTAAAGTTGCTAAATAATGTAAACACTCCGGTGTTCATCCAACATAATGTAGACAAAATAGACCGCATGACTTCTGAATTGAACTACGGTGATAAGGCAGCAACCATTTGATTTTCTGGGGGGGGCTATGGTTTTTTTTTCTGTGCAAACTTTTTTTTTCGCCTTCGGCGAAGAACAATCTATTTTTTTAGCGACAAACCGAAGACAATTTTTTTCTTTCAATTTTAGCATTACATATAGTGGCAGCTGAGGGTGAAACAAACATTTTTTTTTACTCAGGGTCCAAAACAAATTATTTTTTTCACCAAAACCTGGAAACAAACTTTTTTTTCCAAAAAAAACCATAGCCCCCCCCCCCCCCCCCCCCCCCCAGAAAAACTAGGTTTTTATTAAACTTGGTAATCAATCATTAATCAAAAATACAGTCCTAGATAATAAAAAATCATGAAAATTTGGTCTAGTAATCAAATAATCACACACAAAAACAGAAGTTGTCGTTTGTTGATGTGGTTCTCGTTTCTCGTATTTTACATAGTTTAGACCGTTGGTTTTCCCGTTTGAATGGTTTTACACTAGTCAGTTTTGGGATCTTTATAACTTGCTATTCGTTGTGAGCCAAGGATTCGTGTTGAAGAGGGTACTTTGACCTATAATAGTTTACTTTTACAAACTGTGACTTGGATGGAGAGTTGTCTCATTGGCACTCATACCACATCTTCTTATATCTATATGTCATTTCGATATGTTTAATTGGGGTCTGGGCTGGCATGTCAGTTACTGCTAGTAGTTCTTTGTCAATTTATGAATCATATTTATTTTGCGTAGATTCTTTTGTTTACTTTTCTAACATCGGATTCGGATTTCTTTTAAACTGAGTTTTTCTGTACATATTTGTGTGTGTTTGTTTATTTTATATTAGCTGGCTATAATTGAATAGTTGGAGGGTTGAGATCTCACAAAGCTTGTTTAACCCCGCCGCATTTTTGCGCCTGTCCCAAGTCAGGTGGCATTCGGCTGTGCTCTTTGATTAGGCTGTTGTCTCTTTTACACATTGTTTATTTCCATGCATTCTCAATTTTATTGATTGATCAATTGATTGATTGATGGTGTAACGAAAATCGGTCATAGTTCATTTATTTTGATGTGAAATACCAGTTGTCTTTTCCTGTTAATTGTGTTTCTATATGTTTATAAGTTTCTCCATAGTTGGAGCACCGTCTATTTGTTAAAACACCCCTAAAATTGGTATAGTCTTTATTTTCACCCCTTCAAGTATAATGGACCGTTCCATATCGTAGTATATAAACCAGCTCAAGACAGAGAAACTTTGTCAGTTATATGTGGACCGTTGAAGTGATAACATCAGGGATTATTTTCCAACTGGTAAGTAGAGTGAATTAAGTGATTCCAAAGGATATATAAATAGTGTTCGGATTTATATGTGGATATTGCAATAGTGATTGTGATACAATGTATAAAGTGAATCTGATATATATATAAGTGGTTATTGTATTAATGAAAATACAAGGTGTATACTTGCTGGTGTTGCAAGTTGTACTATGTGGAAGTGTGAATACTTCATAGATTTGTATTATTGAGAATACAAGGTGTTTACTTGCTGGTGTTGCAAGATGTTATATTGTGGAAGTGTATTAGTGAAAGTGCACTGTGTTAAGCCTTACCAGTTGGATAATATTCATTGTGTGGGAACTAAAAGGGAAAGTTAGTGCGTGAGTTCAGCTGTGTTATATATATATTCCTTGTGAATTGAAACATTGTGCAAGTGTAATTGTGTCATTGTGTTATTGTGGTTAGTTGCAGACTAACAAAGTGATACTACATATTGGTGGACGTTGTAAATAGAAGTTGTATATATGTGATTTTGTGTTCATACGTTTTGTGTAATACTTACTTGATGCATGTTGCAAAGTAGTCTGTTGGTGACATGGTGTAATAAAGGGCCGTATGCATGTTGCATAATAATCTGTTAGTGACATTGTGAATAAATCGGTCTGATACATGTTGCATAGTGATTGCATAGTGACATTGTGTGTATATATTCTGTAATAAGGCATTGTGTTTATACATAGTGAATGAAGAACTTCACCCTGTAATTTAATTTATGTGCATTGTGTAGCTTATATATTTGACATTGTGAATTCATATAAGGGTGTGTTAATTGTTTTAAACAGGACAACTTGTTGTGGTGCAAATTTAAGTTGAACACTTGAAATCCTGATTTATTCAGATACGGATCCATTGATCGCCCGGTTACACGTTACAAATTTGGTGGCAAGCGGTGGGATTTCATGTGTTTGTTTCTGTAAATTTTTATGTGATTGAACTAGTTGTAATATTTCAAAATATATTTGTGTGTCGCGTTTGTAGTCAAAGTATAGTATATTTTTAAGTAAAAAAAATGGCAAATAATATGTTTGATTTGGAAATTGGTCTTTTTAAAAGTGAAATTGGAAAATTCGAGTATTGCCTCAGACACAGTTTTATGCATTCCGCCTCTAATTCTTTGCAAAAGGAAAATGATTCAGGAATTACAGATGGTTTTGAACTAATTAGAGATAGTGTAGTGTTTGGAAGAAAGTAGTCATGAGCCTGAAAAGAGGAAGCGTTTTTGGGTAAAGGATCACTTTGAAGTGTAAACGATTGGATGTATCATATGTGTATATAGACAGTTTTGTAGTGTATATAGTGTACATATAGTTAATTAAGAGTCCGTCGGATGGGGACGTTAAAACCGAGGCCCCATGTACAGGCACATGTCACGTCCTGTGCATGTTAAAGACCCCTCCTGCAGATTTCGTTTAGAGTAGGCTCCTTGGGGCCGCTGCAGATGCAAAATTTGTTAGGGACCTATTAAATTGATTCTTTGGCAGTGACGCTCAAAATTACAGACGTTAATAGGAAAGATGTTAATGTTGGAAACAGGGATATTTTGAAGTAGGAAGTTTTAAAAAGTTTTAATCAGAAATACTGTGAATAAGTGTTTGTGCATTAGAAGAAAGTTCAATATGTTTGATATGGCTGACTGGAATTTGGACATATAGGTAGATTTTGTATCTACGGGTGGTGCCTTGTGATGTCATCAGTTTAGACCTGATGGACAAAAGGGTAGCCTGACATTATTGTCGGATGTAATGGTGCCTGACGTTGTGGTCAGAAGATATGTCCAATGGAAATAGTGTCTGCACTATGGTAGAGTTTGGGTATGAAAAATGACCACTATGAAAGATGATTTATCAGCATGTCAGATGTATTTAAGGAGTCATGCGAGGACGCATGATTTTTGAGGCGTGGGTAGTGTAACGAAAATCGGTCATAGTTCATTTATTTTGATGTGAAATACCAGTTGTCTTTTCCTGTTAATTGTGTTTCTATATGTTTATAAGTTTCTCCATAGTTGGAGCACCGTCTATTTGTTAAAACACCCCTAAAATTGGTATAGTCTTTATTTTCACCCCTTCAAGTATAATGGACCGTTCCATATCGTAGTATATAAACCAGCTCAAGACAGAGAAACTTTGTCAGTTATATGTGGACCGTTGAAGTGATAACATCAGGGATTATTTTCCAACTGGTAAGTAGAGTGAATTAAGTGATTCCAAAGGATATATAAATAGTGTTCGGATTTATATGTGGATATTGCAATAGTGATTGTGATACAATGTATAAAGTGAATCTGATATATATAAGTGGTTATTGTATTAATGAAAATACAAGGTGTATACTTGCTGGTGTTGCAAGTTGTACTATGTGTAAATGTGAATACTTCATAGAGTTGTATTATTGAGAATACAAGGTGTTTACTTGCTGGTGTTGCAAGATGTTATATTGTGGAAGTGTATAAGTGAAAGTGCACTGTGTTAAACCTTACCAGTTAGATTATATTCATTGTGTGGGAACTAAAAGGGAAAGTTAGTGCGTGAGTTCAGCTGTGATATGTATATATTCCTTGTGAATTGAAACATTGTGCAAGTGTAATTGTGTCATTGTGTTATTGTGGTTAGTTGCAGACTAACAAAGTGATACTACATATTGGTGGACGTTGTAAATAGAAGTTGTGTATATGTGATTTTGTGTTCATACGTTTTGTGTAATACTTACTTGATGCATGTTGCAAAGTAGTCTGTTGGTGACATGGTGTAATAAAGGGCCGTATGCATGTTGCATAATAATCTGTTAGTGACATTGTGAATAAATCGGTCTGATACATGTTGCATAGTGATTGCATAGTGACATTGTGTGTATATATTCTGTAATAAGGCATTGTGTTTATACATAGTGAATGAAGAACTTCACCCTGTAATTTAATTTATGTGCATTGTGTAGCTTATATATTTGACATTGTGAATTCATATAAGGGTGTGTTAATTGTTTTAAATAGGACAACTTGTTGTGGTGCAAATTTAAGTTGAACACTTGAAATCCTGATTTATTCAGATACGGATCCATTGATCGCCCGGTTACACGTTACAATGGATTGATCATTTTACTTCAAGCAAAGTCATGATAATTTGAGAATCCTTTATTTGTATCGTAGTGTTAATTTCACCAATGAAACTCTACATTAATTTTTGTCTTAATATTAAATTTCTTTGTAATGACCGTCTGATTAAAATTAGACACGCAAGAATATGAACTATGAAAACTTATTTGGCCTTCAATGTCTCAACCTTTTTTAATGTGAGTAACTTCATTGTTCAGTTATATTTCGATTTTGATATTGTTTTTGCAAGCTTCCATAATAGATTTCCGGTAATTGTTCTGCATAAAACCCTATGGGAAAGCACGTTGACTTCATTTTCCAAACGTTTATTGGAAATTTGGCAAGGTGTTGCAACCTTTTATGTAAAGAAGTTACAGCCGATTGCATTGAGTGTGTAGGCAAAGGTAGCATCCTTGGTTAGCTTGCTTGTATTATTAGATCAGGTAAACTACCCTCCTTTCAGAGTAGACTAGTTCGACAGATAACCAATCAATCTGTCTGTAGGAGGGTAGTATACCTTACCTAATAATGACTTCACGGTTCAGCTAACAAGCAAGAAAACAAAAGATTAACCTTTGTCTACACACTCAATGTAATCAGCTGTAATAAAAATGCGGAGTTTGTGAGACCAGGCTCAAGCAGCCAGTCGGTAGCAGCCAGTTTTCAAATATTTATATTAACACAAATGTTGCATAAGACTCAAACGTACTTCAAATGTTTTAATTAATAAATAACCACTATATTATCAAATCAATCGCTTTCGATATATTACATAGCGTACTGGCCGCTTTACGTTTTAAATAGTCAACACTTTTGAGTGTTTATAGAATCGTAAATAATAAAAAAAAAATTAAATGATGGCAAAATTGCACTATTGTGTGAAATAGCTTTCCTTATTATCGGCATCCTGTCAAATAGTTCATGAAACTGAATAATAATTATTCTGCAATTAAAGAAACCTTTAACTTTTTGCCACACAAAACTGTTTTTACAAAACATTCTACCTCTGAAATAGTGGATTCCGCTTAAATATGATTGGACAAAAGGTTTATTTTTTGTATTCGAAGTATGGTGGGCAAGAACATTATTTATAAACTAAAAAAGATTAATCCGCGTTATAAATTAACTTGTAATTTTGATCAAGTAGGCCCTAGATCTCTAACTTACGTTCTCACCTAGTGCAGAAAAAAGTATTGCCGCAGATTTTTTTTATTAACTGTCCGGTAAGGGTTGGGTAGGGTATCCGACCTCAACTTGAGACCTACTTTAGAAAAAAAAACTAAGCAGAACAACACCCTGGATTTTTCTACTGTAGACCTCAGCTACCCAGCTTCCCTTTGCACCTAGTTGGGAACATTTTTATTATATTTTCGGTAAGGGTGGGGTTTGGTGTTCGACCCCAACTTTGGACATATCTTTGAAAAAATAAGCCAAACAGCAACCTTGATTTTTTTATCCAGCTTCCCAGCTCCCCTTTACACATTGTGCGGACAAAAGTATTGCCGTAGAAATTTGTTTATTAACTTTTATGTAATGATGGGATAGATTGGGTAACTGAGGTCCACTTGGGGAAAAAAATGCAGGGACTCCAATGTGGTTTTATGCAGAACAATTACCTGAAATCTATGGCAGTTTGCAAAATAAGTAATATGTTGGCAAATAATGAAAGCACGCTTCTTAATTAATAGACATAGAAATAAAGAGAAACCGTATAATAACCAATAACAATCTCCCAGAGACAAACTACATTACATTTTAACACCATTATTCTAGCTATTTTATTTATTTCTTGGTCCATTGTCCCTATCATTTATATTTTTGTCCACTATTCTCAATTCCAAGATCCCCCATCAACGGCCTGTAGTTAATATCACCTTATACTCTTCACAAATAAGCAAAACTAATACCGAATAGGCTCCAAATGGCAAAATAATTGAATGCTTTAATATCCCGGTTTGAATTGTGAAATTGAAGAAATTTGTTTTTTAATGAATTGATCAAGCAAAATACATTATCGTCCTCGATGTTCGTAAAATACTGGCAGATGGACCTTGGTAATCAATTCTAATAATCTTGGATCGACCTTTCTAAACTTAAAAGTAAAGTTCACCCACCCATATTGTTCAGATTGTTAAAGACTTTTGCATCCGTCGACATTATCTTCGATTAAGTAGTATTGATCTCACAACCACTGTGCATTTATACTTTAACGACCGGGCTAGTTTTCTTGTTAGTTTTAAAAGTAGTTACCTCCCTTGTTAGTGTGATGTTGTCATCAATCTATTTATTTGTACCACCTTTATATAATACTAGAACACACCCGCGAAATCGCGGTCATTCAGAGCGTAGTTTAAGGTTTATGTACCCTTCTGTAACCATTTTTGTATTTTATTATTATCTCTGTATTAAAGGCTGTGGATTTTCTATAAAAATCTTGATTTATTTGCCACAAAAGTCCTCTTTTTCTATTAAATGCAATGGAACAGTAAAAAATAATGCTTTGCATCAAGTTTCTCCTTGGAATAAGTACAAAATGGACTATCTCTATTATTCATTATATCTGTAGTTTTGATACAATTGAAGTTTGAAAAGTTTGTACGAAAATGGCTACAGAAGGGTACATAAACCTTAAAGTATGTAAAGTGTTGTTGGAAGAAGTTTGTAAAATATTGAATGACTGAAGAATTTCAGCAAAAGTATCATAAGTCAAAGGTCATTATTTCCAAAATTCCCAATTTTTGATTTTCTATCAATTTCAATATGAACATACATTTGAGGGGGAGGACAGGGGTAAGGGAGACAGAGAGAAAGGGGTGGGAGAAAGGAGAAAGGAGAGGAAGGCTGGGAGAAAGGAGAAAAAATAAAATATCTCTCCCTTTAAAAAAATTTCTAATATTTCAAGAAAAAATATCTCAAAAGGAGATGTTTTATTCTAATGGGAGAAAGGAGAACGGGGGTAGGAGAAAGGAGAAGAGGGGTGGGAGAAGGGAGAAGGGTAACCCCCTGTCCTCCCCCTCACATTTAGTATGTTATGAACATTTAAGTAAGGAGCCTATAATTCAGTGGTTGTCGTTTGTTTATGTGTTACATATTCGTTTTTCGTTCATTTTTTGTGCATGAATAAGGCCGCTAGTTTTCTGGTTTGAATTGTTTTACATTGTCAGTTCGGGGCCTTTAAAAGCTGAGTATGGGGTATGGGCTTTGCTCCTTGTTGAAGGTCGTACGGTGATCTATAGTTGTTAATTTCTGTGTCATATTGGTCTCTTGTGGAGAGTTGTCTCAACATGGCAATCAAACCACATCTTCTTTTTTTTGTAATCAATGAATTTTGTAAAAGATTTAATGACTGGAGAATTTTAGAAAAGGTATCAAAAGTTCACATGAATATTTTTAGCGCTTATCTGTATATTATGAACATTCATTACAGTAACTATATAAATATAGTGTATTTACTTTCAATTCTAAGTTTACTAATCGATTCATGGTGGTCATTGGTATAGTATACACACGTGAGTATACAGACTTTCTCTATGTAATAAACTCTGTGACCGCCGTAGATAGTAAATTCTAAGTTAACTAATCGATCCATGGTGGTCATTTATATGGTATAAAGACTCTCTCTATTTAATAAACTCTATGACCGCCGTAGATAGTAAACTTGAAAATGATGATAGCAGATAGAATTCTGAAATTACACTTTATTCTTTGTATATGTATGTTCAAAGTATACAGAAAAACGCAAACCGGAAGTCTAATCTGACTTAAATTTTCGTCCAATGACGGGACAATATCCGAATGCCTTTTGGTGTCAGACCACCAATTAAAAATCCCTATCTGTTCAACCAAATTTTGCAATTTTCACAGATTTCTAAATATTTTACCTTAAGTTATACTTCATAGAAACCAGGTATATCCTTAATTGTACATGTATCAGCTTTCTACATGCCAATGTTCACCATACCTTTAAAGCCTTCTAACAAAATAACTGACCATCAACCAGAGGTACTCCAAAACAAAAACCTGGTTTTCTGGAAATCTGAAATTAGTATACTATGGAGCGCATTAATCCTCAATTTTTAATGCAAACTCATAGACAAGTAAATTTTGGCTCAAAATGATCTAGATATATTTCTCTTTCACCAAAAGTTTCATTTCTGCAAATTTGTTGGTTAGTTTAAGTAAACAAGGACATCAAAAGCACTATTTTGTGTCAGAGTAGGGCTACTTTTACATACGTTCTAAATTGGAGGGAGTAATTGGTGGTCTGACACCTTTTTTCTCGTTTTTCTCCCAAAATAACTCAATCTGAATAATCATATGAATGGATTACAAATGCGACTATGCACTGTACCTATAGGACACAGAGGCGTGTTGATTAATTTATTGTGGAAAGAAGAGAAGCGACACCCAAAATGAGGTCTTCTCGTTTAATAGTATAGATTATATTGTACAATTTAAATTTGTGATTCGTTTAATATTTAAATATAATAATTTATTCTTTATCAAAGATATAAACAAGGTAATTTTGAAAGTCTTTGATTACTTTATCACCGTAGTTCAATTCAGAAGTCATGCGGTCTATTTTGTCTACATTATGTTGGATGAACATCGGAGTGTTTTATTAAATTACATTATTTAGCAACTTTACTATCAATGACTGTACATCAAGAAAGAAAATATTTTACATTATAAATCGAGAAATAATTAAAATTATATACAAAACTTTATGTTCACCCTTTTGGTATGTAACAAAAATCGACAACATTGTTATAGTTTCATTGTCTGAAGCACCTTTAAATGAATGGCAAATGACAACATTGTCATTTTTTGAATGACAATTAAAAACAGTGTGAGAAAGATAAATTGAACACACTTTCGTTTTTCGTTTTTCGTTTTTTGTTTTTGTGAAATCAAAAATGAAAAATGAAAACACTTTCATTTTTCGATTTTAGTCTTTGAAAAATCAAAAATGAAAAATGAAAATACTTTTGTTTTTCGTTTTTTGTTTTGTGAAATCAAAAACGAAAAACGAAAACACTTTCGTTTTTCATGTTGGTTTTTAAGAAATCAAAAACGAAAAATGAAAACACTTTCGTTTTTCATTTTGGTTTTTAAGAAATCAAAAACGAAAAATGAAAACGCTTTCGTTTTTGTTTTTTGTTTTTGATATTTCAAAACGAAAAACGAATGGACGCAGATATACACGGACCCTTAAGCTGTACAATATTTTTACGAAAGAGAAAGGCTATTCTTAAAAATATTGGACAGCTAAAGGTAACATAATGGTTTCTTACAGGTAAATGATAGTCCAATCACTGAAATAAAGAATATATGGTTAAGTTATTGCCCCTGATTGATGATTTTAACGAAATTTTTGCAGTTTTTGGTTATTAACTTGAATATTATTATAGATGAAGATAAACTGTAAACAGTATATAACAATCACAGGTCTTTTTATACAAACGGAAGAACCTGCCCAATTACGAGACACCTCTTAAGAACAGTGCATACTTTTGAAAATTTCAAATAATATAGGTAAACCATAATTGTGATTCCCAAAGGAGAAAATAGAGAGAAATGTTCTGGATGCATCAGCTACGTACTCGTAAATCTGATGGACTTGATGAGAGAGATGAAAAACTGTTATACCGAAAACCAAAGGAATGAATCATTAACTTCATTCTATTTAGTTAAAACAACTACTTGTTTTGATTTCAGAATTGCTATGTACAATAAGGGCAAAAATATTTTTCTAGACATTTAACATTGAGCTGAAGCGTCCGTCCTTTTTTTTTTTTTTTTAGAAAATTGCTCTGAATTGTGCATGCAGTTTTGAGTTATCTTTATAGACATTGATAACTTTCCTGTTAAATATTCGGAAGTACGCTGAGATATTGTTAATACCTTATTGTAATCATATGAATCTAATTATGTGTGTTTTTGTACAGATTGTTTTTATTTCGAAAAATGCTCCGGTTTTAATGTATCTATGGAAAATTGATCATACCACTTTTGTATTATTGTAAAAGGGAATAATGAATAAGTTTATATCAAATCGAAATAGCTTTTTTAAAACCCAAAAATTATAAACAATGGGACGGCTGGCCACCATAAGTCTGATCGATGTTTTTTTAGTAAAATTCTTATTTGAAAAAATTAAAGAGGCCCCTCAATCCAGCAACACCCATGACAAAGATGAATGAAATATTAAGCAGGGAGGGGGGGGGGGGCTTTTACATTTATCAAAATTAAAATGTTGATGTTTTGATGGATAAGGATGGGAAGTATTTCTTCCCATGATAATTCATAAAAACATCAACATTTTACTTTTTTTTTGTTACGTATTATTGAAACATCAAATTTAACTGCTTATCCATTATAGCAATGGCAAAAATAGTTCACCAAATTGCAATGAGATTTCTGCTCTAACTAACTGATCGACTGGTAAAATATTTTAGTAGATTGCTCAAATGAAAGGTTGTAATAAGTTAAATAAAATTTTAGAGGATTGAAAGACAATTTCATATAGCAGTCCTAAGTATGAAATCGTTCAAATTATAATGGCATATTGTTATTCTAAACTGTTTCCTAAAATTGATCGTCCTGAAGATCATAAAAAACATTTTATTGTAATAAAGTATGTCAATAACAGTTTTGATTTTGTTAATATTGCTGATATTTTTAACGACCATTCTGTTAAAGAACAAATTCCTGGATATTTTGATAATACTGAGCTCCCTCTTATTTGTTATATTTACAAGAAATTTACCCGGAAATTTGTGTTTAATTATAGCTTATTGTGTAAAGATGTTAATATCAGTGAAAATACACCTACTTAATGTAATTGCAGTAATTCCGAATACATTTATGGACCCATTTCCCATGTTATAACAGGAGATTTTAACATCGTTCAAGACCGAGAGTTGAAATCTTTCCTCAGTAAAGGACCTAAATATCGTTTCCCTTCAACTATTAATTGGAACTAGAACACACTCGCGAAATCGCGGGCATATACAGCTTGTGAACTGTTGTAGGATTGTATAAGATATTATGTGTGGAGAATTACATAAAAGGTATATCCTTTTTTACCAAGTCCGATAATTGTTTCCTTTCTGTTAAATTCAATTATAATCGTGTTTCTGGTCTACGACCACAATTATTCTTCTCCTTTGCTACAATGCTTCTTTCGGTAAAAGTCAAATCAAATTAAAAAATTGCACTGTTTCAAACATGAAATAAATGTAACTGCTGATATATAGACCATTATTAGTCTAAAAAATATGCTTCTGTGACAATCCAGCAGTGCTTTTTTTTTTGAGAGGCTTATTAACATGCCAATGGTAGAATTTGAATCATGTATAAATGACTAATACCGACTAAGGCTAATTTGAGGGGTTGTCGATCGGAGGGGTCCTGATCCCGAAATCCCGGGCTTAAAACCATGAAATCCCGAGATGCAGAATTTAAAGAAATTCATATCCCGAAATCGAAAAATATATTCCCGGATCCCGCAAGGATCAATCCCAAAATCCCGAGCTTAAAAACACCCGATCCCGACGCCCCGAAAAAGGTCCTGCCTCCCTCTCATCTCTACCTTACTTTCATTTTGGACAAATCACTATTTTCCCTATTAACAATTAATGTTTATGCAGCAATTATGGGCATTATGTTTTCTAGTCTAGTTCGTTTGTTCGGTCGTCCGTCCGTCCGTCTGTGCGTATTGTTACTTCAGGTAAAAGTTTTTGTCGAGGTAGTTTTATTAGATGAAGTTGAGCATGTTTTACTTATTTTAATATATATGCAAGTGGTATGACCCCTTAAATAGTAAACAGAATCAGGGACTTTTTATACTAACATAGAAATTCTCTGACAGAATACAGAGAGTCTCTATATATTAAAGTAGTATAATCGTAGTTTACATGTAGATAAACGCGAAAAATATGTGTCCTCTCTAAGGAGGTATAATAGTTGTGATTTTTGCGATCTAAACACCATGATATGGAAAACGCTCTACGATTGGTTGTACTTGTGTCATATGTTTTACTTATTTTAATATAAATGCAACTGGTATGGCCTCTTAAATAGTAAACATTTAAAACAAAAAGAGTAGACAGAATACAGAGAGTCTCTATATACTAAAGTAGTATAATCGTAGTTTACATATAGATAAACGCGAAAAATAATTGTCCTCTCTAAGGAGGTATAATAGTTGTGGTTCTTGCGATCTAAACACCATGATATGTAGAACGCTCTGATTGGCTTATCTATTTTTCATTTTTGTTATATATCATACGATTGGTTGTATTTGTGCATGTTTCAAACAGGAAGTCTTATCTATGATTAAAAGTCAGTCGGATGACGGAAACATATCCGGACTCTTTTTTTGTCGTTTTTCTCCCAAAATAACTCAATCTGAATAATCATAAGAATGGATGACAAACGCGACTATGCATGTTACCTATAGGACACAGAGGCATGATGATTGATTTATTGTGGAAGGAAGAGAAGCGACACACAAAATTAGGTCTTCTCGTTTAATAGTATAGATGAGTGTCGTGGTATCATCCACGACTCACTCCGTACTTACTGTCTGTAATGGATAAAACGGGAAAAAGCTGACAAAAAATCTTTGGACCCTTTTTTTAATTCAGTAATAAACATTGTTGATATACGTATTCAACATTTTAAAGAACATTGTACTCTTAACAATAACCACAATAAACCTATTTCTCGTATCAAACATAAACTAAAAGAACTAGCCAAGGAATTTGTTTTTCTCCCGGCCGATAAAGCTGCTAATAATATTATTATTGTTTGACGTACATTTTACATTTTACGACATCTGTAACAAACATAGAATTCCACTATCTTCTGACATCAGACTCGGATTTCTCTTGAACTGAATTTTAATGTGCGTATTGTTATGCGTTTACTTTACTACATTGGTTAGAGGTATAAGGGGAGGGTTGAGATCTCACAAACATGTTTAACCCCGCCGCATTTTTGCGCCTGTCCCAAGTCAGGAGCCTCTGGCCTTTGTTAGTCTTGTATTATTTTAATTTTAGTTTCTTGTGTACAATTTGGAAATTAGTATGGCGTTCATTATCACTGGACTAGTATATATTTGTTTAGGGGCCAGCTGAAGGACGCCTCCGGGTGCGGGAATTTCTCGCTACATTGAAGACCTGTTGGTGACCCTCTGCTGTTGTTTTTTATTTGGGCGGGTTGTTGTCTCTTTGACACATTCCCCATTTCCATTCTCAATTTTATAAACTTTTAGCAACCGCTTTACAAGCTGAACCAAAAACAATGAAAGTCCCAACTATGTATTGGCTTCCGAAACTACACAAAACACCTTACAAATATAGATTTATTTCGTCTTCAAGCCATTGTTCCACTACTTATCTATTCTTCTTACCAGTACACTTGGTACAATCAAAAACCTGATAATAAATTGTTCAAATAAGACCTTCGAAAATAGTGGAATTAACTACAATGTACTTTTGGAGTGTCAAAAACTCGTTGGAAGTACTTGATAAATTGCATGCTTATATTGGTGATTTTGAATCTGTTCAAAGTTTTGATTTTTCTATCCTATATACCACATTGCCTCACATGCTCATTTAGAAAAAATTCACACACCTAATTAAATGGGCATTTAAAAAGTAGGAATGTGAATATATATGTTAAAACTCTTTTAGGTCATTTTTTATTAGCAATAAACAAAAAAACTATGTCAATTGGACATGCTTTGATACTATAGCTGCCCTTGAATTTTTATTAGATAACATTTTTGTTCGCTTTGGAGATTCCGTATATCGTCATGCAGGTTATCGGAATTCCAATGGGAACTAACTGTGCACCACTTATTGCGGACCTGTTCTTGTATTGCTATGAGTTACAATTTATGACAAAAATCAGCAAATACCCATCGAAACAACATCTGATACACAAATTTAATAATAATTTTAGATATTTGGATGATATTTTAGATCTCAATAATGACGACTTCAGTATGTATACTAAAGAAATTTATCCTGTTGAACTTACTTTAAATAAACCTAATACTAACAATGACCACTGCCCTTTCCTCGATAATGATATATATATCATTAACGGAAAGCTTAATACTAAAATCTATGATAAAAGAGATGATTTCTCATTTTCTATCGTTAATTATCCATTTTTAGATGGTGACGTTCCTTGTCACCATCTTACGGTGTTTATATATCTCAACTTGTACGATTCGCTCGTGTATGTAACAATGTTTTAGATTTTAACGAGAGAAATTTATGTATTACTGAAAAATTATTACACCAGGGTTTTCGATATCACAAACTAGTCAAAACATTTACTAAATTTTATCATCGGTATAAGGACATCATTCGTAAATATAGCTTAACATGCAGACTTCTTATACGTTCAGGTATTTCACATCCAATATAATATGGAAATATTCTTTATAAAGCACAAAAATGTCAGTATTCTCCTCCGAAGCTTACAAAACCTTTGAATAGACTTATTAAGAAGGGATATAGTTACGATACTGTTGTCAGGTCATTAAAGATTGCATATTTTGGCGTTAACATTGATTCACTTATAGGGTCTTTGCATCGGAACTAAACACATTTATTATTAATAAACCAGTTGTTGGCATGATACGGGTTATGTTCTTCTCATATATGTTATGATGGTATGATACGAAACCCCTCACAGGGAGGAGAATGCCTGATATTCATATGATGAAGACATAATTTTTCAATCAGTCTAATTGAGGTTCAGAGCTGGCATGTCAGTTAACTGCTAGTAGCATGATGTTAATTATGTATTATTTTCATTTTGTTTATTTTCTTTGGTTAAATTTTCTGACATCAGACGCAGACTTCTCTTGAACTGAATTTTAATGTGCGTATTGATATGCGTTTACTTTTCTGCATTGGCTAGAGGTATAGGGGGAGGGTTGAGATCTCACAAAAATGTTTGACCCCGCCGTATTTTTGCGCCTGTCCCAAGTCAGGAGCCTCTGGCCTTTGTTAGTCTTGTATTATTTTAACTTTTAGTTTCTTGTGTACAATTTGGAGTTTAGTATGGTGTTCATTATCACTGAACCAGTATATATTTGTTGAGGGTCCAGCTGAAGGACGCCTCCGGGTGCAAGAATTTCTCGTTGCATTGAAGACCTGTTGGTGACCTTCTGCTGTTGTCTGCTCTATGGTCGGGTTGTTGTCTCTTTGGCACACTCCCCATTTCCATTCTCAATTTCATGTAAGTAAAAAGTGAATGCTGAGAAATAAGAATAAATACATACCCTCCAGTTCCAGTTAGTTGATATCTTTGTCATGAATTCCAAACAAAATAATGACTTACTATAATATGAGTCACTGATTTAGAAGGTCTAACCTTGACATGAAAACATTCATCATAAATAGATTTTGTAAAATTATAGCTCAAAATACTGTTTTGAAGGTCAATATTTTATAACTTTGTTTTCTAAGTTGAGATGATTGTGTTATTGTAATTTGAATAATATTTTCTATAGAATTACTGATCTGCTGAATGAATGGGAAATATTTTTTATTGAGTCATTGTATTTTAAAAATTTAATGAATAATAAAAAAAAATGACCATATAAATAAAATTCATGTCAATATAAAATTACTGACTACCGTGCAGGTGATACCTTCTTAATTTACAAAGGAATTTGTATGATTTATAGGTTCATCTTAAAAATAAATTTCAGTGTTCTTTTAAGAACAAGGGATAATAGTTTAATAGTCATGGAAATATAATGTTACAAATAAATTACATATAAAATGAAGGAAATTGATATTTATTAGTCAGAACAAAATTTTGCTGAATTTATGGTAATTTAGATTATTTCTCTTTAATAGTAGCAGATTAAAAAAAATGCTTTAGAAAAAAAATCAAATTACAACTACGCACATCTTGCTGTTGGAAAGCAGAGCTATAAATTATAGACTTACAAAAATATGTTTTGAACTAATTATTTTATTAGATCTATTTGTGATGAATGCTTTCATGGCAAAGTTAGGCCTTCTAAATCAGTAACTCATATTATGGTAAGTCATTATTTTGTTTGGAATTCATGACAGAGTCATCAACTAACTGGAGCTGATTGGTAGGTATTAATTCTTATTTCACATAATCACTTCTTACTTTCAACCATTCACTTGAGCAATCTGCTAAAATATTTTACCAGTGGATCAGTTAGTTGGAGAAGATTTCTAACAACAATTTGGTAAACTGTTTTAGCCATTGCTGTTGTGATACCACAAAGGTACTGGATAAGCACTTAGGTAAGCACTGTAATAAAAGTATGTATTGATCAATCAATGTAATTAATCATAACAATTTTTAGACGGTTGACCACATGCGATGAGATAAAATATCGCATACGGTAATTAGAGAAAAGTTCCAATTTAAGTAGTCCTTAGTTAAGTGACGACTAGCGTATTTTTACGACTTAAGAATTTTACTTAACTAATAGCATTTTTAGTGAAATCTAAGTTTATGGAACTTTTGAGTTAAGATGTTTTATGCATCATTGTGTTCGTATATAAAGACACCGCAATTAAACGCTTTTAAGGAAGGTGATCTTTTCGGAAAGTTTTTTTGTTATTAGAATATACTACCCTTTTCTGTATTTATGTGAATTGGGTTGAGCTAAAAATTGCCTTGCAACCTTTCCTATGAATTAACATTGGGTTCTGATCAATGATATAATGATTTTCTAATCTTTTTTTGGAAACGTTTGGCATATTTGCCAAAATGATAAATTAAACATATCGAGGTTGGTTACTATAATAGAAAAAAAATAATAACATTCGTTTAGAGGGAATGTCTATTTACTTCTGAATTTGTATTATCAAATTAACAATAATCATAAAAACATAAAACATTACAAATTTCAAGAATTGCTTCATATTAGTAATAATAAAATAATGATTAGTAAGAGTGCCAGAAGTTATTTCTATTTATATATGTCCAATTTGAGTTAGATATATATGTCGGGTACAAGTTGTGATTTATATTGTACATGTTATAACTTGTATAATAAAAAAAATACAAGTTATAGATAAAGACAACAGTAGTATATCGCTGTTTAAAAGTCATAAATACATGGACAAAAAACAAAATCGGGGTAACAAACTAAAACCGAGGGACGCATCAAATATAAAAGGAGAACAACGACACAACATTAAAATGTGACACACACAGAAACAGACTAAGCATTAGGCAAAATCCTATGAGAATAACAAATATAACATCAAAACCAAATACATGTACAAAAGTATCTCGTACATGTTATAACCTGTACAACATATTGCTTAAAATGGTTTTAACTTGTACAAAATTGAAAAATAAAGATATGTTTCTATTTTTGCAACAGATGTTATTAACCTCAATAGTTTTTTTCATCATTTTTTATTATTCATTCATGTTAGTGTGTTTTGTCCTTTTATGATACAGTTAATGTCCAGGAGTTGGTATGACGAAGCATTCCTAAGACCTGTCATAAGATACTTCTCAGGAGTTAAGACATGGTTTATGATTCTCTTATACAAGAGGGACGAAAGATACCAAAGGAACAGTCAAACTCATAAATCTAAAATAAACTGACAACGCCATGAATAAAAATGAAAAAGACAAACAAATAACAGCACACATGACACAACATAGAAAACTAAAGAATAAGCAACACGAACCCCACCAAAAAATTAGGGGTGATCTCAGGTGCTCCGGAAGAGTAAGCAGATCCTGCTCCACATGTGGCACCCGTCGTGTCGCTTATGTGATAACAAATCCGGTAAATAGTCTAATTCGGTAGGTCACATTTATGAAAGGGAAGCGGATTGTAGTTACGACTATAGGTTGCACTTTGTAAATACAGCTGTTTCTCAAAACACGCCTCTTTTGGGGAGTAATTGAATATTCATAGAAAATTGATTTTGTTTACATACTGGTTCCCAATTATGCTCTCTGTGTTCCATATCGCAGAGACAGAACTTAGGAATGTTACCAGTAAATAAACACGTGCATATTGTTTACATTGAAATCTGTGGTAACCTTTCATTCGAGGTAGGGGTAGTTAAGAAAATTAGTGTAAGTTTAAACTCTGAGAAGTTCAGGGCATATAAACGTTGAAAATATGCCGCACAGCCCTATATTTTGACCTTTGAAAAAAATTGTGGTGCATATGAACTTTCAATCCTAGGGTAAGATTTTTTTCAAAACTTCATAGTAAAAGTGGTACAGTTTTAGCCGTAAAAGGAGTTCCTATGGGAAATTGCATTGTCAATATTTACAGAAATACAACATAAAGGAACATATCCGATATCATTTGTGAAACGGTCATTCCATAACGGTCAGCCAACTCGTGATGGCGTCCGTAAAATTTACGAAGGGATGATTTCAACTTCACCATTTGGAACTCTTGGTTTAATAGCTTCCTTGTGAGAAGCAACCCTCTATCAAGAAAATCATGATAGGAAATGCAAGCACGGGAATATCGTATTGGGAGATATATACCCCGTATGCAGGTGCTGCTGGAATGTTGCTACTTAGAAATGGAAAGTTCACAATTGCAAAGCTGAAATCATCTCTTTTGTCGTAAAGTTTTGTTTTGAACCGACTCTCAGTGTCAATTTCTAGATGAAATGGAAATGGGGAATGTGTCTAATAGACAACAACCTGACCATAGAACAGACAACAGCAGAAGGTCTCCAATAGGTCTTCAATACAGCGAGAAATGGTCGCACCCGGAGGCGTCCTCCAGCTGGCCCCTAAACAAATATTTATAGTAGTTCAGTGATAATGAACGCCATACTAAATTCCAAATTATACACAAGAAACCAAAATTAAAAATATTACAAGACTAACAAAGGCCAGAGGCTCCTGACTTAGGAGAGGCGCAAAGATGTGGCGGTGTTAAACATGCTTTTTTATGAGATCTCACCCCCCCTCCTCCCCCCGATACCACTAGCCAATGTAGAAAAGTAAACTCATAACAATACGCACAGTAAAATTCCGTTAAAGAGAAGTCCGAGTCTGATGTCAGAAGATGTAACAAAAGAAAAGAAATGAAATGACAATGATACATAAATAATAACAGACTACTAGCAGTTAACTGAACTAATCCTCATCATATAAATATCAGGCACAATCCCTCCCGTTAGGGGTTTAGTATCATACCATCATAACATATATGATGACTATCTAGGAACATATCTCAGACCTCGTCTCAAAGCTTTCTTAGGATGAAACTAAAAGGTGTCACTGTATCAGTTATGATAAGGTTTAAGGATAAAATGGTGCATCATTGCTTAAAATCAATACATTGAAGGTTGATTGTTGACAACTCATAATAATCTGTCAACCTACAAAGATATAGAAGGAAATAAGAATAGATGGTTTAATAAACGAGTGTAATTTATATAAATAAATTAATGACTATCCTAAGACCATCATTTGACACCTCTCGTTTATTCCTAACTTTATGTTATAATTTAGGAATACTTTGTGAAACCCACTAAGGAGTAAGATATGTCATAAGACCTTCCTAAAAAGTAAAATCACAAAAATACTGAACTCCGAGGAAAATTCAAAACGGAAAGTCTCCAATCAAATGGCAAAATCAAATGATAAAACACATCGAACGAATGTACAACAACTGTCATATTCCTGACTTGGTACAGGCATTTTCAAATGTAGAAAATTTAAGCCTAAGACAGTTTTGTGTTTCTGACCCCAGATCCATTATTTTTAAAATTTCTTTATACATTTGTACCTTTTAAAACAAACATGCAGTCATCAAACACTATTCAGTATTCTTATCTGATGAATTATAATTGTGTGTGTCGACTTTGAATGCAATAGTGAAATACCTTCATTAGAGTTGACAATAAAAGACGTAAGAGGATAGCCTGGATAGATTTCTCTACAAACAATTTCAAAGTAGAAGATATATTTTTAAAACATCGAAATGACATTCGCCACATGCGATGATCTTATAAGTTATCAAAAAATAAAAATTTGAGGTATAAATTTACACAAGTCATGCTGAAGGCCAAACAAGTTGAAGAGTATCTGTATTGAAGTTTGGTCCAATTAAAACAGCTCTCTCTTGCTTTTAAAGAGTTAGCATATGAGACATTGCTTTAGTTTTTGAATACTATAAAACGAGAGGGAGGAGTATTACACAAAATTTTGAGGCATTGTTCTTAAAAATTTCAATTAAATTTAGTTACTAGTATCTAATGTATTGTCATTAAGGAAATGTATGCTTTCATTGAACAGTGTCACAATGATTTAATCCATAATGGACTGCATAAAACATACAGTTACATGAAAACACATTATGCCAAAATAAGTCACGAAGCATGAATTTCAGAAACTTTGTGATCATTGTCCTCTAAAGAAAAAAAAACACGTTCTGGTCTATTTATTATTTAATAAATTGAAATGTCTTTTCTGCTTCATTTAGATTTATCTTAATTTTTGTACAAGTTAAAACCATTTTTAACCAATATTTCGTACATGTTATAACATGTACGATGTACTTTTGTACATGTTATAACTTGTATTTTTGCATTATACAAGTTATATCATGTACAATATTTGTGTACATGTTATAACCTGTACAAAATTGCAACATGTACACGACATATACATGTTTTTGTAAGTGAAATTACTCTTATGCACAACTTTGAAAAAACTTGTAAACCAGTAAAACACTGACTGCCTGTTGCATACATTTCTTTTTATATATCATCAAATTTTAAAAAGTCAATTTACCGGTGTTACATTGTAAAATTCCCAATATTCTTAAATGTCTGCACAAAACATGATGAAAAGGACAATTTTTGCAATATCACATTATATGGTATAGAACCACTAATTCGGGCCCGGTCAGAAAAATCACCAAAGAAATAACTACATATTCTAAACAAAACAGTTCAAACACATAACAGTAACTTTGTCAATAAGTAAATTGATTTGGTAATTCTGCTATCAAATGAAAGCTTAAAGACTTGACTTGATTCCACTATAGAACCTTTTTTTAATAATGAAAAAATATATGAAACTATAAAAGGAGAGCACATTTTCCCTAGTTGTTCATATATAAGAAAAAAAATGAAAAAAACAGAACTACCTAAATCCGAGGAAAATTCTAAACAGAAAGTCCCTTTAGCCAATGTCAATATCAAATACTCAAACACATCAATCCTTCTTCTTCTTTCTGTAACTTTCTCCTGTGGTTACGAGCACATCATGTAATACATAATCCAATGTATTACAACTGTCATATTCCTGACAATCATTTTCTTATGTAGAGAATGGTGGATCAATCCTGGTTACAAAGCTAGCTAAAACTTTCACTTGTATGACAGTCGCATAAACACCTGTTTTTGTTCTACCAAACCTCAGGGACCAGTGCACTCTAATATGAAATTGCAGTTATGTTGATATTTTTGGAGCGTAAGTTCGGATAGGGTACAGTTTTAAATAAAGTGACTGCCACTTAAGGTAGTTCACTTCTCAGTTTCAAAGTAATTAACTTTTCAAAACACTAGTTTATATTGATAAGGAACTAATAAAAGAATCCAAAGAGCAAAAAAAATATATATAGGTCACCGTGCTTGTTTTCGAGATATGAGCCATTGAAATTTTGGCAGGAAAATATTCTCTCTTGTCTTTTCATAGCTTTATCATTGACTAGTTAAAGTTCTCAAAAACTGTTAAAAAGTAATTAAAATTTTATAAGACTTTTACAGATGGCTTATCATTAAACATGTTAAAGAATTTCAAAAAGAAAAATGGGAGTCACCGGGCAAAGTTTTTCAAGGCATACAAATGGATAAAACCAGAGGATTCCGAAAATCTGACAAAAAATCCAAAACATGACAAGCCAGCTTCCTAAGCAAAGTAGAAATTTAACAATTCAATAGGGCTATCGATTCGTGGTTTTACGCCTTATGCATACGTGCGTGTATGTGTGCATTTACTCACAAAAGGTTATACAAGTGCTAGCTAATTGAAGAATGAATAAAAAAAAACCTTTAACACACTCTATACGAAGACAGACATTTCGTTATTACATAATCTAAATACATGTAAAATGAAAAAAGAACAAGTTGGTATATCACAGATGAGAAATATCACAGCTTCTTCTGATACCTAAAAATAAATTTACAAAAAATAGTAGTTGAACATTTTTTTGTAACTAATAATTTATGATATTGCTTTATATCTACACTATAGGACGTCTGTTTGTATTTTTTTGTACGAAAAACAATGAAAACAACAGTTTGTAAACTACATGCGTCCGAAGCGCTTTTCCAGTTTAACTTAATCAGTAACACTTAAAGCCTAACACTGTAAAGCTAAGGATGTATATACGAATCATATGAAAAGTCATATGACAATAAAGGACCGACAATAATAGTCAACCTAATCTAAGGGCAGTATTTAGATTTATGAGTTTGACTGATCCTTTGGTATCTTTCGTCCCTCTTTTGCCTGAGAGAGTTTCAACCTATTTTTAAATTCATGAACCAACAATTTGAGAATGGTTTGTTCAAAATTGTATCAGTACCGGGGTTCTGATTACTGAACTGAGGAATCTCTACGGGGTTGATAGTCCACTTGAAGCGGTATCGACCAAGTGCTTTAAAAGTTCAAACAACACTTTCTTAGTTGTATACATCCAAAGCTGTTTTCTAGATTAACCTTCATTAGGAACGCAATAGAACAAATACTTTAAAGCCAAGGATGTAATAGAACAGAACCATTTTAAGAGCTAAATGACAATAAAGGACCTTAAATATTGTTGATTCCATCTAAGGTCACTTTGCCTGCTGTATTTCAAACCTTAGTTTTTGACAATTTTAACAAAACAAGGTTAATTTGAGGTTTGTTATAACTCATGTTACATGTGTTAGTACCGAAATACTGACTACAGAGATGATAATACTAATTGAACTGTTGATACTTAAAGTAATAGATGGGTAACAAAATATTTCATGTTGTATTTGAAATATTTAATTGGTTAAAACAAACTTTAGCCCTATGAATCAACATTTATAGGATAAACTTTTATGATTATATGTCATAAATTTTTGTCCCCGTCTTTGAAATAATGTCCAGAGGAGGAACCAATTTCTTATGAAGTTTTTTTGTACAATAGACAATATTTCACAGATTGATTTGAATAAGATTTTGCTGCGTTAAAAAGTGTGCTTAAGTTATATTTTGACTGTATCGATACATTATTTCAAGGATTTTATGAAACTTTCTCGCATTTAAGTCATATAAGACGAGTTTCTTGAAATTTTAATGTTATCGAAATTATTGAACTAATGCATGTATATATTCTAAATTAATACTTCCATGCACGTTTTTCATAATCTATTACAGCTACAATGTATTATAAACACAAAATAGTTCATTCAGTGGCTGTTGGTCGCAAGCTTATAAACTCTCAGTTTGTTGGCGAAGTTTACAGTATCGTATCATTGATACAAATTCAAAGGAGTAGGTTCAGTAAGACCCCTTTTTGGCCCCAAAATATAGCAGTTTTACAAAATTGTTAAAATATAAACCATTAGTTATTTATTGGACAGTAGAATGCTTCTGCTACATAAATATGGGCTGTTTTTGACAATACAATGCACATATATCCGGACCTAGCACCATTAAGTCATGCTGAATTACTGAAATCCTCATAATTCTACCATTTTAGTTAAATTTTAGACGGTTTTCGTGTAAAACGAAAGTGGCCGCATTCGTGTTCATCCTTAATATTGAAATGTAAGTTGTATTTTATGATATAACATAACATATATAAAGGTTGAGGATGAACACGGATGCGGCCACTTTCATTTTTACCAAAAACCATCTGAAAAGTGACATCTTTCGGCATATTAGGTAGATTTTTCATATTTGAGCTTGAATCGGATCGTTTTTAATGACTAAATCTGTTAAAATCTTTCACATAAACTAATTAATTCAAATAAAATAGACACTTAAGTGTTTAAAAAGTGGTCAAAATCTTTCGTCAGATGAACCTGAAATTTGAGGCCAAAATCGGTCCTTACCGGACCTACTCCTTTCCTAGTGTTCCCATTTTTTATTTAAACTATTCCCTAAACGGAAGATTATACAGACAGAAGAAGAAGTATACTTAACAACAAAGTTATTTTCATTTACCTGTGTATAATATAACGTTGTTTTTTTTCAAAGATGGTATTTTCTGAAATTGTTTAATATTTCACAGCGGTATAACATTTTTTTACTTTAATATTCATCCCTTATAGTTATTAACTTTGTATTTACATTGTATCATATACCAAATTTATTCGTTCATTGTGTGTTAATTTGTTACTACGTTTTGTGATTGAGTTAAGCAATTCCAATGGATATTTTATATTGTGTCTTTCTATGTTGTGATGTTTCACTATTGATTCAGATAAGGGAGAAGGTTTGGTACCATTAAAATGTTTAAACCCGCTGCAATTGTTTGTACCTGTCCGAAGTCAGGAATTTGATGTTCAGTTGTTGTCAAAACAACTATAGGTCACCGTTTTATGTTCATATTCTTTTTGAGTAAAAACAATCAAGTATATAAAACACGTTTTAACTTTTATTTATTTTTAAATATGGAGTTTCATATGAATTTAAAGAGAGGTTATAGAAATAATTATCATATACTTAGACTAAATAACATATGATTTTTACTGTATGATAATAGCATTAAATTTACGTAAATTCCATGTTTCGAATTGGTGCTTAGTGGGCTGATATGAAAAGTTTATCACATGTTTCGATTGTTATCACATGCCTTTCCGTAAATTTATCGCATGGCATTCCGGTGATACCAGGCAAATTCCGGAAAATACACCTCAATGCTACGTGTTCGGTGAAAAACATTACAAAATAGTGTACAAAACTATTATTTAGATACTGAAAAGTATATTGTGTAAAATAATAATAAAAAAAATAAAAAATAAAAAACAAACAAATTATTAAATAAATGCATTTTTTATAAATTTCAAACATAAATCAGAAAGTTACTTTGAAAAGGTTGACTTTTCCTAACAGTCTTCATAATGTATATTGTTGATTTTGTTTTGTTGATTCGTCCATTTTAAAATGTTTTTTTTTTCTCTTTTGAGGCATATGGTAGAAAGATTTCATATCAAATGTACTAAATTTGTGGTCCGACGTCCATGAACTTTTCACTCTTTGAACTTCAATCTATTTGGGAACCACGTAAAAGGATCAATATATGAATCTGTTTTTTCTCCATTGTTGAAGCATATGATAAAAAGATCATAACATGACATTTTTCATATCGCTTGTATTATCAGCCCTATGTTCAATATCAGCCCTCGAGCCGCATGAAAAATGCCATGTAATAATCTGATACTATTATCGGACGGTGATATCATTACAAAGTGTTATTAGTAATAACAAACAAACACTAGCCATGGAAGTATTATATTGACAACAATAATAATAGCCTCCCCCCGAAAATCAATTGGTAGCTGCCTTATGGGTTCGGCAATGATGCTGCTTTGGGTCTTGATCAGGGGTTAATGAAGTACGTTATTTAAAAACAAAAAAAACTGTAAAATTTAGACAACAATTTCTGTAAAGAACTATACTAATAATTATCAAAAATATCAATTTTACTCAAAAATAGTTTCCTCCTTAAATATATACACGGTAAAACTAATGTCCTAAATGCCTAGTTTTGTGTACACTTAACCTACACAAGGCCTACATTGACTATCGACTGTGTGTAGATAAAACATCATTTAAAACTACATGTAAACATTGAGTTTTATCAATGGGAACGCAATTGTGTTTAGTTTACGTGTGAGTTACACTAACACAACACCGATTTTAGGTCATAGTGTGCTAGTGACCTAATACGGTATATATGAGGTCAGTAAATACCATATGGGGTGAGAGCATATGGAATTTACTGACCCCATAGGTCACTAGCACACTATGTAACGAATTTATCTTACCGACTATCTTAACGTGTGAAATTTAGACTAGTGACCTATCAAAATGAGCAAATCTTCAATACTGTTAGCATTAAGAAACTTCTTTCATTGATCCTACAAAAACAGATGCCAACAATAGCAACTTGTTAGGTTTAAATGTGTTTTATGAATTCCTTTCAATCTTAATCATAAATTTCGTCGGCTGTTTAAAAGATTTTTTCTCAGTACCGTTTTGTTTTTTAAAAGGGACGCAACACCACTACTTACCGTATATGAAATAAGCACGGCCTCCCTAATAACTTTATATGGAATATAAAGGGACGTAACTCCACTAGTAACCGTGTATGAAATAAGCCCCGTCTACCTTCTAACCTAATATGGAATATAAAGGAACGTAACTCCACTACTAGCCGTGTATGGATTAAGCCCCGCCTCCCTACTAACATAATATTAAATATACACAGTCTCCACGCGGACGCTTTTAACCAATCATATTCCTAGAAATGTATAGGAGGCAAGATAAAGTTATATACACCGCACGGAATACATGAAATACAAGCAATTTTTTTAGTATCTTCGTCATAAAGCAGAGGGAATAACTGATGAAAGATCTACTTCATTTGTATTGAAACATAACAAAATATACATTCTAAATGATTCGACGAGAAAATAAAAATTATTTCATAGACAATTTTTCCAAGATTCCAGAAACCTTCACAATTTTAACGCGGTGATTTCCCCAGGAGGACATAATTTCCTTAAAGAATAATACTAAAGTATCATAGTGAAGTGACGTTTTGTCCTGATTAAGTTGACAAATTACACGGAGAATAAGACTATATCATGTATGTCATGATTAAACAACTGCTAAATTTATTAACGAACCATGAAAACAGATCACTTATGGCAAAATTCTACCACAGAGCTTAATGGTGTATATAGAAATATCAATTTTCATCCGAACCATTTCATCCACCCTACAATAGCTCGATTACAATATTGTTTCCAAAGTTCACCCCTTCAAATAAATTTAACTACCCTTTTAATATATGCTACTTCAGACAAAACAAATACATAAGTGATCTTAGAATACCAAAATCTGTATTGTATATTCCTTTGCTTCTTATTTTATCCTTTTATAAACTAAAGCTAGGATTCGAGCTTACTTCCGTTATAGAACGCGTATCGCAAAACCTTTTAAAGTTACTATACTACTTGCTTCGTAAGCTTAATATGTAAACCTTAGTGACAAGATAAAAGTAACAATAAAGATAGGTTCAATATTCACACACAAAGTCAAATTTCGGAAACTAAATAACGTTTATATAAAAGATTCATCAAACATGTTAAAACAAATATTTCAAGTTGATCCTGTTAGTAAACAAATACAAAGGGAAATTTCCAGTTTCTTTCATAATTGAAATAACACGTTATACGTTTCGTGCTTCCGACGTGCTTTTCTTTATTTCAGAAATTATCGAATGTATGTCCTGTGTTTCATAAATGAGTCTTGTGGTCTGACCTGTCGTTTGGTTTTAAAGGGACATTAGTTTAGATAATTTTTCAAACATTTTTAAAAAGCTGAATCTTTAAGTAAAGATCACAAGCTGATATATTATTGGCTAATAAGTCAACAAATGGACATAATTTGAAACCGTATTCCTGCGACCTTTCATATACACAATGTTTGATATAACAATTTAAATCGAGAAGACTTTGAAAAACCGTCATGATACAAATGCACGTGCTTGATATACATGTATGATAAATTCGGGATACAGACAATCTGTGTTCTTCGTAGGTCGTCTCGGTGGTTAGTATGCAGACGTCTAGTCTAACTTGCACACTTCTCTAATGCAAACATGAATATGTTTTGGTCAGGTTCGTATTTGCGCATGCCTTTGAATGTATCGGAGAATATTTTTTCCGGTTCTGGAAACCCTCTACTAATCAAAACGCGAAAAACTGAATCATTATTACGATTTTATGGCTTGTTTTTTGCTTCTTATGACTTTTTATTATTTGGAAATACTACTTCTAAACCATTACTGTCATACTTGCTACTTACTTTATCGGTGTGGCGTTCTTCTAAATTCTTAACCATCACCAACAGCATTATTTGTAAACATCGATGCACAACATATTATAATCTGCAAAATGCCGTCTTACATATTTTAAATCGATCTATATTACAATCTAACAAACAGTAAAATAACAAATATACCGAACTATAAGGAACGTCCAAAATGGGAATTCCCTTGCAAAATCAAAAGCCCAAACGCATCAAACGAATGGAAAACAGCTTTCATATTCCTGACGTGACATTTTCTTATGTGAAAAATCGTGGATTAAACTTCGGTTTATAGCTTAAACCTCTCACTTGATTGCAGTCGCACAAATTGCCATTATATTGACATGACAACAACTTGTGAGCTAAGCTAAAGGCATAGTAAATACAAATGTCAAACATTAATTTGCAACATAGTCACTGGGGTAAAGCTGATGACCTTAACTGCATTCACGGTCATCCCAAGATGTCGGATGAAAAATTAGGTCAGTTTCTGTATTGTCTGTTAAAGTGTTTCTATATCATTTTCTTTACAAATCATACATTGAAACGATGTAAATTTATAAAAGAATCACTCGAAAATCACTAATTACTTCCGAGAAATGTGCATGAAACGGGAAATTCGATTTGAAAAAATCGTTAAGATGACCGTAAATCATAATCAAAATATTTTCAAGATGACCGTAACATAAAACAAGGATGACCGTGATTGGTAAAAAGATGACTGTAACTTGTAAAGGATGACCGTAATTTGTAAAGACTGACTGTAATTTATATAGGACGACCGTAACTTTTATAGGATGACCATCAATTCTAAGAAATATCCGTATTGTATTCAAAGCTTTTTTGTTGAGTTTGCCGATCTCAATAAGGGCTCGGTTAGCGGATATAAATATGTTTCATAAATTTCTTTTTAACCGGATTTTTGTGACAAAAATGTCGGTTATTGATATTGGGATGTATGGCGGGCGGGCGGGCGGCAATCAAATGTTGTCCGTGCATTAACTCATGAACCGTTCAACCAAAGCTTTTAAAATTTTAATATGTTGTTACTAACAACTAAATGAAGGTCAAGTTCAATAATGGCGATTTTGACTTTTACCGTTCAGGAGTTATGGTTCTTGAAAGATTGAAAAATGGAGTTTCCAGTCGTGTCCGTGCATTTACGCATGCACTGTTCTACCTAAGCTTCCCAAATTTTAATATGTTGTTACTGATGACAAAATGGAGGTCAAGTTCAATAATGACGATTTTGACTTTTACCGTTCAGGAGTTATGGTTCTTGAAAGATTGAAAAATGGAGTTTCCAGTCGCGTCCGTGCATTTACGCATGCACTGTTCTACCTAAGCTTCCCAAATTTTAATATGTTGTTACTGATGACAAAATGGAGGTCAAGTTCAATAATGACGATTTTGACTTTTACCGTTCAGGAGTTATGGTTCTTGAAAGATTGAAAAAATTGTGTTTCCAGTCGTGTCCGTGCATTTTCTCATGAACCATTCAACCAAAGCTTTTGAAATTTTTATATGTTGTTACTGATGACAAATTAGAGGTCAAGTTCAATAATGACGATTTTGACTTTTACCGTTCAGGAGTTATGGTTCTTGAAAGATTGTGAAATGGCGTTTCCATTCACGTTGTTGCATTTACTCATGAACCATTCAATCTAAGCTTTTCAAATTTTAAGATGTTGATACTGATGACAAAAGGGAGGTCAAATTTGATATTGACGATTTTCACTTTCACCATTCATCAGTAATGGTTCTTGTGATATTGCCAGGACACAAATACATATTAATAAATCCGGTTTGCTGTCGTTGTGACAGCCTCTTGTTTTGAACTATAATATAATTGGCCATATTTAGGATTTATAACAATGATAGTAAATTGCATATTTCTCGTAACAAATGAAATATTTATTGATATCGACGTTAAAATTTTAACACAAATTGACAGCGATACGACGAAAATTTGAAGAAACATGAATGTATCCCTAGTACACGGATGCCTCATCTACACTATCATTTTCTATGTTTAGTGGACTATGAAAATGGGATAAAACTGTAATTTGGCTTTAGAATTAAAAAGATCATACCATAGGGAAAATGTGTACTAAGTTTCAATTTTATTTAACTTAAAGCTGGACAAACGGACAAACAAACAGACGAACGGACGAACGTACGCACAGACCAGAAAAACATAATGCCAATAAATGGAGCATTAAAAACATTAATAATACATACGAATATTTGGTAATCGAGCCCATGTGTATGGTTCCAGATGAAGCAGATTAAAATCTTAATTTGTCTTGATATATGCAGGCGGAAACACTTTTGAAATAGAACAAAAAAATCGAAGCTCTGTGTTTATCGAGAAAGCGATAAATGTTAACTGTAATGTTTGATATAGTAACAAAATTTTAAAAAGTTAATAGAAACAAATAAAACAACAATTTTCTTATTTTAAAAACACCATTTGCATAAGTTTTCAATGTATCTATTACATAGTAATGCAAAACAATAAGATATCAAGTCGACGACATGGTTCTTATCGGGGCCTTTTATAGCTGACTATACGGTATGGGCTTTGCTCATTGTTGAAGGCCTTACGGTTACCTATAGTTGTTAATGTTTGTGTCATTTTGGTCTTTTCTGGATAGTTGTCTTATTGGCAATAATACCACATCTTCTTTTTTATATGTAGTATCTAAAGTTGGATGTAGAAAATGCATAACCTTCAATTTTTTTTTATCACCGACGGAGAACATATCAGTCTTGTAGTTCAGAAATTTTCGTGTCTGCCCTTCCATTATGTGGATCAAGAAAAAATGCCCCAAAACATGCAACGATTGTATCGAAAAGAGAAAAATCGAGTGCACCTTTTTATGTTAGGGCATGTTTGGGGTGTATATTTTGTTTTTAAAACGTACAAAGCAAGAGTATTTTATATAGCATCTCGCTTCATATTCTATCATTATTATATATCAAAGCTGCAGGTTGACTTTAGAACGTAAAAAAATGACAGTACGAAAAGATGAAATATATGGGTCAAGTGGGATACCTATCTAATGAATCACAAAAACAGAGTAGGTGTGTTCGAATAGCTATTTTTTCTAAAAGTACTTGACGACAGTCTTTTAATTTGGATGATGAAAATGGATATCTTCGAAAAAATATGATTTTATTGTGTGTGATAACTAGGGTTTATAATCTTCAACCACTGAAAATGTTTAGTCTGCCCTTCCACGAAATATTTAATTAGAATTTTTTTAAATGCTTAAGAATTTTCAAAAATTCCATCTGACATCCGAACAGACAATATTTTTAAGTTGAATCAATGCAGACAAGATCATTAACTAATGCTCATTAGCTAGTAGATACATTTGTCTTTTAAAATATAAATGACATATAACGATCGATCGTAATGGTGCTATGTGGATAAATTTATCAGTTTTCAAGAGCAAAATTGGCAGAGCGTCATCCCTACAATGGCTTCCATTTCTACGATTGTGAGCATGAACTGGCGTAATGGGGAGATACTTTTGAAGAAGTAGAATCCTGACTGCATGAATAACATTTCTGTATATATACAAATTGACAACGTTCCGTCTTGTGATACGCTTTTCGTACAATACTATTTTAAGGATCTACTTTGCTGGAGCTCACCTTCACTAGTTTATTCGAATATTTTCAAAATATTTCTGTTATTTTATTTGCACGACAAAATGAAAGACGATATAATATCAATGGGTGTACAAGCAATTTTTTTGGCATTTTTAAAAATGTGTATTTATTATATGTCATTAAAAGGAATCCCAGAAACAAACAAAAATCTTTTGTCGAGCAGTTGAAGGCTGTGCACCCCATTTTTTTTTATTATGCTTGTAAGGTGTCATTTTATCGCGCTTTTGTGGCATGTTTTCCCTTCCTGTTCATTTGCATGTCTTTTGGCAATCATTTGATACAAAAAGATAGTTATATAATTACGGATATTTCTTAGAATTGAGGGTCATCCTTTAAAAGTTACGGTCATCATTTACAAATTACGGTCATCTTAAAAGCAGTTACGGTCAGCCTTGTTATGAATCGCTGATTCTGTTACGGTCATCTCGATTGTGATTTACGGTCATCTTGGCGATTTTTTCAAATCGAATTTCCCGTTTCATGCACATTTTTCAGAAGTAATTAGTAATTCCGAGTGATTCTTTTATAAATTCACATCGTTTCAATGTATGATTTGTAAAGAAAATGATATAGAAACACTTTAACAGACAATACAGAAACTGACCTAATTTTTCATCCGACATCTTGGGATGACCGTGAATGCAGTTACGGTCATCAGCTTTACCCCAGGGATAGTGTTTTAACCTTAATCACTATAAAAACAAAAAATATATCAACAAAGAAAACCACTATGTAATTTGGTACGAAATTCTGTTTGTCAACTTTTTTTATTAATTTTATGTATTGTTTATAGTGTTTTGGATGGTAGTATTGTAGTACAAACAAAATAAAAACTTGGTTGCTGATTAGTATGAATAAATGGATGTCAACGTCCAGTGTAACGAAATCATGTTTAAAATGCGCTATTGATATTAACACCGCATTTGCTAGATTGTTTTCTTTTTTGCTTTACAACATTTCATGATAAACGATTCATTAAGCCATCAGCAGTTGCATTTATTTTACATAATTTCATTAAGATCAAACGATGTTTTACGCGTTCGATGTGTGTTTGGGTATACAATATCACTCAGCACTGTAATCATTCATTACGTACAAATAGAACCAAAAAGAATGGCAACAGCAGGACTCCTAGGAAAATGCAACAAACCCATTCAATACATCCCCAATCATCTGTATTGGGCATCCTGTAAATGAAATAAAGTACTTATAACTTTTACTTCTTATATTTATGCTTAGTTTAGTTACAATAGATTATTACAGTTAACATTAAAATACTCTAGTAACAATTTCCGTTAGAACTTCTGAATTTAAAACTGTGCAATCTTAATGGATTTATACACCAATACGAATACAAGTTTTGGATAATGGTAAAGCCCCCTCCCCACAAAAATACAACATACAAAACAATGAAACAACATTAACACCTTTGTAATGTTCATGAAATCAGATGTGCTAACACGCTATGAATTCATATTTATGAATTATGTGATTTAATGCTTTAAAATAAAAAAACTGTTCCAATGTAATAGATTATACGAACTTAATACAGAATATAAATTACAAGAATTTAAGTATATGAATCATTCAGACACACATAAGATAATTCACGTTTTATTTCGAGTTGCTCTGTTTTTCATGTGTATGTATTAATTTTCTGTTTTACATCGTGTTATGTGGGGTTTTTTTTACTTATGAGATTTGATTTTACTTTTGGTATTTCCAACTTCTCATTTATCTGTACTTACGACATAAGATCTCCTGCCATAATCAGTCTTGTGCCTTTTCAGGGATTAGGCTCACGCTGCTAAAATCATAACAAAAACAAACTCTGTAAGTGTATGCCTGTATATATGTATCTTTCAGATTAGCTATGTTTTGTTTGCCATTTAGGATGATTATGAAACTAACCAAGTCGTAATATCACAATTATCATATACATTTGCATCTAAACATGTAACATGTGAGGTTAGAAGCTTTCCAAAATACGAAATATACGACAAAGCAAATAACATATTAATGTGTAGTCTCCAGTAGGCCCTATAGTAATAACTACTCTACTTCGCCAGGATTAATTCCCCGTAAAAAGTTGACTATTAAATAGACGACACCCTATCAAAATAGCTGCTTGAAATCATTTAAATATCTTCTGTTTGATTCCGAGTATGCGGTAACCTATCCCACTGGAACGTGGTATGTGGTAAATCTCCATTAGATTATCTTAAAAATGATGATTAATACACCAATTTCTATTGTCGGGATCGTAACAGACCTGTATGGCGGTGTATAACAAAATTCCAAAATCGCATTAACAGCAAAAACAAAACCCCAAAAGGGAAACGTGGTCCCCAGCAAATATATTCATTGTATTATTGCATTTTGAAGCAACCACAGTAATTTTGTAGCGCAAACCCATACCGCATAGTCAGCTACAAAATGCCCAAAAATGACAAATATAAAACAATTCAAACGGGAAACCTAATGGCTTGATATATTTACATAATAATGATCGCAAAAACAAATATGAGCTCATCATTTTTACCAGGATTAAAAATTTGTTTTTGCGCCAGACGCGCGTTTCGTCTATAAAAGACTCTTCAATGACGCTCGAATCAAAAAAGGATACTAGTATATGGCATTAATTGACAAACACTAAATTACATGCTCCTTTCTTAAGACAGGCACATACAGATTGTGGCGGGTTTTCACCAGAGTTTGAAAGCACCAACCCTTTCCTAACCCGGAATAGTGGCGTAACAGATCAACATCAGAACAAACTATAAACATTATTTGAAATGATACATTGCTCTGCTGAATGTCCAAATATTTATTTATTGGTGATTTAACAGCTAGAACTGCTTATATGAATGATTTTTTTTCAGAATGATTAATTACATGATAGATAGGGTAGGTGATTTGTTTGCATATAATGCTGACGAGGATTTGTCATGGCAAAATACCCAAATGCAGCAACCCAAACAAAACTATAATGATCAAACAATGGATATTGTGAAAAATGCATATTATTTTGGTGTATTTATATACTACCTTATAATTGTAAATATCTTGATGCACAGAAATTGACAAACACTAAATTACATGCTCCTTTCTTAAGACAGGCACATACAGATCGTGGCGGGTTTTCACCAGAGTTTGAAAGCACCAACCCTTTCCTAACCCGGAATAGTGGCGTAACAGATCAACATCAGAACAAACTATAAACATTATTTGAAATGATACATTGCTCTGCTGAATGTCCAAATATTTATTTATTGGTGATTTAACAGCTAGAACTGCTTATATGAATGATTTTTTTTCAGAATGATTAATTACATGATAGATAGAGTAGGTGATTTGTTTGCATATAATGCTGACGAGGATTTGTCATGGCAAAATACCCAAATGCAGCAACCCAAACAAAACTATAATGATCAAACAATGGATATTGTGAAAAATGCATATTATTTTGGTGTATTTATATACTACCTTATAATTGTAAATATCTTGATGCACAGAATAATTGTGACTGACAAGGTAGAAAAGGCTATGTTCAGTGTGAGAACTACTTTAAAATCACTATGATTATGTTTACAATGCATAGTCTGTTTGATACTTATGTAAGAAGTATATTAAAATAGGTTAAAATGTTGGGCGAACATTAATATTCTATGATAGAAAAGTTTATTCTGACTACTGTTGATTTTATTTAATGTCTATAGAACGACCTCAAATATGCTGGTCTACTTTGAATTATCTGGATTTGCATTGCAGTATGAACATTAATTTAGAATAGTTGAGTATTTTATCAAAATGTTAGTGAGTGACAATCGTAATGAAGGTCGTGTTATAAAGAGCTTGTTTTAATTGTTTTAATGTATGAATAGGTCAACATTTTTGAAAAGATTGATTTATAGTCTTGGTATGAATATTTTGAGGGATAATCGATGGTTGTTAAATGTAAAGATTTCTTTTAATTTATGCTGTCTAATAAAGCTAAACAAGATTTACATTTTTAGTCATCTTCAACGTGTATCTATAATACTAAAATAACGATGTCCAATTTGTCAGCCGTCATCACGTAAAAACGATGAATCAAAGAATTCAACTTTATATATAACCATAGGCGGATCCAGGGGGGGGGGGCCCCTTTGTGGAAAAAAAAAATTGGTTGATTATATAGGGAATCATTGAAGCATGACTGCCCCCCCCCCCCCTTTTGTGGAAAAAAATTTGGTTGATTACATGGGGAATCATTGTAGCATGACTGGAGCCCCCCCCCCCCCCCCCAATAGGAAAAATTCTGGATCCACCACTGATAACTAATATAGTACAATGGTGTTGATTAAAAATTACACCACTCCAGGCCCATTTGTTTTCCACGTAATTAATATTGCCAATAATAAAGAAGTTCCGGATCGAATTTTGCTGTATACTGTTGAGTAAAAAATACTCCATTCCAGGCCCTTTTGTTTTCCAAATAATTAATATTACCAATAATTGATAGGTTCCAGGTCGACGGGTCCAAACAGAAAGATTTTGAAAGCAGAGAACACTGTGCTTCTTAATATAATCGGCATGACTTTATCAGATGTACAATACCAATACTAAAATAAGGCATACGCATAGTTATAAATTATGCTTTAATTCAGTCACGGACCCGCGATATCACGGGTGTGTTCGAATTCTAGTATAATATAAGTATGTGGTAAAAAAAAAATGAAGTTTTGCATTTTTTTTTTACAGGAACTATTCATTCCTGTACTTTTCTGCAAATTTGTATGTTTTTGTTTATCTAATATTTGACATTCTGCTTATTATTGAAGTTCGTGTCATGTTTATGCTTAAATCTACTTCATCAGGACTCTTGTATATATTTTATTGTCAATCGATACCATATCTCATTTATTCTTAATTGCATGCGTATTAAATTAAATCTAGACATTTTGTAATGTCGGGAATTTTGATAGCAGTCTATATGGTATTGGTTTTACTTATCGTGGAATCCCGTAGCGTTTCTGTCATTTGCTTACACCAACTTCATTTGGACTCTGATGGTAATGTGTTATCGTCAATCATACCATCTCCTAATTTTTAATTGGATGCACATTGAAACCTTAAGATTTCACAGAAAGGTGTGCCAATCTGACATGTGTGGTCTCGGAAAACATTATTGTTCTTCTTTTTTGTAATCTTGCAATCAAATTTGGAAGGAAAAAATTATGCAGTCATTGCCCAAACAATTAACTTTCATTGCAAACTGTATATATTTTTTTCTAAATCAACCAGCAATATTACAAATAAAAGACAAATCTAGTTTTTGTTTAAGCATATGGACTATTTTCATACCCTGAATAAGCAAAACAAGCTTGATTATTTTGAGTAATGATTTGTATAGAGGTCTCACTATTCTAATTATTTCGCGCTGAAAACATTGTTTTTCTAATATCAACCATTTCATTGTTATACTAGTTAAGAGTAATGCAAATAATTTGAGAGAAAAACTCATATAAACGAAATTTAGAAAATAAATACTAGCACAAATTCTAAGAGTTATATTGTAGCAAAATATGGTTACTCTTTTTTTTATCTATACAATTACTAATGGAACTGAAGATTCGTTTATATTAGAAGTGTTTAACGCCAAAATGTTTCTTTTAAAATAATTTTCAAAGTTGCACACATTTAGAACAAAAGTCGGGATTTTTTCTTTTTATAGATTAGGACAGCTGATGATATTCATTTCATATTTTTTTCTGAATAATGTAAATATTTAACTTACAATTTTGATATCCTCCTTTACTTGGCAGAGGAATTCCTTTCGGGTGACAGTTGCTTCCTGATGAGTCGTTATTGGTAGTCAAATTTGATTGGCTGGGACAATTAAAAGGTAAATTGTTCATTTCAAATTAAACGATTTAATTTCGTGGAATTTAAAATAACTCTGTTTAAGTGTTTTGTTTTCCCCAAAGTAGGACAAAATGAATTTCATTTGTACGCTAACCGTCCATGAAGAGTTCGTCTCTCACCAGGAGACACGTTCTTTTGTCACTTTTGATTGATCTTTATTACAACCGGTAAAAAAAGTCTGCTCCCTGCTTTCGTAATCGGTGAGCTCACGTGAATTCCAATTTTTTGTCATGCAATATTAAACTTTTCTTTGATTAACGAATTGATTGTATTTTCTATATCATGTTTCAGATGAAATTGAATTCAAGTATTGACTATTTAATTTTCATTGAGCGCCACTGGAAGTACCGACTTCAATGTTGGGCAACGAAATGTTGTACTACAATCTTCTTGTTGCAATACTGCAGATGTACCAAAACTGTTCTTTTCATAAATCAAATCAATGATCAGATTTATGTTTAATGCTCCTGATACTTTTTTCATCGATAGTACTGCGCTATGATATCACCTCACAAACGCTAGCTTGTGTTCACGGATCAAGAGGATGTCTCTGAACTAGCAACTTAGGTATACATAAAATAGCCATGTTCAAATTACGTATTCATTCAGTATTAACAAATAAGATGAGGTTGAAAATGATAACATTTAATTTATATCGTATTCTGGTTTTATCCCTTGTATTTTGTTATCATTGATTACTAGAACGTTTACCTATGATGTAACAAAAGCGTCCTGGTGGTAAAGAAAGCGCCAAATTTTAAATATACTTGTTTCTTAGTATTTAAAGGAAAGATAGTTTTCGCATTTAGACTTTTCACTTATATTCTTTTCGAGAGATGTTTTTGCAAGTCATTCCCTGGATATCTCTTGTTGTAACTCCCAAAATTAATATGTAAGTATTCTCTCTTATCTTGGTATTAACAGTATAAGTTATAGAGGGTTTTTTTAATTTGGTATTAAGAAACGGCGAATGTTTATGAGCTGCCGGCTTACAAAACACGTCTCTAAATTATTCTATGACTAGTTGCGCTTTCTTGTTTCTTCTACCTTCTTTATAGAATTCTATTTCACAATTCTGTCACTGAAAACTCGAAGTTGTACGCAATATTGTCAATGAAGAAACAGTGATTATTCACAGTACAAATGACGAATAAAATATAACAAATTATGTCAACAACATTTTTAAAAAATGTTAAATTCACTGATATCGAACAATTTTATTCAATAATTAATTAAGGTTCAACAGTTTATAAAGAGATTTTTGTTTCAATAGATTTTAAGTTACATTCTCAATTAAAGCATACACAATAATGCACCGTATAAATAAGAGTAAAAGCATGTATTTTGATTGTTTGTATCTTTTTCATGGTCAATTAAAATTATAGCTTTTTTATTATCAAAATTTGTCAATTTTATAAACTTATATACACCAACACTACAATAGGATCACACAAGACTGTTTGTGTAGATCCAAATTATTTAGAACTTGAAAATTGGTACCTTCTCAACAACATCATTTCTTTAAGCATTGTTACATGTGTTTCCCTCAGTTTTTAGTTTGTAACCGGATTTGTTTTTTCTCAATCGATTTATGAATTTCGAACAGCGGTATACTTCTGTTGCCTTTATTTACATAGATTATTTTGTTACTTGATGACTACATTTTTTCATATCGGATAATTATAGAGAATAAACACATTTCAGATATCATTTAGCATGAGTTCAAATCCCGGCCAGGAAAGAACAAAACATTTGCCTCTGCAAATGTACTTATCTAACATTGTTTGGCTGTTATTTAGATAAATGATATATACCGAATGTGTTTTCAGCCTTGTATCGCCATCAATGGTGATCCAATGAATGGAATCTGTCGTGGAGTTGTCACTGATTTAGACATACTAGTATATATATGTATGAGGTTTTTTTTAAATGGTTTTGAAATAAATATGGAATGTTTTACTACTCAACTATGATAAATAGTTGACATACATTGGTTTTTAAATTGATTATACTTATAATGATCTATTAATATTAACATTTCTGAAAAATCATTCCTCTATTCCGCTTAATAAAAAAGGAAGAACTTTATATTGCTTATTGTTAAAATATATAATAACAAATCAAAAACTCAAAATACAAAGAAAACAAAGAAAACAATTTTTTCAATACACACATATGAATGCATGAAAGGTTTATAACAATGAATTCTTCTGTATTTATACAATACTATACTTATAACTATAATATTACGTTCCAGTAAGACAAATAGGCTAACGACGAATATATTTTTTTAAGAACCGCTGTAAGTTATTAGAAAACACAATTTAGTTAAAGTGAAATATTTAAAGAATTTCACTTCAGATACCATTACAATTCAAGATAAATTCACTTTGAATCTAGTGTTGTTTCAGTACATTTCAGGCAGCATTTGTTGAAGTTCATTTGTTTGTAGAGAATATGCAGGTTCTGGAATTATAAACGGCAATAGCTGATGTCTCAAAACATCTTCAATAGTCCCAGAGTTGCACATTTAATAGATTCGTTGATCGATTTGAATATTTCTATACTGTCGTCTTCCGACTTCTAGTGGGACTTCTACAGATTGCAGATCTTTGGGTTATCGTAAAATACCTTTTTAAATATACCGCGACACAAATTTTTGTTTCGAAATGTTTGTATGTTCTCAATATTGGCATTGTCTTTATTTCGGTAAACGCTTGTCTTTAAAGTCGGCAACAACGTAATTTTTCATTTAATATAAGTCGCATCTAGATGAAAGAGTGAAGTCATTGTCAGTAATTTTTTTCTCATAGTAACTTTTCAAACCAATTTTACATAAATCTATAGCTGGTTCATCTTATTGCTAGCTATTTTTGGAATAGCCTGGTATAGAAAAACCTCGTGTCTGAAATCATCTTCAAGATATTTCTTCAAATCAAGAAAAATTAACTAAATTGAAGAAAACAGTTTTGTATGTTGTTTTTTTTTCAAATATATACTGATCCCTAATTTAATGAAAACAAGTATTCTTAAAGCTCTGTCCCCAACTCCCCGTCCCTTACCTTGTAGTGTTAAAAAATAAAAAAAATAAAAAAGAAATATTATGATTGATCGTGTCAAAAAACTAAATAAATTTGTTCGTGCTTTGCGGAAACAGTATGTTGGACTAAGAAAAAAAAACCATAACCCTCCCCTTGACGTTAAATGATTGCTCCAAAATTATAATTTAAAACAAATATCTTTTTAAATTGTAATGTGACGATAGTAGAAGGGCATTATGTTTTCTGGTCCGTGGGTCCGCTCGTCCATTACTTAGTTTGTCTGTATGTCTCGCTTCAGGTTAAATTTTTAGTAAAGGTAGTTTTTGATGAAGTTGAAGTTCAATCAGCTTGAAAATTAGTACACATGTTCCCTATGATATGAACTTTCTACTTTTAATGCCAAAATTAGATTGTTCACCCTAATTTCACGGTCCACAGAACATGGGAAATGATAGTGTGAGTGGGGCATCCGTGTACTTTGGACAAATTCTTGTTACATTTGTGTTGTTTAGTTGCTTCATTATTGATGTATTGTATCATGTAACCCATATGATTATTTTTTTCTATATTTTTATTTGGTTATTGCCTTCCTTTTTGTGACATGTATCATATGAGAACACACACACTAATATCTGAGACTACTATAAATTGGTCATATGTTGTTGAGACAGCAACCAAACAACATGATCATATATCAAAATTAAAAACAATTTAATAGTAATATTTAAATAAATAAATTTGAATGGCCTTAACAATTACTCAGTAGATTTATTTATTTATGTTGTTGAATGATGCTGAAAGCAGAGATGGGTCCCATTACCTTCAATGTAATTGATTAAATTACAATTACTGTGTCATTTGTACGATTTTAAATTATTAATGATTACATCATTTCTGAAGGTGTCTGATTAAATTAATGATTACATTGGCAAAGTAATCATGATTACATCTGATTACAATGAATTTAAAAAAAACATTTTGTATGATGTGAATGAATAAATCTTTAATGTATCTTATGCATTTTTAGAATCGATTTTGTTTGATATATTATAAAATGATGACTTCAAACTTCATTTATTTAATAAACCACAAAAGTTCACAACTTTCATACATGAACATTGTGTCACTGGTTATGACCCATTACACTTTATCATCATTGATCTCTGAATTATTTTGATTTCAATTGAAAAAAGCTTAATGAGGAGTTTGCTGTTTACCTTCTGACCTCTTCCAGACTTGTATATAAAGTATGTCAAGGCGCTGTTTGTGGTAGTTAAAATATGGATGAAATAAAGTTATCAGTTAAAAACAATTTAAATTTTAATATAATTGTGTAATAAAATTGTAAACATAAACAAGTACTAAAATCATTGCATTTTACATGTCCAGTCCAAATATACAAAATTAGCTTATTTTATACAAAATATTTGTCCAACTTTTAATTTAGTTTGTACTAATTAGATAAGTTTCCACATGTTTGATTAATCTCTTTATCACATGTATTGTCATACAGCTATACTCAATAGGTAATTGCAATAAAAACAAACCTTAATTGGTTTCTTACCTGTCAATTTAGAATTGACAAAATCACAATATTAACAAAAGATTATAATTCAGGGTTAAAGAAAAGTATTACTTTTAAAATATAACAGTTTAATATTATCAAATATATATATAAATGTACATCTTTAAATTATGAATACATGTACAATGTCTTTCACTAAGGCCATAGATATATAATTGTATAATGTCTCTTCTTAGGCTAATGATGACTTCTCAATAATGTAACAGTTTTCTTTTTTACTGAAGTATACAAATCAATTAACATGATTTATAAAGTAAACCAAACTATTTAAAGTTGTTAAATATTTCTTAGATAAGAATAACAAAAAGGTTTATTATTGACCATAAAAACAGTCAGAATCAGATTATTGACCATAAAAACAGTAAACAAATCAGATTTTGGGCTGATTAATGATTACAATGACTACTTGAAAAATTGTAATCAATTACAGCTGATTAACGATTACAATTACAATTACCCCAAGTCTGGCTGAAAGTATTTACTAGTGCAATATTATACTAGTTCATATGACTGGGAAAAAATTGATCAATATTTCAGGTTTGAGAAAAAAAAACTTTTTTACTCATTCACATTTCAGTATACTTTCATCAATACTTATATTATTATTTTAATCGTAAGATTTTTTTGTGAATAAAGTCCCAAGGCTAACATAAATAGACAATGATAGATAAGAAGAAGATTTTTAATATATCACCATATAAATTAAAAAGACAAAATTGCAAGATAGCCGTTATGGAAGAGTCACAGTTGAAAACACAGAAAATCTATGAAAACAAATAACAGCTACTCATAACCTATTGTTTTTAATTCATTTGATTTTTGTTGTATAGTATTTAAACTGCCAGTAAGCTTTAGATATTTAAACATAGAAACATCATAACAGCACACATTAATTTGAACAATTTTATTTTTGGTATTTTGTGGGGGTTTCCAGATGTAAAATAGAAGAAGCGACAGTGAAAAAAGAATGAGAGTCATCATATCAATAAACATTAAACTTAAAATTGAAATGAATCCAATATTTCGTTATTATGTATTCCAAATATGAACATTAGGATAAACTTTAATGAGACAGCAAACCAGCAGCACAATCACAACAACTATTTTGGGGTCTACCTAAACTGCATGGCAATGTGTGATTTTCAATGCAATTTAACTACATGTGATATGGTTCGATTGAAAGTTAGCATCTCTTTGAGGCGTTGGTGAAACTTGTACAGTTTTAGATTATAGCTTTAGAACTTGTTTATAATGTGGTATAATCGCCAATGTGACAACTAATTCTATATGTTTTGAAATATCTTCTACTCTTGTCTCGTTATGTCTTTCATACCTACTCCATATTGACTTCCCTCTGTGTAATTATGATTGGTTTCGATGGTGACTAAGTAATATTATGTATGTCTTTTTATTTTATTTTCTTGTATGTTTTTATTGAATAAAATTGAGAATGGAAATTGGGAATGTGTCAAAGAGACAACAACCCGAACATAGAAAAAACAACAGCAGAAGGTCACCGACAGGTCTTCAATGTAGCGAGAAATTCCTGCACCCGGAGGCGTCCTTCGGCTGGCCCCTAAACAAATATATACTAGTTCAGTGATAATGAACGCCATACTAATTTCCAAATTGTACACAAGAAACTAAAATTAAAATAATACAAGACTTACAAAGGCCAGAGGCTCCTGACATGGGACAGGCGAAAAAATGCAGCGGGGTTAAACATGTTTATGAGATATCAACCCTCCCCCTAATAGTATTTTTTTAAGGAGTCATTGCATTTAACATGGTATGCATTGCTGACAAGTTTCCTTGGTATGAAATAATGATATTTTGTTAACTTCATCTTTTGCTAATATACGATGTTAGGCTACTGCTACAACCTTGTTCATGCTCTTTACTGCCTTGAAACAAATCTAATAATTATTCGACAGTGATTCATTATATATATATTATAAATTAATAAGGTATAGCAAAAGGGCAATATGCAAATTATTAAGACTTATTGTCATAGGTCTGAAAAGAGCAGGTTCCTTCAGAGCAGAAAATGCAGGGAGATAATGTTCTTTAAAAAATCCGCCATACCGATGACAAGAAATAATATCTTTTTTTTATCAGGCAATAAGTATGCTTCAAATTGGTGTACACAAATAATCATCTTCTGATAAATTAGTGAAAGTGAGTCACTACCTAATAAAGAAGAGTACAAGCATGTATGTTGATTGTTTGTATCTATTTTTATGGTCATTTAAACTTTAGCTTTTTTATTATCAAAATTTGTCAATTTTATATACTTATTACGCCAACACTACAGTAGGATCACACAAGACTGTTTGTGTAGATCCAAATTATTTAGAATCTTGGAAGTTGGTGCCTTCTCAACAACATCATTTCACAATCAATGTTACATAGAATATTTTGTAACATGATGACTAAAAATGTTTATATCGGATAACTATAGAGTATAATAGAATTTATGCTGAATAATAGAATTTATACTGAATAATAGAATTTATGATTCAGCATAAATTCGGTTATTAGTGTAAGCAATGTGTGTCATTGACCGTTCTACTTTTGTCTAATATGGGTTATCACTTATCTGATTGATCACGCGCAGTATGACTGCGAATGCAATATTTTCAATAGCTACATTTGACGGAAGCAGACGTATATATATTTTGAGGATTTCAAAATTGTATGCTGGCGTTATTACCTCGTGTGATCTATTTTTAGTAGCTTATCATTTGGTACATTTAATCAGCCTCCTGGCACGTGTGATCTAGATACTAAGGTTTTGTGTTTTCGTATGCTGACCGACATTTGCGTAAAGTTAACCAAACATTTTATTTATGACATTGAAAGGTTAATGTGCTTGGTTATAAGCGTCAATGAACTTTTTGGGGTCGCTTTGTAATAAAAATTTTATTTATAGTATAAAGTAATATGGTTTGTTTGTTCAATTATATTCTTATAGTTTTAGTTAAGATGAACACTAGAGGGCAAAGGAAGAAGCGTACATCCACAACCAAAACATCAACATTAGAAGCTACTGCACAAGAAGAAGACACACCGCCTCCAATGGTGAAAATAGTGCAAGATACAGTTGCTGATATTCCCTCTACTTCAGGAGCAGTAATGAACCCAGTTGTCACAAATCGACAAGGTAACGACGTTAATGTAATGTTCATGCAAACGCCTTTCTTATCGCCTAGCCTTGATGATGACATTACCTTACATGTTAACCAGAATTTAAGACAAAAAATTCATAAGGGCGAGTATGTCGATTTGGCTCTTTTATTGCATAACTCAGTTATTGATCATGACATACAAAACGTCACTTTTGAGCAAGGACAACTAGTCATAAATCCAGTTTCGCCCCAAACAAAGACTACAAACATCGAGTTATGTTCTTCTCATATATGTTATGATGGTATGATACTAAACCCCTAACGGGAAGGATTGTGCCTGATGTTCATATGATGAAATCATAATTTTTCAGTCAGTTTAATTGAAGTCTGGAGCTGGCATGTCAGTTAACTGCTAGTAGTCTGTTGTTATTTATGTATTATTGTCATTTTGTTTATTTTCTTTGGTTACATCTTCTGACATCAGACTCGGACTTTTCTTGAACTGAATTTTAATGTGCGTATTGTTATGCGTTTACTTTTCTACATTGGCTAGAGGTAAAGAGGGAGGGTTGAGATCTCACAAACATGTTTAACCCCGCCGCATTTTTGCGCCTGTCCCAAGTCAGGAGCCTCTGGCCTTTGTTAGTCTTGTATTATTTTAATTTTAGTTTCTTGTGTACAATTTGGAAATTAGTATGGCGTTCATTATCACTGAACTAGTATATATTTGTTTAGGGGCCAGCTGAAGGAGGCCTCCGGGTGCGGGAATTTTTCGCTTTATTGAAGACCTGTTGGTGACCTTCTGATGTTGTTTTTTTTTCTATGGTCGGGTTGTTGTCTCTTTGGCACATTCCCCATTTCCATTCTCAATTTTATCGAAACTTGGTCTGATGCCTTTCTAATTTTTATGAGTATATATTGTTCTGTGCATCCTCATAAATTACAAGAACTTGTAAAGTACATGTCATCTGTTCGAAAAGGTGCCAAACGTCATGGGAGTATCGGTTGGAAATACTTTGATGAACAGTACCGTTTGAAAAAAGCTCGAGAACCAAGTGGTTCGTGGGGTAAATTGGATTCGGAATACTGGATGTGGTATATGCAGTCCGCATCGGTTTAACCGGAAGGCCAAGCCGCAAATCATGCCTCAAATAGTCGTGCTTTATACACAAACCAAACAGCTACTACATCAAGATGTTACAGTTTTAATTTCGACGGTGTGTGTAACAAACTTTATTGTATCTACAACCATTCTTGCTTACATTGTAGTCTACATCATCCAATTATAAGTTGTAATAAGCAAAACCAGTTTCATGGTCAAGTGTCAAGTCAAACTAGGACTGAACCTAGATTCAATGGTCCAAGATGTACTGGACCAAGGTCTAATTTTCGTTCCCCAAGACCAAATTATCAACCTCAAAGACCAAATGGACGCATTATGGGAGCTAGGCAGAACACCTATTAAAGTTACTTGTTTAGAAAAATACTTAAGATATTACCCAGACTCAAAAACTTCTTTATTGTTATTGGATGGTTTCAGGAATGGTTTTAGTCTTCAATATTCCGGTCCTCGTACTTCTTTTATTTCAAAAAATCTCAAATCAGCTGAAATGCTTACGATAGAAACGCAGTCGAAATTAAATAAAGAAATTACTTTAGGTAGAATGTGTGGTCCTTTTAAAAATATGCCTATATCAACTTTGCGCACTTCACCAATTGGATTGGTTAATAAATCCGATAGGAGTTTTCGGCTTATAATGCATTTGTCTTTTCCAAACGGTTGTAGTGTCAATGACTTTGTCGATCCCAATGAAACATCTGTAAAGTACACATCATTTGACGAAGTAATTGACATGGTGTCGTCTCTTGGCAAAGGGGTTAGACTTGGGGTCCAGGACATAAAGTCCGCTTTTCGTATTTTGCCTATTTCTCCAGGTGATTTCGATTTACTTGGAATATATTTTGATGGTAATTTTTATGTTGACAAATCCCTTCCATTTGGTTGCTCTATTGCTTGCGCTTTGTTTAAAAAATTCTCTACATTCTTGCATTGGTTGGTTGTTTCATCTGCTGGTAAGCATTCAATTAAGCATTATTTAGATGATTTCATATTCGGCGGTTCTGCAAATTCAGAAGACTGCTTGGTTCTAATGAACAAATTTACTGAGCTTTGTAATGAGTTAGGCGTGCCTATAGCTGAGGACAAAACAACACATCCTACTACAATATTAACCTTTCTTGGCTTAAAATAGACACAGTTGACATGGTCGTTCGTATTCCAGTGTCCAAGCTTATTAAATTACGTTCTCAACTTCAACCAATGACAATTAAGCGGAAGATTAGATTTAAGGATCTCGAGTCGCTAGTTGGGTTATTAGCTTTTTGTTCACGTGCGGTACCATCCTTTAGAGCGTTTTTGCGGAGATTTTATGATGTTATTGCATCATTTAAGGTGAAAGAACCATTTTTCTCAATTCGAATTACCTCTGAAATTCGAGAGGACGTCTTGGTGTGGTTAGAATTCTTAAAATCTTTCAATGGAGATTCTTATATCATTGGTCTGAATTGGACAGATAATGACATTTTCCAACTATATACTGACACCGCAGGCAACGCTGAACTTGGTTGTGGATCTTACTTTAACGGAAAATGGGTTCACTTCAAATGGCCAGATTCATGGGTAGGATTACACATTTTACAAGACATAACATTTTTGGAACTCATTCCTATACTTTTAGCACTTTGTATTTGGGCTCCTCTTTTGAAAAACAGTAAGATTTTGTTTCGTACAGACAACATTGCGTTGGTTGATATACTAAACAAGAGAACATCGAAATCATAACGAGTAATGTCAATAATTCTACCATTCGTGTTGCGTTCCATGAATTAAAACATTCAGTTTAAGCCAAAACATTTGATATTGGGGGTCTCTGTATCCCAGGACCCACCACACAAAAAATAATGAATCCCTGTATCCCAGGATTCATTTTATTTTATTGGATGCTTTATTTATTGTAAATATTTAGTTATCTATCTAGTTAGTTAATATCTAGTTATCTTTTCTAGTCTGCCAATATGAAAGGTGACTACGTTCATTTAATTATCTATCTGCTTACTATATATATATATCTTAACTGTTTATCTAGTTATATGTGTTTATAATTTTGTAGTTTGTAATAAAGCTGTGGCCAAATACTGCCAAAACTGTGTTTCTGATATTTGCGCATCAATAATTAAACACATTTGAGATATCATTTAGCATTAGTTCGAAACCTGGACAGGGAAGAACAAAACATTTGCTTCTGCAAATGCACTGATCTTACATTGTTTGGCTTTTATTTAGATAAATAATATATACCGAATGTATTATTAGTCTTTTATCACCATATCTGGTGATCAGGTGGATGAAATCTGTCGTGGAGTTATCACTGATACAGACGTACTAGTATCTATATATATGTATGAGGTTTTTTTTAAATGGTTTTGAAATATGGATTTTTTTTACTACCCAACTATGATAAATAGTTGACATACATTGGTTTTTTAGCTCACCTGGCCCGAAGGGCCAAGTGAGCTTTTCCCATCACTTGGCGTCCGGCGTCCGTCGTCGTCCGTCGTCGTCAGTCGTCGTCCTGCGTTAACTTTTACAAAATCTTCTCCTTTGAAACTACTGGGCCAAATTAAACCAAACTTGGCCACAATCATTATTGGGGTGTCTAGTTTAAAAAATGCGTCCGGTGTATCGGCCAACCAACCAAAATGGCCCAATAGCTAAAAATAGAACATAGGGGTAAAATGCAGTTTTTGGCTTATAACTCAAAAACCAAAGCGTTTAGAGCAAATCTGACATGGGGTTAAATTGTTTATCAGGTCAAGATCTATCTGCCCTGAAATTTTCAGATAACTCGGACGACCCGTTAATGGGTTCCTGCCCCTGAATTGGTAATTTTAAGGAAATTTTACTGTTTTTGGTTATTATCTTGAAAATTATTATAGATAGAAATAAACTGTAAACAGCAATAATGTTCAGCAAAGTAAGATTGACAAATAAGTCAACATGACTGACCGAAATGGTCAGTTGACCCATATAGGAGTTATTGCCCTTTATAGTCAATTTTTAACAATTTTTATAAAATTTGCAAATTTTTACTAACATTTTCCACTAAAACTATTGGGCCAAGTTCATTATAGATAGAGATAATTGTAAGCAGCAAGGATGTTCAGTAAAGTAAGATGTACAAACACATCACCATCTCCAAAATACAATTTTGTCATGAATCCATCTGCTTCCTTTGTTTAATAGTCACATTGACCAAGGTGAGCGACACAGGCTCTTTAGAGCCTCTAGTTTTAAATTGATTATACTTATAATGATCCATTAATATTAACATTTCTGAAAAATTATCCCTCTATTCCGCTTAATGAAAAAGGAAGAACTTTTTATTGCTTACTGTTAAGATATATAATAACAAATCAAAAATTCAAAATACAAAGAAAACAATTTTCAATACACACAAATGAATGCATGAGAGGTTTATAACAGTGAATTCTTCTGTATTTATACAATACTATACTTATAACTATATTATTACGTTACAATCGGACAAATAGGCTTAAGACGGATTACAACTTGATAAAATATATTTTTTAAGAACAGCTGTAAGTTATTAGAAAACACAATTTAGTTAAAGTGAATTATCTAAAGAATTTCACCTCAGATACCATTACAATTCAAGAAAAATTTACTTTGCATTTATTGTTGTTAGATTCCAGTACATTTGAGGCAGCATTTGTGGAAGTTCATTTGTTTGTAGAGAATATGCAGGTATTGAGTTATTAAGGGCAATAGCTGATTTCTCAAAACAGAGTAACGATCACAGAAAAATGAAGTATTTCACATCTTCAATAGACCCAGAGTTGCACATTTATAGATTCGTTAATCGATTTGAATATTTTTATACTGTTTTCTTTCGAATTCTAGTGGGACACAACAATTGCGACTTCTACAGACTGCAACAACGACGTTTCATTTTAAAAGTCTAAGGTGCATATAGATGAGATATGGAAGTCATTGTCAGTAGGATGTGAGATATTCCGTTTGTCTTTGCAATTCGCGATCCAACAATGATTATAAGACGAGACCATTATCACATTACACTAGTAGTGAATAAATCCTTGATGCCATCCAATGTCAGTTAATATTGGTGGAATTTGAGTTGTTTTGTTCATGTCGAAAAAAGTTTTGATCAACCTATAATGCAAGCGTTCCATAATTCGAATGTTTTGACTCACAATTCCAGGCAACATAATACAGTAGTATAGTACAATAATAAAAGTGTTCTCGTAAATGCTCATGTATTTGTCGTTGGCCATATTAACAATGTTAAAGAATGTATTTGTCAATGATCAAGATGATCTACTGGTGGCACTTTCGAGTTCACTAAGTATAGTCCATATTTTCGGTAAAGTGCAAGTCCAAAGTAACGATATTTAAATACAAATTCGATTACGTTGTTTCTAGTCGAAATGTGAATTGTAGGCTATCCTTTGTAGTCGTTGCGATATGACTTTAGTCTTTTCCGTAATTCTCTATACCATTCATCCAGAGCATTTAAATGTTCTTGTAATCCAACAACGATGTCCGAAATCAATAGCTAACCGTGTCGTCACCAGCTAATACGCCACTAGAAATACCTATAATTAATGTTGCTAATTCATCAATAAACAATGAAGACAACTTTCGGCGCGTTGTTGTTGCTTTGGCGGTCAAATGAAATAACTGAAAACCATTCAATAAACATTGATAGCGATGATCATACTGCAGTTTGATCAAGGCTAGAAGTGTACTCCGGAGTATTGAATAATTCATAAAATCGAATGTCTTTGCTAAGGTTAATGAAAACAAATGACAGCACATAGACATCAAATTCAAATCCTGAGCACAAGAAAAATCCCACTTAGCGAACATATTGGTAAATCAAATCATCCAAATTTCTTCTTTTTCCATTTTATCAGTGTTCAGATAATACTTGTACCGAACGAATGAGTATTAATAAAAACAATTAGTTTATTAAGCAATACCATCCTCAATAAAATATATGAACGATATCCGGAAGGCATTTCTTAATAATTATGTACTTTCACTCTCGTTTTATGTCGTTCATAGACGTTACCCCTGGCGACGTTGCCAGCAACCATATCTTTGAAGATCTGATAAACAGTGAACACTGGTAGGACACTATGGAGGATAATATGGAGAACATTGGAGAACATTTTGATGTTGCGATAGACTAAATGTGAATATTCATTGAATATAAATATTTGGTGCATTTAAAGCCTTATTTTTCCCCATTTTGTGCACAGCGTGTAAACCTTGTCAATATATACATATGTGTGTGTGTATGTATGTGGGCTTTTTAGTAGGGTTATTTTTTTACTAGAAACTTTGAACATCGTTGTAATTTCCGCAAAAATTGATAAAATGCAAAAAGAAATGTCAAAAGCCGAAAATATAACGCATAAAATAGGAAAGGGATCAGACACACTCGTCACAATAACGTATGTGTACGTCACAAGGAAAACGTCATATATCATGTCACATACTTTGTAAATCCTGACACTAGTTGCACTAACATATTCCACTGCCAAGTATGTCAGAACAGAGTAAACCAGAATTATGTAAACTATAATAAATCCAAATAAACCTTTTCGTGTAGTTCCTTCCAAATAGTTGTTACTATTGATATCACATATTACAATGAATTCTATTACATTAACGAAAAAACCAAGAATCATACGAATTTTCCACAAAGTCGTCTTGTTGCTGCAGCATCTATTTAAGACAAGCCGTAAAATCCACGATGTGAAGTCAAAATGGTCGCATCCACAATCTTTTATCAGATTACTATCACAATCGGGACAGTCATTAAAACAACTCATGATTTTTTTCAGAAGACTAAAACTGGCTTCGATAGTCGGTTGACTATTTCAAGCCGTGTATAATTTAACTATTTATGTATTTCTATTTCCTGAGTGCTATTGCGTTTATCTTTACTCTACTGTATTCCTGTCAAGTATTGAAGTCATTTAAGCGGTAGTTTTAATATTATATATACGCAGGAGGTTCAGCTAGCAATGAAACAAGGTAAAAAAAGTTAAAATCGCAAATATTTAGCTCCGAGGGAAATTCAAGTCTCTAATCAACCCACTACTTTTTTTAAATGTCTAATACCAAGTCAGAAATCAGGCAGTTGTTATCAAACAGTTCGTTTCTATGTATGTTTGCTGTTAGTTTGTTTTGTAGCAGTTCAATGTTTCTGTTGTTCCGTTGATTTCTTCTTATAGTTGGTGCGTTTCCTTTGGGTTTTGTTTGTGATCGGATTTGATTTCCCTTAGTCGATGTTCGACTCTTGAACAGAGGTAAACTACTGGTGACTTTATTTAGAGTGAAATGAACTGAAATTTATGTAGATATCTAATTAACACAAAATATTCTACATTTTTTTTCCTGATCACTGTCATCTGTAATGAACTTTACACAAATCTAGTAATGCCATACTTATAACTCTTACATATTTATTTATGTGTTTTAACTGTTAGCGTACATTTGAATAATGAATATAATATTTACTTTACAGGTATAATTCATTATCAACCCACTACTTTTTTTAATTTCTAATACCAAGTCAGAAATCAGGCAGTTGTTATCAAACAGTTCGTTTCTATGTATGTTTGCTGTTGGTTTGTTTTGTAGCAGTTCAATGTTTCTGTTGTTCCGTTGATTTCTTCTTATAGTTGGTGCGTTTCCCCTGAGTTTTGTTTGTGATCGGATTTGATTTCCCTTAGTCGATGTTCGACTCTTGAACAGAGGTAAACTACTGGTGACTTTATTTAGAGTGAAATGAACTGAAATTTATGTAGATATCTAATTAACACAAAATATTCTACATTTCTTTTCCTGATCACTGTCATCTGTAATGAACTTTACACAAATCTAGTAATGCCATACTTATTACTCTTACATATTTATTTATGTGTTTTAACTGTTAGCGTACATTTGAATAATGAATATAATATTTACTTTACAGGTATAATTCATTATCAACCATTTCAACTTTCAATGAATTCATTAAGTCCGTATATCAATGGCGCATCGATTGGAAGCGGAGCTATGACATACTACGTGAAACAATACAAAAATATGTTCGTGAAGATTTATTTTTTTTCGTTTCGAATAAGCACAATTCCTTGTTGGTAGTGCATACTATTATTTAATGAATTAATAACTATATCTTGATTCAAAAACATATCACATCATATTGCAGAATCGTTACAATTTTACCTGGAGACATAATTTTCCTCTGTCAAAATAACAATTTTTAAATTTTCGATCTTAGAAGAACATGCTATTTTAAAGCTAAGTAAGCTGAGTTGCATATGACACTGAATTTTGGACAAATATTTGCATTCACAAATTTGTATTTTTACATTGTTTTGCGAAATTTCAAAGTATGTCTAGTAAGTCATGTTTAACCATAGGCTTTCAAATGGAATTGTCTGATTTAAGAAGTCACATATTTAGACCCGTATGAGACTAATACTGGTATGTCTTCACTGCAAATCATTCCATCTTCAAGCCCCATACATCATGTTCTGTGTTACAATCTTATATAAAGACAACAGAAAACAGCATAATTCGCATTAAGAAAGCCACACGCAATGCTCTTCAAATTTGTACTTGTTTAACTTTATGAATATTTTGATATGAGCGTCACTGATGAGTCTTATGTAGACGAAACGCGCGTCTGGCGTACTAAATTATAATCAGGGTACCTTTGATAACTATTTGACCTAGTGTTGAAGAAAGCTGAAAAAAGTGCAGATAAACAGTGAATGTTATCCGATGGAGAATCTCTGTCATAGAGTTGTCACATATTTATAGTTTCGTTGTGTTTCTCCCTTATAGTTTTAAGCATATATATCACATATCTTTTTGCTAGATTTTATCGTTTCAAACTTGCTTTACATTTCTGAATGAATGGTATAAACTGTTTTAATTACCTGTTAATGTAGAAAGCCGTATGTTCTAATGCTATGAAATTGAGTAATCACAGTGTGAGAAATAAATATGTTTACTTTAAATTAAAGCAAGATTTTCTCATTCTGAATCTGAAAAAGTTGCAAATTAAATGTTGCTTTGATTTAAAAGTTGATTTAATATGATAACAATTATAAAACAGAACAAAAATTATTTTATATTTTCATTTTAAAAAATCGTATGAAAACAATGTTCTTTACTTTTGATACATTACGTTTTGTTTTATTTTTCATGAAAAACAAATCAATGAGTCTTTAAATTTTTCTATAAAATATTTAGTACAACTTACGTTTTTGCTAAACTGCTCTTACTTTCTTTCTTGTGAGGTTTTCTTCCTGTTGAAAATATACGGTAAGTCAAATTCAATTGGCTGTTGAGATTAAATGGAAAGGTATGTAAGGTCTACTTGTCTTATTATATTACTTGAATTTCGTGGTAATCAAAATTAGTTCCAGATTTTTGTCATATATTTGTTTATTTGTCTGAAATAAAAAATTACCCGAGTAAATTGAGTAAAACACTACATGAAGCCGTGAAGCCATTTGATTTTAATGCATTTTACAAACAGCACAGAACCTGAACTTTATTTTATAGTATTATTTATCATATATTATATACGCATATCATATATGAGCATAAATGCAACTCTTTTAAGCTTCACTTCTACTAGCGAAAATCAACTATTTAGGGTATTTCTTATATCAATAACTGTGTCTAAATCATTACCTTCAGAAAATTCAAAAGAAAAAAATCCGTTATAGTAAGGAAAGCGATCCCGCCATTATTCCGTACCTATAGAACAAAATATCATAAATACGATGATACATTTGTTTAGCTTGTATCTTATGCTTTTTATGCAAAATAAATCTACATGATAGTAGTCGACAAGAATAAAGCCGTTAACATATTTGCATTTTTTTAAATACATTGTTGTGCTTCCTTTTTCAACTAGCAGAGTAGATCTTATTTTCTATTTTGTTTATAACACGGCTATGATAACCAATCTATATAGAATCTCTCAATCACGTACGTATCAAAATATACTAATAACAGTTTTATTAAATCAAAATTGAAATTGTTATAAAGAAAACGAATGTTTTGGTTTCACCAATAAGAAAAGGCAAAATCAAAAACGGTTAACCATACTGAACTCCGATGAAAATTCAAAAAGTAAAGTTTAATTATAATAAAATAGCAAAAATCAAGATCAAACACATCAAACGAATGGATAACAACTGCCACATTCCTCACTTGGTACATGTATTTTCTTATGAAGAGCATGGTGGATTAAACCTGGTTTTAAAGCTAGCTAAATCTCTCACTTGTATGACAGTAGCATGCAATTCATTTATATTGACAACGATGTGTGAACAAAACAAACAGACACAATAGGTCAAATTGTCAATAATAGGGATACAGCAGTCATCATTGTGTTATCATCTTAATAACTGTAGAAACAAACAAATATATTAACTACCATTAACCATGGCTAAATAACTCAATGACGGGATGCATAGTACATATGTTACAAAGAATCACAGAAAGGCATAGAGACAAAACATATTAACAATAATTAAAGACAAGAATAAAAAAAATTCCATAGAGCAATAACGGATTGCATGAGTACAGGGTCATGTCAAATGAATACCACAAAAAGCAGAATAAACAGTAAAACTGATATTCTTTAAACAATAAAAGAATATAATAATACGTTATTAAGATGATAAACAACGTAAGTACCCAGATTTTATACATAGTGACGATTATGTATTATTTTGTATTTTGATACCGAATATTTATCTACAAGGTCTTGGTACCTTCCAATAAACCTTTTAAGAATAAGGACAAGACGTTCTTTGACATACCCCTGGTTCATCAGTTTTTGTCAGACACTGGCGACGATTTACAAAGTCTTAAGGACAAGACGTTCTTTGACATACCCCTGGTTCATCAGTCTTTTTTCTCAGACACTGGCGACGATTTACAAAGTCTGAGTGGTTGCTGCATGCTCTTGAACACCGAATCAGTTAGGAAATGTGTATCCCATATGCAAGTGAAGTTGATATATTGCTACTTAGGTCGAGGAAATATGATTACAAACCTTCGGTTTTCTCTTTACTATAGACGACTAAAACGGAAATCACATCATTTTCTTTTTCATTGACAGCAAACCACCAACAACTACAGGTACGGTTAATTAACGCCGAAAGCAGTCGAAAAAAAATATATCGCCGATTGATCAGATGTTTAATTGGAAAAAATTTCGCAGAGTTGTCTGAAGTAAATTTCTTCTGATTCTGTGGTCCGAATTGCTGCCTTGTGTGCCCTATAGGAGATATAGCTTCTTTGTTAATCCAAATATTGCCAACTTGATCAGTCATCCTAAAAACTCAAATGTTTACGTAATTTGTATGGCCTTATCTGATAGGAAAGTAACCTTACAGGGAAAATCTAAAACATGATGGAAACCCAGAATAAGGACTTTATACCTTTTAATATGAAAATTTTATCTGTTTTATACTTTTCTAATTTGCCTTCAAGGTTTTGATATCTGTTTTTTTGGTAAATCTTGTGTGATGTTACACAAACCATAAAATCCCTACTTCAAATTGAACTATATATCTTTTTAGTTTTGTCAATTAAGATATAGATCCCTTTTCCATGTTTGATGCAGGTCTTCCGCTTGATGTGTTACTCTGTTGCAGATATTTATGTAATGAAATGTGTAATGCCGTTATCTTTCGAGCAGTTACAAATTAAAATTTAAGTGACATTAGATTAATAGTAGAAAAGATTGCAGATTTTTCATTTTTTAAAATACTTAGTTTTCTCGTTTGAATTGTTTTACATTGTCTTACCGGGGCCTTTTATAGCTGACTATGCGGTATGGGCTTTGCTCATTGTTGAAGGCCGTACAGTGACCTATAGTTGTTAATGTCTGTGTCATTTTGGTCTTTTGTGGATATTTGTCTCATTGGCAATCATACCACATCTTTTTTTTTTATATTTGTTTGAAATGATGCGGTTATGAAGCTGTTTAATAATTTGAAAAAGCCTTTTTGGATAAACATAAACATAGATACTCATGGCATATAATGAAAACTATCACCTAAAACGCAAAACAGCTAGTCAACATAAAGATAATGAAGTCCCTGTATATAGTATGACCTATATTTAGATAGTTAAACTTCAAATATTTGAAGACAAGTATTTATATCAGGTCATCGACATATAACAAGAGGGATATTGTCGTGTCATATAACATGAGGAATATAGTCGTGACATATAACATGAGGGATATAGTCGTGTCATATGACATGATGGATATAGTCGTGACATATAACATGAGGGATATAGTTGTGTCATATAACATGAGGGATATAGTTGTGTCATATAACATGAGGGATATAGTCGTGTCATATAACATGAGGGATATAGTTGTGTCATATAACATGAGGGATTTAGTCGTGACATATAACATGAGGGATTTAGTCGTGACATATAACATGAGGGATATAAATGTGTCATATAACATGAGGGATATAGTCGTGACATATAACATGAGGGATATAGTTGTGTCATATAACATGAGGGATATAGTTGTGTCATATAACATGAGGGATATAGTCGTGACATATACATGAGGGATATAGTTGTGTCATATAACATTAGGGATATAGTCGTGTCATATAACATGAGGGATATAGTCGTGTCATATAACATGAGGGATATAGTCGTGACATATAACATGAGGGATATAGTAGTGTCATATAACATGAGGGATATAGTCGTGTCATATAACATGACGGATATAGTCGTGACATATAACATGAGGGATATAGTCGTATCATATAAAATGAGGGATATAGTTGTGTCATATAACATGAGGGATATAGTCGTTACATATAACATGAGGGATATAGTTGTGACATTTAACATGAGGGATATAGTCGTGTCATATAACATGAGGGATATAGTCGTGTCATATAACATGAGGGATATAGTCGTGTCATATAACATGAAAGATATAGTCATGTCATATAACATGAGGGATATAGTCGTGACATATAACATGAGGGATATAGTCGTGTCATAGTGACATATAACATGAGGGATATCGTCGTATCATATAACATGAGGGATATAGTCGTGTCATATAACATGAGGGATATAGTCGTGACATATAACATGAGGGATATAGTCGTGTCATATGACATGATGGATATAGTCGTGACATATAACATGAGGGATATAGTTGTGTCATATAACATGAGGGATATAGTTGTGTCATATAACATGAGGGATATAGTCGTGTCATATAACATGAGGGATATTGTTATGTCATATAACATGAGGGATTTAGTCGTGACATATAACATGAGGGATATAAATGTGTCATATAACATGAGGGATATAGTCGTGACATATAACATGAGGGATATAGTCGTATCATATAACATGACGGATATAGTCATGTCATATAACATGAGGGATATAGTCGTGTCATATAACATGAGGGATATAGTCGTGACATATAACATGAGGGATATAGTTGTGTCATATAACATGAGGGATATAGTCGTGTCATATAACATGAGGAATATAGTCGTGTCATATCACATGAGGGATATAGTCATGTCATATCACATGAGGGATATAGTCGTGACATATAACATGAGGGATATAGTCGTGTCATATAACTTGAGGGATATAGTCGTGTCATATAACATGAGGAATATAGTCGTGTCATATAACATGAGGGACATAGTCGTGTCATTTAACATGAGGGATATAGTCGTGACATATAACATGAGGGATATAGTCGTGTCATATAACATGAGGGATATAGTCGTGTCATATAACATGAGGGATATAGTCATGTCATATAACATGAGGGATATAGTCGTGTCATATAACATGAGAGATATAGTCGTGACATATAACATGAGGGATATAGTCGTATCATATAAACATGAGGGATATAGTTGTGTCATATAACATGAGGGATATAGTCGTGACATATAACATGAGGGATATAGTTGTGACATTTAACATGAGGGATATAGTCGTGTCATATAACATGAGGGATATAGTCGTGGCATATAACATGAGGGATATAGTCGTGTCATATAACATGAAAGATATAGTCATGTCATATAACATGAGGGATATAGTCATGTCATATAACATGAGGGATATAGTCATGTCATATAACATGAGGGATATAGTCGTGTCATAGTGACATATAACATGAGGGATATCGTCGTATCATATAACATGAGGGATATAGTCGTGTCATATAACAAGAGGGATATAGTCGTGACATATAACATGAGGGATATAGTCGTGACATATAACATGAGGGATGTCGTCGTATCATATAACATGAGGGATATAGTCGTGTCATATAACATGAGGAATATAGTCGTGTCATATAACATGAGGGATATAGTCGTGTCATATCACATGAGGGATATAGTCGTGTCATGTCACATGAGGGATATAGTCGTGACATATAACATGAGGGATATAGTCGTGTCATATAACATGAGGGATATAGTCGTGTCATATAACACGAGGGATATAGTCGTGACATATAACATGAGGGATATAGTCGTGTCATATAACATGAGGGATATAGTCGTGTCATATAACATGAGGGATATAGTTGTGTCATATAACATGAGGGATATAGTCGTGTCATATAACATGAGAGATATAGTAGTGACATATAACATGAGGGATATAGTCATGTCATATCACATGAGGGATATAGTCGTGTCATGTCACATGAGGGATATAGTCGTGACATATAACATGAGGGATATAGTCGTGTCATATAACATGAGGGATATAGTCGTGTCATATAACACGAGGGATATAGTCGTGACATATAACATGAGGGATATAGTCGTGTCATATAACATGACGGATATAGTCGTGTCATATAACATGAGGGATATAGTCATGTCATATAACATGAGGGATATAGTCGTGTCATATAACATGAGAGATATAGTAGTGACATATAACATGACGGATATAGTCGTGTCATATAACATGAAGGATATAGTCGTGACATATAACATGAAGGATATAGTCGTGTCATATAACATGAGGGATATAGTTGGGTCATATAACATGAGGGATATAGTCGTGACATATAACATGAGGGATATAGTCGTGTCATATAACATGAGGGATATAGTCGTGTCATATAACATGAGGGATATAGTTGTGTCATATAACATGAGGGATATAGTCGTGTCATATAACATGAGAGATATAGTAGTGACATATAACATGAGGGATATAGTCATGTCATATAACATGAGGGATATAGTCGTGTCATATAACATGAAAGATATAGTCGTGACATATAACATGAAGGATATAGTCGTGTCATATAACATGAGGGATATAGTCGTGTCATATAACATGACGGATATAGTCGTGTCATATAACATGAGGGATATAGTCGTGACATATAACATGAGGGATATAGTCGTGACATATAACATGAGGGATATAGTAGTGACATATAACATGACGGATATAGTCGTGACATATAACATGAAGGATATAGTCGTGTCATATAACATGAAGGATATAGTCGTGTCATATAACATGAGGGATATAGTCGTGTCATATAACATGAGAGATATAGTAGTGACATATAACATGAGGGATATAGTCGTGTCATATAACATGAAGGATATAGTCGTGTCATATAACATGAGGGATATAGTTGGGTCATATATTTTCGGAACATTTGTTGAAATTATTAATCAGTCTTATAACATCCACACTGTAAGGACTGAATCAGAAAATTTGTTGATCTACATGCTTCCATGCCTAGGGCATGCATGCATGGAGTAAAAAAAATATATTTAACTTTTTGTTTAAGTTCAAGTCCATTCATCTTTACTTTAACTTTCTATTTCAATATACTCACCATGGTTACTTTGTGATGTAATTCATGCATATCGGGGCCTTTTATAGCTGACTATGCGGTATGGGCTTTGCTCATTGTTGAAGGCCGTACGATGACCTATAGTTATTAATGTCTGTGTCATTTTGGTCTCTTGTGGACAGTGGTCTCATTGGCAATCATACCACATCTTCTTCTTTATATATACCCAACTTTGTACTTCAGATGCAGTTTGCTGTATTAGTTTTATGTTGTTGACAGTGCCATATGTAGATCAATAAATTTTTTGCAGTAGTTCTTAAAGTGTTGTTGTTATAAGACTTTTTACATTTTATGTGCTTTTTCATAACGAAACTGCATAGCTGAGGGACTCGACTGTTCTACAGATTCACAGGCGTTGGTTCACTTTGTAATTTATTTTATACTGCACTCGTTCTATTTGAGCAGTCAAAATGCGTTGACCATATATTTCTATGTCATATACAGGCACTGACCTGATATCACTTTTTCTCATGAATATTTAAATAGAAATTGCTGAAATTATAAGTAATTATTCATACCACCTATTCAACCTGTTCTTGTTTTAGTCTTTTCAATGTACACAACGACTCAAACTTATTACTTTTGCAATTATTAGAAAAAACATACTTCACTTGTTAATATTTTTGGTTTGCATCTATATATCATTATGTTTTATGCTTATTGTTGATATCTTAGTTCATTCTCAAACAAACATGTTCATCATCGATTGCAGGTTTCAACAGGTAGATGTACATTTCATTGTGCTGTACATTTCTTCGCCTGCATGATATGAGGCCTTTTTATAAAAGGGGAAAGTTTCCCAATACTTAAATCAAATAATAACATACACACTAAACAACATTTGAAAATGTATTCTTTTAGATTGCAGTATAAAGACAATAAAAGTGCATTGACTTGACATATCAACGATATAAGGGTTTGCCCCGAAACAGGGAAAAAGCTCGACAGAGCCTCGCATTTCCCTTTTTCTAAGCCTCATTCTTATATCGTTGATATGTCAAGTCAATGCACTATTATTGTCTATATATTTTTTATCGTGAACCCCTTAATCTGTTTTGAACCATCGTTGCCAGCAGCACTGACCTTCTCAGCCACCCGTAGCTAATGACCAATGAAACGAAGATTAAACCCAAGAAACACGATCACAGATGAAGCCTTGAGAACAAGAATAAACCCGACTAGGATTTAGGAAAAGAATATTTCACCATTTTAAGAAAGCCTACCGCAAATTATCTAACTCAATGTGAAACAAAGATGTGTACTCCCTAAATATTCTGAACGATTTTGTACTTCAGACTCAATTTTCTGTATTAGTTTTATCCTGTTACAGTGCACTAGACACTGAAACATGTAGATCAATATATTTTCTGCAGCAGCCCCTAAAGTGTTGTTGTTATAAGACTTTCTAATAAATGAAAACATGTAATAGGATATTTTCTCGCCTGCATTAGGCTTTCCAAATCAAAAGCCTTGTATCTCATAGGACTTTTTTTTACAACAATTTTTGTATTTCCTCTATCAAAATATTTAAATAGTTGATATTTATAGTTTCAACTTAACATGTATACAATCATGACTTTTGAGTGTGAATCATAGTGGCAGATCCCCAATGCATAGTAGGAGAAGTTTTTCAGGCAAAACTCCTCCACAATGTGAACATTGTATTATACCTTATTCAATGGTTATCAAAGGTACCATGTTTATAATTTAATAAGCCAGATGCGTGTTTCGTCTTCATAAGACTCATCAGTGACACTCAGATCAAAATAGTTCTAAAGCCAAACGAGTACAAAGTTGAAGAGCATTGAGGACTCAAAATTCCAAAAAGTTGTGCCAAATACGCCTAAGGTAATCTATGCTTGGGATAAGAAAATCCTTAGTATTTCGAAAAAAATCATATTTTTGTAAACAGAAAATTTATAAAAATGACCACATAATTGATATTCATGTCAACACTAAAGTGCTGACTACATGTTGGAAAAACATACAATTGAAAATAAAGTTTCCAGAGCATCTCACCTTTTAACAATTTTGAAAGCAGTCTGAACTTGACTGAATAATAAACTTTTATATTATATGCACAATAATAAAGGCATGAATGTATCTAAATATATTTTATTTTCTCTTAACAGAGAAACAAAATGTCAATGACAACAAAACACAAATGAGTGAATAATCAGTCATCAAAAATGAATATAACTATATTAATGGAATCTAAACTCAGTAAAAATATTTATGTATTCTTATTTCTTTATATGTCCAAATTAAAGTAAACATTAAATTGAAACCATGTTTTAACTATATTAAAGGAATCTAAACTCTATCAGTAAAAAGATTTATGTATTCTTCTTTCTTTATATGTCCAAATTAAATTAAAACATGGTTTTAAATTAATGTTTACTTTTATCTTCTGAATTTGATATTACAAAATTACCAAAAAGGTGATCCTGACCTGTCAATGTCACCAAGAAAAAAATTCTTGTAAGAAATTTTAAATCTAAAAATACAAAATCCTCATTGAATGGAATGTTGGGGGACGACATTATCCTTCACTAAATCACTATTTCATTAAATTGATGAAATAAGTTACCTTTAGCAGTGCAATCATAACTGTCAAATTTTAGACTGTATAGTGAACATGGTGAACGTGTATTTTTTTTAAATCTTTAACACTATTTGTTTAGTTGTTTTATATAAGCAATGTCATATACAGTGCAACCTGCATAATCCAACACCTGAGTATTCCAACATCCTGCTTTAATTGACACATTTTCATGATTGCCAAAATATGCCTATCCTTGCAGAAAAAACCCTGAATTTTCTGACAAACTGCTTAATCCAACATTATTTCCTGGTCCCCCAATGTGTCAGATAACACAGGTAACACTGTTATTCAAAATCAGACAATCTCCATAAAAGCAAAAGGGCGCTTACTTCACCATTCTTAACAGTGTCATAAGATTTCACTTTTTGTACAAAGTGTAAATGGTCGAATGAATGAATGGTTGTATGTTACAATATGTTCCATTTAACTTTTTAAAACATTTTTGGGGCTCATGTTATTTTCAATTTAAAAATTTCAGATAAAAATTTATAATGATATGACACATTTATAGATTCATATGATGATAGACTGTAAAAACATATTTGACTATAATAGAAATAGTTTCAAAACAGATCACACCTATTCCTTTCCTATAATTAATTATCCTTTTGTTTTTAACTATCTTCCATGATTTATCACATAAGAACAAAAAATCAATTTAATAAACAAGATTAGTTAGCCGAAAGACAATAATGTTTTGAACTATGAATCAAATTTATGGATGCATAAATTAAAAAAAAAAATTGCTCATTAAAAAAAATAATATAGCCTGAATATATCTGGTTTTGCCTTAACTACATAGTGACTAACATAATATACAAAATTTACAATGTTTACTTCAGGTTCAACATCTCATTGCACAACCCAGTAGGTTTTGGCACAAACGACAAAAAAAACAACAAATTAATAATATGGGAAGAACAAACTTTGTTTCCATTTGAGATCAGTACATATAATCATGAATGGAAAAAACAAATAAAATGGACAGTGTGTAAACAGGTATATATTCCTATCCTTGTTAAGATAGAGTGAGACCATCATTTAGACATAATATAAGAAAGTAATGTGAATGTAAGTGCTAAATTACAGAATGGTATCAATATGGCAGAGTAATGTAAAACAATTAAACTCCATCAGACAAATAGATTTGAAAATGTTGAGCATGGTTGATGAGAATTCTAACTTTTTAAAATAATTTCTACATTTGCTTTGACCTTCATTCCTTGCACTCTTCAATAAAACTTTTAAATAAATGGCAATGACTGATGGATTTGTGACCTTGTTGGATACCTACTATAAATTTGTGGCTTGGATGAATCTGATCAACGATTTGTGGCTTAAATGGCTGCCCATTATGGATTTGTGGCTTTATAGGCTGTCTAAAATGAATTTGTGTCTTAAGTGACAGCCTATTACGGATTTGTGTCTTTAGTGGCTGCCTAGAAGAATGTATGGCTTAAGTGACAGTCTTATATCGATTTGTGTCTTTAGTGGCTGCCTATAATGGATTTGTGGCTTTAGCAACTGCCTACAACGATTTGTGGATTAAGTGACAGTCTTATATGAATTTGTGGCATTAATGGCTACCTTTAATGAACTTGTGGCTTAATTGACAACCTATTATGGATTTGAGGCTTTATAGGCTGCCTATAAGGGATTTGTGGCTTTTAAGTGACAACCTATTATGGACTTGTGGCTTTAATTGCTGCTTATGGATGGATTTCTGACCTATATGAATGAGAAAATACGGAGATCAAATGATAAAGAAACAGTAAATATAGATAAATAAAGAATAATGTTTTAGGTTGTTGAACAGCCACTCAAAATATTAATAAAACAATATTTTTATTCTAGCATTCATAAATAATATATTTATTTTTTTGGTATCAATTTTTCAATTTACCTCTTTCCTTGTGAATAAAAAATTATCTTTAGAATTAAATTCAATATAAAATATTTGATAAATATATCAAATGTCAAAAAATGCTATGAGATAGTCTATTGAAAAATAAGTTGAAGGTGCTGGTAAGTCAACCTCACTGTCAGAAGTCATTAGTTTTAAGTCCAATGGTTATTATTCTACCATATACAAATCAACATGAAAGAAACTATGTTAATATCCATTTTTATCTTCAACCCAAATAACATTTTATAATCTGCTTACACAGAATAACACATTTCAGACAATTTATGTATTTCACAAGAATGAAAAAAAAAACATGCTGAGGAAAAATAAAAATCATACAAGTCACAAAATATAAGATAAATTGGCATATGAAAATAGCAATGAAGAGTCATCTCAACTTAAAATAATTGGCAAGATAAATCAAACTTATTAACAAATCTCATTGGCATATTCTACATTATATTCACTTTAGAAAAAAATAGACAATATCTTAATCAATTGTTTGATCAAATCTATTATAACATAACCAATTGGTGGAAAAACATACAATTTGTAGATCAAGAAACACACATTACACATTTGTATTAAAATTAACTATCATTGATTTAAACTTTTATTGACCATAATACAATAACATATAATTTACAAGGACAAAAATAATTCAAGAATTCATGGCTTGTTAGGATTTCTAAATTTTCCGTAAAATCCTCTACCTTGATGCATGGACAAAACAATTGGGCTACATTTTTGTAACTTTTCAAATGATAAAAACATTGCTGCCTTTCATGAATATAAAATTTATTATTTTATTCATTCTTTCATTCTTTCCTTTTCACACATGTCTAAGTTCTCTTTCAAACATACTTTGAGTTCAACAGACATTCATACATACATCTTGACAATTTATAGTGAAACACTAATTTCTACAGTCCAAAACTCTTGAGGAACAAAAAAAAATGTAATATTCCATAGAACACTCAAATAAAGGGCTATACCTAGGACAACACGAAATGACCACAGCAGCTAGTAAATACAATAAAAAAAAATTAATAGTGACTTAATCATCATGAATATTGAGCCTTTGGGCAAGCTGATATTCTAGCTGATGAAGTAAGTGAAAAAAAAACATTTTTATTTTTATAAATCATTGGTCATTTAAGGAATGACTGTAACATTTTTTCTGTCTATAAAGAAATAACATAAAAAATTTGGTGCACACTGAATAATGCGTGTAGCCGGTTATTTAACAGTGTGCACCACAGTTTTTATGTTATTTCGAATAGACAGAAAAAATATTAGTCATTTTTTATAATTAAATTCCATTTTAAACCGTAGAAAACCATGAAAAAGCGTTGATAACGTCACGGTCACATGACTAAATTATGTCTATGGGCTGATAACAAAATAACGTCTGCCAATCAGAAGACGCATTACATCCAAAACTAAATTATTACTTCATGATTTGGTGTGGTTTTGAATATGAGACTACATGAAATAGCTGCCAAAACTGTTTTGGAGAGTTTAAAGCATTGTTATAATTGTTTGGTTGAATCAATGAAGATGCATACTTTTCATTGGTAAATTGACATGGAATGACATGAAGATGTAAAGATGTTGCATTGTTATGTGACATTATTACTTGAGATTTTCCTGTATAACTTCCTATCCTTGATCTAACAATCAATCAAGGAAGTAGGATCAAAGTGAAAATGTATAAAATGCAGATAGTTTTTCTCTTCCTTATTTACATGAAATGTATTTTTATAAATAGCTTTTTATTTGATTTCAACAAAATCATTTGCTAGCATTTGAAATTGTTACACTGGCTTTATGAATTATTACAATTTACATTTATTCCAATACAAGTTTTAAAACTTTTAGTGAACTGTCTTTTATTGCAAATAAAAAGAACATTATTCAACTATTTTCTTAAAAAAATTCACATCTACGAATCCAAAGAAGTCATTCCAATAGTCCTCTATTACAGTTCTCAGAAATTCAAGTATATATCAATATGCAGATTAATGCATACAAAAATTGGAAAGAAAACATTGTACAACTCATGCATTCTTTGATCACCATGCATACAATTAAAATCACAATATTGAAACATACTTCAAATACTTTGCAAACAAAATATGGCTTCATGTAAAATAAGTCCAATGCTTTTTAATAAACACTGTATTTGGCTGTAGTCATTAGTTACAGTTGCTAATGGTAACAAGTTTTTAATGGAAGACGGAAGTCCCTCTGTATTACTTTCTTTTAAAATAGAGTAATGAGATCTGTAAAGAAACAAAACAACATTTTAAGTTTCAATTTTAAACGTATTTCATCAACTACCAAATACTTACTGTGCAAATCTGTTTATGAACTATCTTTTTTCTGAAAATATCTTCATAGGAAAAAATTAATTAATGAAAACAATATAATATGGTTTTTGCTCTTATCTTACTATTGTTTCATTTTATCTACCTACTGGCTTTAGATTTTTAAGTTTAATATTCATCAAAATTAATTGAGATATTTTCTTGATGTATTAGATATTTTTAGTTTCATTTGGCTGCTGTGCTTTGACATTTACCTCACATCTCCTTTTATTCATTTTCATACTGAGTCACATTATCCCCATGGTTGTAAGAGTACAGAGCAGAAAACTATATGTCCTTTGATGTCCTTTTGAACAGACTGAATTCATTTATTCAAAATAATTCTTAAAATAAACAGTGAATGACTGGGAAAGACTTAATAGTATTAAAATACTTTGATTTTCTATGAACTTTGGTATTTTATACTCTTTCTATTTTCATATACAGAGAATGTGTTGTCTGACCTATAGTTTTCAATACAGAATAATACTTTTAGATTTATAGAAAAAAACCTTTATAGTAAGGTCAGGTTTTTCTTTACATTTCTCTTTCATGCAAGTTTTTTTTACCATTTGTATTACTGTACCAAATAACTAAGACTTTTAAGGAAGTGCATTAGTTCAATTTGATTCTCATGAGTATATATGAATCAGTAAACTCATCATATCATAGATGCCAGGATTAAATTTTGTATTTACCCCAGACATGCGTTTCGTCTACAAAAGACTTATCAGTGATGCTCAATTCCTAAAAAGTTAAAAGGGCCAAATAAAGTACAAAGTTGAAGAGCATTTGAGGACCAATCTGATCTTAGAAATAGAGTTATCTTTCTTAGTAGGTTTATTTGTCATGTCCTAGGAAGTGTTGTGTATTGATTACAAATTATGATTTAAAGAAACCAGAGTCATATATGACCCAAAACTAATCATTCTACAAAATTACTGTAACTAAAAAGAAAAAAAAGGCAACTAAAATAAACTGGTATAAAATCTAGAAAAGCTATTCATAAAATTATAACCAAAAATTATAACCAAATATCAGTTCAATATTCTTAAAGGTAATAAAACTACAATGGCTTCACAATCTTTGGTGATTCTTCAACTGGAAACCAATTTCAATATATGCACTTAATTAATCATCTATCAAAATGTGATATCTTCAATATTATTGGATTAATTACCTGTATTTATTTGGCATTAATAAAATTCTCTGTAATTTCATTATTGCATCATTAATTCTTCTCACTGCTAAACCATCCTTGGATTTTAAAAGTTGTGGAATGTATTCGGTAAATGTCTTTCCTGCATTCTTCAATTCAGTCACCTTTTCTACTATAATATCTGAAAAGGTTTATTATCATTAATTGGAATTTAGTTTATTTGATTAGTTTTATACTATGCACACACAAGAAAACCAGCATAGCCATCAATTAGAGGGCAACTCAGTATTAAAATAAACTTATAAAAGTTCTGGATCAGCCACTGTACTAGAACTAGAACATAACCTAAAAAATTACCAGAAGTTTGAAGGATTGAGTCTTAGAACTCTTGAAAGACAAGTCGATAAGAAATTTTCAAAGAAAGTTTACTTTCTCATTGCAACAGTTGGCCAAGGTTTCAAGTAAATCAATCTGAGCAAATTCAAATATACAGCTTTTTTTATTATCTTAAATCTGACAATTAACATTCTGTAACTATAGAAAACCACATCAGAAAATTATGAAAATAAAAAAGAAGCTTCCTTTTATTAATACCAACAAGCACAGCATACTTTATAGTGTATGATATGTGAAAATTGTATAAATCTGACGTTAAAAGTTCCATAACTCTAAAACAAAAAGTAAACCATTTCTTCAAAATTAAAATTATAAAGGAGTCTTTTTTCCACCATTTCAAATATTTCATGCAATTTTCATGTTTTTAAACAAACCATTTTTGTATTTTTGTTTGACATGTGAACTGACAGACAAAGAATGATTAACAATAATACATACCAGCTACGATGGGCATACAAAATATTATACATAAAGTGTTTATTATTGCAAAAGAATAATCACTCAAAAAGATCTATAAAATTTTAAAGAATTGACTGAAAAATTTCATTTTAAATTAAAAATTTCTCAAAATTCTATCCACAGAATTACATTTTAAAAATAATATAATGAGCGATTTACTGAATTTGTTTGGTTTTTTGTGAATTTTTTTTTTAGGTTAAAAAAAGAAATATGCTAAAATTAAAAAGCTTACTGTAATGACTGTGTTCCATAGCAAAACTAAAAAAAAATTAGGGCTCTTTAGACATCATTCAAAATTAATTGATTCAAACAGAGACTTTTACTAATATGTAATTAAAGTACAATATTTACCTGTACTTAAATGTTTTGAACTGCTTTCTCTAATCAACATCACAGTGTTTATTATAGCATTATACACTTTACTAGTAAAGAAGGTTATATTGAATGGAAGAAGTTCCTCATCCAAAAGTCTTAGTGTTACAAGGGAAGCAACTCTTGCTGCTGCTAAACTGTACATATGATGATGATCATCGTCTGATGTCTGTGGAAATAAAAAATATATTAAAATGCATACAATATTACTGCTCGTGGATATAATATCTAGTAATTAATTTGGAAAAGTTAAAGTAATACTAAAACAAAATGTAATTCCTTTTTAAAACTAATGATATTCGACCTTTATGACAATATCTAAAACTATTCATCTCATAGTCATAAATTTCAGTTTTCAGTAAATCTTATTGCATGGGAGATAAAAGCTATGGCTAAATTTTCTACTGTAACTCATTATCTTTCTAAACATTTAAGATAGTTACCTGAGTTAGGTTATTTGTCTGTGATACAGAAGCATGAAAGACTGGTACCCCAAACTGCTGGATCCTTGTCTCTGTTTTCATACTGTGTAACAAACGATCCCATGTGTTCTCTAATACTAAATTATCATTATTTGGATCTGGAACCTGTAACGAAAAATAAAAAAATTGTACAACAATCTGACTGTTCTAGATAAAAACCTTCTATTTCACTTGCTTATGTGTCTTTTAATCATCCACTTGAAACATTTTTATCTTCAAACAATGGACTTAATATTTGTGGTCAAATATGACCTTTACCAAACTTACTCCTTTAAATAGGATAGCACATTTCCCCTGTTACTCAGACCAAGAGTATATGTTTCAGTACTGTCACACTTCCAAGAACCAGTGCTCTCTAATATGCAATAAAAGGTAAGTTGAATTTTCTGCCCACTGAAGTAAAGTATGGTTTTGATTTAAAAGGAATGCTTCTTCATTTGAACTTAAAGCCAAACAGCTATGAATGCTTGAAATTATAGAAATTAATTTAGAAATCAAGCAGTGTTCTCCCCAGAAATTTTGGGTAGCATCACATTTGGCGTAAAAAACAAACAAACTATGTTTTCCAATGTCATGTGTCGCGTCACAGCAATGCTCTTTTTTCTTTATGTTATATGTTTATACTGTTCAATTCATAACTGAGAATATAATTAAACTACACCCATGATAACAGTTGTTTCAATTTATCTTTTATATAAAATGGGAAGAGAAAGTATCATATAGCAATAATTTTCCAATTTTTTCTTTGTCATGTCTATGAAATTCATTGTTTCATGGTACTCAATGAATTAGTTCCAGTTGTTTCTTTATATCAAAATGATATATATTTTTAACAAAAGTTAAGCTTCTTTAATCAGTATATTAATAATGCATTTTAAAATACATTTAGTAAGAAGATCTAGCAATTCTCTCTTGAGATCGTTTTTTTCTGTCTTACTCTTCTGTGCTATTTAATTTGTGCATCTGTAGTTATGATTGTAAAATGCGGATTTTGACTTATCTGGCCCGGTTCCAATCCGTTCCGACTTAAAGGGATTACAGTTAAAGGTGATATAATTTTCATGATCACAAGCAGTAATTAGATAAAAGTTCAAAATATCGGACATGGTTTTACGATAGATACAAGAAAAATAGCATCCTCCAAATAATTATAGCGTCACGGAAATTATTATAGCATCACAGGAATAAAATATAGCGTCACGGTGCCGAGACCCTAAAACGGCCTGGGGAGAACACTGAATCAAGGATTGATTGATTGTTGGTTGCTTAACCTCCTAGAAATCAAGGAGGCTATGAGTTAGATTTGTTATTTCAAAAGCACTTCATCACACATTTTGTTATGTCTTGTATTTGTCATTGTGCCATTTTATGTTCTAGTGTCAACACATAGTACATGCATATACTAGGAATATGCTTACTTTGCAAGAACTTTTTAATTTACTATGTTAAAGTTCTTTTCTATGTATCCAAGCACATTCCACATGAAAATGGAGAATTTGTCACACATACATCTGATTTACCAGTATTTTATGTGTGACCATGTTTCTATCCTTGCTTCCTTACCTCCTTTACCACACTGCTGACAAGGTCAGAGAACATTGAACTTCCTGCTAGGTGTAACCAATGGGAACCATTACTGATCTGTCCAAGGTCAAGGTCAATGTATGCTACAGCTGAGGATTGAGTGGACATAGTCTGCATCTATAGAGAATATGAAAGTGTCTTTATGATTGAATACTGTCATTACACTTTGAATATGCAGGCATTTCAAATATTTAATTGTATATAATACTTTTTATTGATATGTCAGTATGTTAGGTGTAAAGTTTTAGAGTTACCTATGATTCTAGTAATTAGAAACATTCTTTAATTATGTTGAAAGTTGTATTATGTACTCACAATTTTAAGTTTATAAATGTATAAAGTATTATCATTAGTTTCAAGATGGCTGCTGTTGAAAAAACCCTATTGGACACCTGTATACCTCAATTATCTCATCAACTTCTAGTAACTAGAAGCATTCTTCAATCATGTTAAAAATTGTACATTGTGACATTTTTACGTTTGGTAAACATATAAACATATAATTGTGACTTGGATGAAGAGTTGTCTCATTGGCACTCATACCACATCTTATAATATCTATATGTTATATAACTTTAGTTTCAGGGAAATGGGTGTTGTGGCAGAAGCCCTTATGGACACCTGGTTACCCCAATAATCTCACCAACTTTACATTCTGTATTGACTGCTGATATAAACTGGTCTCTTTACCTTTAGGTACTGACTAAAACCTAAATCTGAGATGCCATCATGGTCCCAGGAACAAAATTTAACACTTCTCCATGGAGTCCATCCATTTCCTCTCTGCATGTCTTTAAAACTTCTGGCTAGCTCTAACAGGTAGCTAGTACCTACTTGTAGATGTGATCTAGAGGCTCCAATCAGGATAAATCTATCTGTAATACATAAATGTTATGAATGAAAAAAATGTTTTCATCTATAAAGAAATTTATAAAAAATAAATTAAATAGCATTAATTATTACTTGTCAATGTCTCAAATATTTAATTCACTGATAGACAATGGGATCAGTCTGCTCAAGTTTTGTTTGAAATTGTTCCAAGGAAAGTTTTTTATGGTTATTTCTGATTGAATAAATCTAAAACATTTCCATTTAATTGAGGTTTCCATTGAGAAATCGTTTGCATGTATTTATCATGATGATAGCAACTAAGTTTTGTTGTAACAAATTCAAACAAGAATGTGTCCAAAGTACACGGATGCCCCACTCGCACTATCATTTTCCATGTTCAATGGACCGTGAAATTGGGTAAAAAATCTAATTTGGCATTAAAATTAGAAAGATCACATCATAGGGAACATGTGTACTAAGTTTCAAGTTGATGTGACTTCAACATCATCAAAAACTACCTTGACCAAAAACTTTAACCTGAAACTCTCACTTTCATTTTCTATGTTCAGTGGACCGTGAAATTGGGGTTAAAAGACTAATTTGGCTTGTAAATTAGAAAGATCATATCATTCGCAACAAGTGTACTAAGTTTCAAGTTGATTGAACTTCAGCTTCATCAAAAACTACCTTGACCAAAAACTTTAACCTGAAGCGGGACATACGGACGAACGGAAGGACACACAGACCAGAAAACATAATTCCCCTCTACTATCATAGGGGGGGGGGGGGGGGGGGGGGGGGATAAAAACACATTCCACATTTGTGACATTGTGTAAAATACTTGGTTATGAACATTTAGTATAAGAAAATATGGGTGTTATGGTATTTTTTATTGTTTCTGTTCATTCCTAGTTTTTATAGATTCTGGAAAAAATTAAAAGCTTGGCAAATTGTATAGAAACCTGCATCTTATTACAAGACTGTATGCTGCAAACTGGATGTATTTTGGTTATTATCTTTTGGTTGAATTTGGTCATTTGGTTGCTATCTAATTGATGTTTACCCTTTTATAAATATCTAACAATTTGATATTTACCTCTTTCTAAATCTCCCGTTATACTGCCAACCACATTCTTGACACTCTGCGTAATCTGTATATAATTTGACACCAATCTTACAGATATATTTCCTGAAAAGATACAGTTATATCTCAATTCATAACACTTGAGACATTGCTTCCTAGCAAAAGATAAGGATGAAATCCCTATTCAGACTTACATAGACAAGGTTTGTGTGATTCATTATTCCTATTCAGACTTGTGAAGATAAGCTTTGTGTGATTCATTATTCCTATTCAGATTTGTGAAGACATGGTTTGTATGATTCATTATTCCTATTCAGACTTGTGAAGATAAGGTTTGTATAATTCATTATTCAGATTCAGATTCATGAAGACAAGCTTTGTATGATTCATTATTTCTATTCAAGGTTTAGATAACTCATTATTCCTATTCAGACTTGTGAAGATAAGCTTTGTATGATTCATTATTCCTATTCAGACTTGTGAAGATAAGGTTGTATGATTCATTATTCCTATTCAGACATGTGAAGACAAGGTTTGTATGATTCATTATTCCTATTCAGACTTGTGAAGACAAGCTTTGTGCAATTCAATATTCCTATTCAGACTTGTGAAGATAAGCTTTGTGTGATTCTTTATTCCTATTCAGACATGTGAAGACAAGGTTTGTATGATTCATTATTCCTATTCAGACTTGTGAAGACAAGCTTTGTATGATTCATTATTCCTATTCAGACATGTGAAGATAAGGTTTGTATGATTCATTATCCCTATTCAGACTTGTGAAGATAAGGTTTGTATGATTCATTATTCCTATTCAGACATGTGAAGATAAGCTTTGTATGATTCATTATTCCTATTCAGACTTGTGAAGATAAGGTTTGTATGATTCAATATTCCTATTCAGACATGTGAAGATAGGTTTGTATGAATAATTATTTCTATTCAGACATGTGAAGATAAGGTTTGTGTGATTCATTATTCCTATTCACACTTGTGATGATAAGGTTTGTATGATTCATTACTCCTATTCAGACTCATGAAGACAAGCTTTGTATGATTCATTATTTCTATTGAAGGTTTTGATAACTCATTATTCCTATTCAGACTTGTGAAGATAAGCTTTGTATGATTCATTATTCCTATTCAGACTTGTGAAGATAAGGTTGTATGATTCATTATTCATATTCAGACATGTGAAGACAAGCTTTGTATGATTCATTATTCCTATTCAGACTTGTGAAGACAAGCTTTGTGTGATTCATTATTCCTATTCAGACTTGTGAAGACAAGCTTTGTATGATTCATTATTCCTATTCAGACATGTGAAGATAAGCTTTGTATGATTCATTATTCCTATTCAGACATGTGAAGACAAGGTTTGTATGATTCATTATTCCTATTCAGACTTGTGAAGACAAGCTTTGTATCATTCATTATTCCTATTCAGACATGTGAAGATAAGGTTTGTATGATTCATTATCCCTATTCAGACATGTGAAGATAAGGTTTGTATGATTCATTATTCCTATTCAGACATGTGAAGATAAGGTTTGTATGATTCATTATTCCTATTCAGACTTGTGAAGATAAGGTTTGTATGATTCATTATTCCTATGCAGACTTGTAAAGACATGGTTTGTAAGATTCTTTATTCCTATTCAGACTTATGAAGATAAGGTTTGTATGAGTCCTTATTCCTATTCAGACATGTGAAGATAAGGTTTGAATGATTTATTATTCCTATTCAGACATGTGAAGATAAAATTTGTATGTGTCATTATTCCTATTCAGACGTGTGAAGATAAGGTTTTGTGACTCATTATTTCTTTTCAGACTTGTTAGGACAAGGTTTGTATGGTTCATTAATCCTATTCAGACTTGTAAAGATAAGGTTTGTATGATTTATTATTCCTATTCAGTCGTGACGATATGGCTTGTTTGATTCATTATTCCTATTCAGTCTTGTGAAGATAAGGTTTGTATGATTCATTATTCCTATTCAGATGTGTGAATACAATGTATGATTCATTATTCTTATTAAGGAAAGTGAAATCTTGTTAATTATGATTCATTATTTCTACACATTTTTGTAAAGACAAATCTTTGTATAGAAGATTTATTTTACAGTACCCATTACTCAAGTAAAAGTGCAGAAAAGTAACTAATATTTTTTTCTTCCATTGTTGATATTTTATGCCTACAAAATCCAGCAAACTTTGACTTTTCCTAAATGGCTTGAACATAGTTTTAATTAGCGTTCCATGTTGACAAGCTGAGGTGACTTTTTCATAGTAATGTCAACCAACTACCCCACCACAGTCACTGTAGTCAACAATTGTTAAGTAAACAAACTCACTATTTTGTGTTGAATAATACATCAGTAACTGTTCAGAAATATTTCTGGATAACATCTGTACTGGAAATGGATACTGTTGACTTGTATCTATATTTAAAAAAGAATTACATGAGAGTATTACAGAAAGACTGATAGCTTAATACCCTTTTTAATTATATTTGGTTGTTTTACTGCTTTGTCTGCATATCTTAGTTTTTTATTTCATTTAGTATATTTTGGGGTATTTACCTCTTCCGCATAATTTCTACCTATAAGCATTTAAAATAAAGGAATTGTAATGTATGTATAAAATCAAAAGTTCCTGATAACAACAGACAAGGAAAATCTGAGTAAATTCAGAAGTCTAATAACTCAATGTAATTAACAATTAAATAAAATAATTCAAAATAAAAGTATCTGATTTGATTGTAGGAGAGAATAATCCTGTATATGTATACATTAAGAGTGTTGTTGCTGGTGTCGTGTTCTTTGTCATTTACAACTTATAACAACTAGAAAACATCCTACACAGATATATCCTACCACTTATCATGACTTTGTTGTAAAAATTTCATTTAAATAAGCTATTTAACAGTCAAGTATGGTCAATACTAGTGTAATCATATTGTCAGTAGACAAATCACTACATTATTGCTGTGGCTTCTTTGCCTTTGACTATATTTCTTGCATTTAAAGTGTATGTAAACTGTTGACTTCCTACCTAGACAGTCAGTGATGTCAGACATTTTTTCTTCCTCTGCATTTTGTATCAATATACCTCTCACACCAAAGGTTATCCCATTTCTAATCTGTAACAGAACATATATTTTCAAATGTATATTTTTTTCTTTCTTTTGTGTTCCCCTTAAAATTTCTCAATCAATCACTATTACATTTTGACATGTTTGTTATTTTGACTTTGAGCTGATCATCCTTTGCTCTGGTTCACAATTTTGATTGGAGGTAGAAAATACCAACTTAAAGTCTTTGGTTTGACCTTGGTTGGCATCAACCAAGGCTAGCACAGACACTATATCACAAAACTGCAAAGAAAGTAATCTCAAAATGAAAGGTTAAATTGATCATGACCTTCTTTTTTATGACCCTTTTGATATCTTCAATTAATACCCCCAAAATTTTTATTTCCACAAAATGTGTGACGTAAAAATAAAATTTTCTTTCGTTCATGCACTAGTATTTCTTATTTCATTTTATTAATGTGTAATTCCATATTTTCCCATATAATGTATTTTAAATGACTTTAATTCAATGCAGAACAGAATGACTAAATAGAGTTTCACTTATTAGGATTCATTTTTTTGCTTTTAGTTGACTCACATTAACATGTATAGATAACTTTGATGCATGAAATTTATAGAAATTATTCACATGTAACGTGTTGTTTTTATTTTTTTCAATATATTTGTGCTGAATCATAAAGTATTTAACCTCCATTACAGTTTGGAGTTTTTTTGTAAGTTAAACTTTTTAACAAAGTTGAATACTGCAAGACAGATAATAGTCTAAATAATACTATCAATTTGATCTTCAGATGTCTCAATTTCAATATTTTAAAATCATACACAGAAGTTCAAATGTTTCTTGTGGAAATGGGTTTTTGAAATAGTTGTTTAAATTGAATATTAAGATTTTATCCATGGATATACCCCATTAACTGGCATTATCAAAAACTCAAATGCAGTGAAATCTTATAAATTATGTCATGTTAACTCTATACAAACAGGTCACATGAAATACTTTAATATTATTGGATATAAAATGTTATTGTTCAAATATTCACATATAACAAAACATACTAACAATAGATTAAAAGTCACAATGCTATAAATGATTGTGAAATATTTGAATTTATTATGTGTTTTATTACCAACATTACAAAACGGGACTTAATATAATCCAGTAAGACAAGCAACTTGTTACTAAGCGATAAAATTCTCTACCCTATCAATGCATTTAACTTAAATTTGTTTCAATTTACAATCAATTCACTATACTTAATTTAAATTTATTACCCTCCAAATCAAACAGCATACCTTTTCACAATACCGTAAATATTCTAGTAAATGTTAATGCTTTCTAGAACATAATATTATATTTTCAAAAGTTGTAACGGCTAATAATATGAAAATAAACAAACCAAATATTTACTGTAATAAAAAAACTCTTGTAAAATACTGTTCTTTGAAAACCTCAAATTGTTAAAAAATTCTTGTGATATGTATATATATAAATCAGATTTGTGAATAAGAAATTGTTTAACAAGGTACCTTCAATTAAAATAAATGGGGAATGTTTCATAGGACACAGATGATGCCCCGCTTGCATAATCAACAGCATATTATAATGAAGTAAAAGAGGGACATAACTGATGAAAAGTAAAGGTGATGATATCCAAACTTGTATTTGATCTATGTTTTGTGGTAATAAGTATTGTGTATATAACATTTGGTTGTGACTAACTTAAGTCAGAGTATTGGATATGATAAGTAGGTTTGAACAGTAACCCCTGGTCTGGTGTAATCCCTAATCTTTTTTTTTGTAAATAAATAACAAACAAACAAAACCTAACCCTGTGTGTGCTTGCTCCTTGTTATGATTCCTCCTCGTGTATGGAAAAAAGATCCTGTTAACCCCTGGATCTTGGCATCTGAATTTTGTCCCAAAATACATAATAAAGGAGAGATCTTCAAATTGTCAAATTTATTAGAGATAATTTGAATTTTTCCCAGAATATAAAATAAAGACCTTATAAACAGATCTCTAAAGTGACAATTTTATTAGAGAATCTATGGTAAGTCCTCTAGAAATGATCAGCACCACTTCAAACCTCTAATGTTTTCTGGATCATAAAATATTTTACATTGATCAAATCAAGCAGTAACTTCCTTTTCAAGTTACTTCTTTAATATATCAATTTTGAATCAATAATAATCTATGAATTTGCACATTATATACATGATATAGTAATAAATGTCTCATATGACTGCAAGGGTCAAAAGTGCAAATTCATTCAATCCTAAGTGTAATTTAATTTATATTTAATAATTTATATTTTGAATTTCTAAATAATTTTTTTCTTTCATCTAAGAATTTATTTTTTTTGTAAACGCTTGTTTTGTGTAGGTATACAAGATTTTTTTCCTCAGATTATGAATATATAATTGAATTTTAACATAGAAGTACATGAGTATCTTTAAATAAATAAAAGGCCTGAAATATATAATCCAATTTAACTTCAAAAGCAACTCTTACAATAGTCAAAGTGTCACTGAAACATCAAAAAGACACTTGTTGCTACAAATCTATACAATACCTATTTTTTATTTGTCAACGGGTTCAAGAAATTAAGGCAAGCTTTTTTCAGCATAGTTTGTAGTAACATTGTATGATGTCATATGCAATTCAAAATCATAAAATATCTTGACAATTTATATATAATAATGATTTAATAATGCTGACACTTTTAATATTTTAATCATTTTTCTGCAAAAGATCATCTATGACAACTTGAATGCTTAGTATTTTTTTTAATATAGAAATAAAACAAGGGTAAAACTTAATGCCCCCACTGTTATGGCTGGGGCATAATTATTCAAATAATGGAAAGTCTATGCAAATATGAATTGGTGTGAACAATTTTATAATAATTTGTAATTAGATTCCACAATTTTTTTGGTTTTGTCTGTTTTCAAGTGTTTACCTCACTGGTATAAAGCTATATTCTTTTACATCTGTCAAATCTTAGAATGAACTACACCATACTTTTTCTATTTTTCCTCACTTTTGCTATTATGCTTTTTACATCTAAATTAATACCAATTAGCAAAATATAATGACAAACCACCAAAAACTTATCACAGTTTATGTCTACTGAGTCTGAATTCCATTGAAAATTCAACATAAATATTGCTATCTCTGACGTCAGAAATACGACTTATATTACCGTACAATGTAAATATCCATGTTTACTTTCCTCTGTTAAGGGAAATAATAAAGGATTATAGTTATCATTGCCATAAAGAGTTGTCTAACAATAAATCTGTATTGTAAAAAGTAGGGAGATACGCAAAGATATTTGTTTTATATTAAACGTCAAATTCTTTTTAAATAGTTGAGCATATTTGGCGTGGTCTGCAAATACAAAACAAACCTATAAAATAGTGTTTAAAAAGTGTGAAGAATGAAGTCGACTCAACAAGGATGCTCAAGAATAAAGTCATAATAAACTTAAATTCAATAAATTTTATGGTCTGATAGAAGATCCTTGAGAATTCCATAGGGTTTTATTTACTTATCAAAGTAGTTTGTCACTCAAAACATTGAGTCATTCTGTTATAGTATAGAATTAAGGATTTTCTACACATTCAACAAATCGGAAACATTGCATGCTCAAATGTTTAACCATGAAGAAATGAAGTACCTGTCAACCATTACTAGCCATTATGCCTTCCTTTCTTGATTCTTTTTTTCTTGTTTTTGTTTCCTTCATTTAGCAGAAACATGATTGTATTTACTTGGACCACAGTTCCGTAGCCAGGAATTTCCAAGGAGGGGTTACATGGAATTGGGAACTCAACTTTAACAGTTACAATTCAACAGATTGTCGACTTTAACAGTGCTTATTTGTTTTCAAGGGGAGAGAGTGTACAAATCCCCTGGACCCCCCCCCCCCCCTATTCCTTGCCAAGGTTGTGGACAACTAATGTCAAACCTCTTCAAAATTTATCCTTGCATTATTACAATAAAACATTTATGAAAAAATACACAAATGTCCCTTACATACTTAAAAATACTATAACATTGGCTATTATCAAGATACATGTATAAACTTATCATAACTTTTGTGTGTTTATATACTTTATAAATCATTACCAAGAATGCTTTACATTCAGAAACACAGATTTTTTATTTAATTCAACCACTACTGTAGTCAAGCATAAGCGTTAAGTAAATGTACATCAAGCAATTTCTATATGAAAATTTAAAAAGCAAAGGCTACAGGCAAACACAACAGGAAAATGTTTCATAAACTTGTGTCATTTCGTTCTCCTAAGGGTTCTTGTAAAATTATTAATATCTGTAGTTTCAGGCATTAAATAATGATCTAGTATTTGTTTAAAATAAAATCTGGTTCTAAAAACATGTATCAATGACATAAGATTGTTTTGTCAGGTTCAAAATTGGTTTAAATGGTATTATGAAAACAAGTCAATCCAAGGATTAAAATCTTGTTTAGGATCATTGGTATGGTAAAACTCTTCAATCTTCATACTAAAACCCACAAAACTAGATTTAACCCTATTTCATTTTTAATTCTACACAAAATTAGCCTATTTTTCTTTATATTCTGTTATATATATACAAGTTGTTAGTAGTTCCAGTATTGATCATTTCTGCTATATTGTGTTATTTCAAAGATTTGTTATAATAAAATTTAATGCTGCTGCACATTTTGTGTAAATTGAATGTGTTTTTTTTTATGTGCATTGGTTTTTTGGTAGTCATGATGTAAATTATTTTTAGGGGTCCAAACTAATTTTTGCGCCTGTCCCGAGTCAGGAGCCTCTGGCCTTTGTCAGTCTTGTATGATTTATAATTTAAATTTCTGGTGTATAATTAGGAGTTAAAGTAGTATGACGTCCATTTTCACCGAACTGGTATACATATTTGTTTAGGGGCCAACTGAAGGACTCCTCCGGGTGGGAGAGTTTCTCGCTACATTGAAGACCCATTGTTGGCCTTTGGCTGTTGTCTGCTCTATGGTTGGGTTGTTGTCTCTTTGACATATTTCCCATTTCCATTCTCTATTTTATCATGTATGACAGATTAGAATGCCATTTATAAATGGAGAATGGAAAATAATTTGATTAATGGAAAAGTTCCAAATTGCATAGATTCTCATATGATCAGTTGAAAAAACTGAAAAAATATAATAAGTTTAAATGACTTTCATGTAATACATAAAGTGTCCATTATTCTGATTACTGAAAGCATAATCTATTCTTGATATACATTAGATTTCAAAGTGATGGACCATAGGCTGGTAATAACTTTATTGTGGGTAAAATAGTGTCTTAATGAAAGTTGCCTGGCCAATAAGCCTACTAGTACAAATTGTCAATGATACCTACCTTTTCCTTTATGGATACTTCTCCTTGTCGGATCATCAACACCTTGCCCTGGAGAGACATAGATCTATTCTTCCTCACTAAGTCAATACTTCTACCATAATCACCATATACTAGCTCTCCCTGGAAGTGGAAAAATTAAAACAGTTAGCAAAATATTGACAATAAAGTGTTGAGAGACTCCTCGCCTGTATATAATTTTGATAGTGTTATGCAAATGGTGTTTTTTTAGGGCAACAATTTGAAATGCAAACTATGCCACAGTTTCAAAGACAATGGAGCAAGACTTAGGTGCAGATAAAAATAATAACCATGGAATTGAGATGTGCCTGCAATGTCAATATAATGGTTTGACCTGTATCATTTACCTACCATTATTGGTTCCCCTTAAACTGAACTAAACACACACTAAAAGAACAATATTGTTACTGAGTGTCCTGATGCCAATAAAAACACGCCTGATTTTCCATCCCAAAATATGTTGAATTTGTATGCAGTCTTTTCCAATTTATACAAGTAAATGGCATTTATATGAACATAGTACAGAAAAGAATGGATTGATTGTTGTTGTTTGCCTTATGTCCCCTGACGTATTCCATGGCCATGAATTCAGGATAAGAACAAATGAAACATCATTACAATAGGTATGTTTTCAAAGGTAGGTCACCTAATATGAAGGGCAGAAAATTGGACTGCACTGGAAACAGGGATATTGGAAAGGAACAGAAATGTGTCCTTGCAACATTCACCTCAGAGACTTGTTGCACAGTGTTAATTCACATGCAACTTCCAAGGGTGTGGGTGTGGGCCACAGTGGTACTTACCTTACAGTTATAGGGGATATGAGGAAAAGGGGGTATGTATATAAACATGAAATATTCCATGAGAGGAATATAACTATGAAAATAATTGAACTTATCAGGAAAATAATATTTGAAAATGTTTTTATGAATGCATTCTTTCAAATGTTTTATGAAAATGTGGGATGTTAATTAATGAGATATGGGTATATACCAATGTAACAGTAGCCCGATGAAACACTTAATGACCTAAATATATCTTACGGTCAACACATAGTCTTAAACAAGGTGTCTTTACAATTTGTTAAGTCTAATAAAATTTGGAGTAAGCTTAACAGAAACTATCCAAGACAACTGAGGCAGTGAGCCATATGAACCACAAATATTAGAATATCTTCTTAACATAAATGAGACCGTGATATGCAGGATTAACTTTATAATATCTTTGGCTACATAAATGTAGCCGCATTTTTGCGCCTGTCCCAAGTCAGGAGCCTCTGGCCTTTGTTAGTCTTGTATTATTTTAATTTTAGGTTTTTTTTAGTACAATTTGGAAATTAGTATGGCGTTCATTATCACTGAACTGTTATATATATGTTTAGGGGCCAGCTGAAGGATGCCTCCGGGTGCAGGAATTTCTCGCTACATTGAAGACCTGTTGGTGACCTTCTGCTGTTGTTTTTTTTTTCTATGGTCGGGTTGTTGTCTCTTTGGCACATTCCCATTTCCATTCTCAATTTTATGTAATGTTAATGGCAGTACTCCTGCATGTCCTGAGTCATGAATAACTTCTAGAAAAATATATGCATTAGCTAAAAGATAAGAACTGTTAAGGTCTCCCATACACAACAGATATATGGTAAAGTGAAGTCAACCATGGACTACTATTGAGAAACATGAAAATCAATGCATTTTTATAAACATATAGGTCCCCCACATCACTTAGTTTGATTTCTTCATAATATACTTGACATTTCCATGTTAGACCTTGTAGCATTTTTATTTCACCAGGTAACATAAGCAATAGACCTGACATTATCTATGTCTATGTAATCAATCTATTACATTAATGGAAAGTGCATTATCTTTCCTTTGATAAAAAGGTGTTAAATGTGCATGTCATCACACTATTCTTCTATCAATACTGAACTCTAGTGAAAACTGACGGAATTGATTTTTCTAAGAGGGTTCTTATGATTTCAAAATTTCAAGAGTTAAAGAACGTTAAAATAAATTTCTACTGTTTTATTAATAAGGTATTTTCAGAAGTAAGATCCTCTCGATAATGTGAGAGCCTCAGAGCATGTGCAGTTAAGTTTCTGTATGTAAAATTTTCATAAAAGAAATTCTGTAATACTCTTTAACTGTACCTATTGCTGTGTTTTTGTTTATTCCACATTGGCTAGAGGTATAGGGGGAGGGTTGAGATCTCACAAAACATTTTTAACCATGCAAAATGTTGGCGCCTGTCCCAAATCAGGAACTTCTGGCCTTTGTTAGTCTTGTATGTTTTATTAACTTTAGTTCATTTCTAATTTTCTGAGTTTAGTGTGACGTTCATATTTACTCAGCTAGTACATATTTTTGTTTAGGGGCCAGCTGAAGCCATCATCTGGGAACAGGATTTTCTTGTTGTGTTGAAAACCATTAGTGGCTGTTGTCTCTTTGACACATTCCCAATTTCTATTCTCAATTTATAAACAGATCCTGGTTAGAAAAGCGGTAATAGTTGAGGTTAAATCTTATTTTTTTACCTATATATCGAAATCAACCAAATTTTATTACAAAGCGTTTTACCTTTCTTATAGTTTTAACTGTTACAGGAATCCTTGTTTATATAAGCTATGACAGCAAGATTATTGTAACAGCTTCATTTGCAAAGAGTCTTTAATTTTACTTAGTCTTAAAAATGGACATAATGACAATATCTTTTTAAGAAATAAAGTTTAGATTCTTAAAATATTTAAGTTGTAAATCATTGTGGAATTTTACAAAATTAAGAACAAATTAACACCTCAAATTATCTTTTCAAGCATAATCATTGTCTCTTTATTGTCAAGACAGCTTGTCATAAATCATACCATTTAAACAGAATTCATTTCAAATTTAATTCAAACAATTTTGTAGATAATGATTTATATTTCAATAGAATATCAAGTTTCTGTACAATGAAATGTGACCATGGGATAACATGTTTTATTTCTCAACACAAAAGCATGTCATAATTTACATATTTTGCATTAAATAACAAAATAATTTTTAAACTTCTAATAAAAGAAAGTCCATTATAAGAAGTCCACTTATATACAGAGGAGATCTTCCTTACTGTCCCATGAATTTTAAAATGTATATTTCTAATATATGTCTTTTTGTTCTGTCTAAATTTAACTTAAAATTCATTTCAGCATTGTTCAAGAGAAAGCAGTCTTTTTGAACTTATTCTTATAAATCCTAGTCGGCAAACACATCTATTGAACAAAAACTTTAATGCTAACAGCTTTATAGCAACAGCAAAAATGAGTATGTCAGTAAATGAAGTACTATATCAACTTTTGTCAGAGCAAACAGCAATAATGTAAGTTTTGAGCAAGTTACAAGCAATAATGAGTATGTCAGTAAATGAAGTACTATGTCAACTTTTGAGCAAACAGCAATAATGAGTATGTCAGTAAATGAAGTACTATGTCAACTTTTGAGCAAACAGCAATAATGAGTATGTCAGTTAAATGAAATACTATGTCAATCTTTGATTCAGCAGGAGTAATATGTATGTTAGTACATTGCAATATTATGTCAATATTTAATTTAACAGCTTTTATAAGTATGTTAGTTTATCAAAGTGCTAAGTCATTGCTTGCGTCAACTGCCGTAATGAGTCTGTCAGTATATTGCAGTATCTCTGTCAATCTTTTTCTATCACCAGGAGTAATACATTTTTGTAAAAGTCTGCAGTACATTGAAGTATTTATAATATGTCAATCTTTCAGTCAGCAGGAGTAATCAGTATGACAGTACATTCCAGAACTAGTTGTCAATCTTTCATATATTTGTAAAATTTTAAGTCAGCAGGAATATTGAGGGATGGGAAATAGAAAAGAAGCAAGCATTACACTTTAATTACTACTATCATGACTATCACAATGTAATCCATTTGTATATTATTCATTATTAGAGTAAATAAACAGCTTATTACAAATAAACTTATCTATATCCACACAGATTAGCATTTAAGTACCAATTAAGACACAGTTTAATGTTGGTATTTGTGTACCACAGTTAAAATTAATCTGAATAAATCGTTCTAGATAAAAATGTATTTTTAAATTGAAATTTCAGTCATCCACTGAATTAAATAAATTTACAGTTCATTAGAGATTAACATTTGTCCACTTTGGGTTGACCCAAACCTGGCCATATGATAATATCTTTATTATGACAGCGGTCTAGCCTACCTCTGAACACCTGTAGGATCAAAGGATATACCTCAGGCATTCTACAGTTTAATTACAGGTACAATAAAACAGGAATCAAAAATCAGTTACCACCTGTATGTGAATTAATGTATAATAGTTTTGATATGTAAACATGGTAAAAGACCACTTTCTCTTAATTTTAAGTACCTGAGATAATTGAAATAAATAGACAGGGCAGTTGTGAAATAATCATTATTTGTTTATTGAATTAACTTTAGATGTGTTGTAAATTAATTGAATGTTTATTGCCTAAGGTATATCTTTTCATCAAAACAAACTGGCCACATTATACTAGTATAATGGCCCAATAAACAAACTAGGAGACAATGGTGAAAAAATTTAGGATTTCTACGCATTAGAAATCAAGCTATTTGTACATATATGTTTCTTGTACGTTGTCAAGTTCAAAAACTTCATATTTTGAAAATCGTGACTTATGCATGGGATGTATATTTATACAAACATTGGTCAAGACTTTTATCTACTGATATCAACTATTTTACTGTTTTTTCTGTAATACCTCAACTTCATTTGGTGACAGCCTTGTAACATCTCCTCCTCTCCCATCCTCAATTATTTCTTCTACTTTATTGGTGACCTTAGATTTACTCAGTGTCACATTCTTCACCACCCGGCCGGAGGAATTAATGACTACCAGCTGATTTGGTCTATCTGGATCGGGGTATGTTACCACTACATCATATTCCTGGACTTCTACTCTGTCCAATCCATATGTCTGTAGTTCTTTCTTCACATATTCTGTTTGTCTTACATCTTTCAGTAACTTCAAATCTCTGTAATAGTGAATAGAAACAGGTTTAATGTACTTTGGCAAGGAATGACAATTTGCATAAATATTTCTCAGGGGTCAGGTTTTTGAATATTAACCCCTGCATTAAGTTCCTTCAAAGTTGTGTTTGTTTTTACAATGAACACAATTAAATCCTCACCTATATACAAATAACCATACCTACAATGAACAGTTTTCTTGCAAGGGTTCTGATCTCAAAAATTTGCCAATGACACATATCAAATGAGTAACAACTAAAGGTCACTGTATGGCCTTCAACAATAAGCAAAGCTCATGTTCTCTTCCTGAATATGCATTTAATTACTGCTGGACATTAAACATCATCATCATCAAATTATGTCCCAGTTTTCCTTTCAAAGGTCAGTGGTTCTCTCTAAGTTCTCCTGCTTCCTCTACCAATTAAACTGACCACCACAAAATACACTGTAATCAAGGATGTTGTAAGTTATGGTGTTTACAACCAACATGACCAACAATCAATCATCCATCTCTTTTTGGTTTTCTGGATTCTCAAAAACTGCTGGCTAGTAGTTTCTAAACATCCATTATTTAACATAACATTATTTTTCAAAGTTTATTGACAAAAATATATTCAAAAATTTTATCATCTTTGAGCACCCTTCATCCCTTCTTTAAATCAATTTGAGATCATGAATTTTGATATTATAAAATGCTGAAAAATTTCAATAAATTTAAAGTAACAAAAGAAATGTATTAAACCAGAACATTATTTTAGACTTAAGTTTGTAATTTTTTTTAATTTCACAAATACACAGAATGACACTATTCTGTGTAACAAAAACAACAAATTAGTCAATGCACTCAGATCATAGCAGATATATATCAACATGATCAACATCATAATACCGAGTACATGGTATTTTCTGTACCAAATAAATTGAAGAAAATTGCTTGATGTAGTAATGATTATCTGAAAATTAAATTTATCACTGGTGCTAGTTACATTATCATACAAATATTTAATTGTTGTTGTATCAGAATATAATTTTGATAAAAAAAAAAGATTAAATTTTATAATTTTGACAGGCAATTTATGTCAAACTTGATAAACTTTGAAATTATTTTCGAATTCTTTACAATTAAATCTTATAAAAAAAATATACTCTCATAAAAATTAAAATTTAATTTATATGATTCAAAATGAAAACAAAGTTTATATTTTATCAATATATATACATAATTTATTTTTAAATTCAACCATACAAAATTGATAATTTTATTTTAAATCAACTCAAGCATTGTCAAGTAAATATCATTATAATTTCTCACCAAGGCAAAATTTTATAATATTTTAATAAGGTTCAATTTATAATTTGAAAAGATCAAACAATTATTTCTTAAGAAATATTAATGTATAGAGAAGAACTATCTCAAAGCATGAGACATCAACCCAGTTATTAAATCCTATACAGATAATTTGTATATTATTGTTGTCACTGTCCAATATAATAAGCGATTATTTCTTAACCTACAATTTAATCACAAAGTATCACAAAGAAGAAATGGTTTGTTGTAGAAAATCTACTTTAATTTTCCAAAAAATGCAAGTAATAAAAATCAAAGCATTAATTCAAATATCACTGGGTTCATTATAGAGTAAATATACCATATTTGTCCTGTGGGTGTTACACATACATTAAACTACAGAAGGTACCTTTAATCCTTTGCATAAACTTTTAAAGGGGTGATCTCAAAGAAGTAAATGTATTATTCAAACATTGTTAAATCAAGTCAAGTTTACACATTCTCTTCCTAATCCTATTAGACCAAGATTTATATATCTTAATTAAATAACATTTACTCTACATGAAATTGATAGTCAATTATTAGAAAAAGTATTTATAAAGAATTAAAAGGTACGCATATACGCATGTACATGTATACTAGTACAATAGTATGAACAGTTAAAACAGCAGATTGTAGAAATTGATATACAAATAACAAATGTGCACGTAGGTTGTATTTAGCATTTTGATAAGAGATGACTCAAGATAGCTCAAACTTTTAAAATAAAAGGTGTCCACATTCTGGAAAGTTTCCAGGGATGAGAGTTGATGACAAATAACAGGTTAATGTACATGTATCCTCATTTCCATCATGGGTAGGGTACACATACAACTAAACCAGTGGCAGATAAAGGGGGTCTTGGGTTTTTAAGGACAATCAGTGCATTTGAATGAGGATGTCATATGGTTGAACCCCCCCCCCCCCCCCCCTTTTAATCCTGGTTTTAGATCCCCCCTTTTCAAAATGGCTGTATCTGCCCCTGTAAACTACACAAAATAGATGCTACTGTTTATGACTGCATAATCCTCCACTACATGCTAAACCATTATACTAAAGAAGAAAGAATTGTAAGACCATGTTTTTAGGTCCATTGAATTGAAATTCAATTAGCATTGTTACATATTTGTAAAAATAGCATTCTTAAAAAGTTCATACATTTAAGGGAGGAGTTTTTCTGTCGAATTTGTATAAAAATGGTAATTGACAGGACTTCAAACTAAATCTTGCATTTGATATAAAACTTCATTGATAAATAAAATTAATTTTAAATGTATTGAAGAATTTTACTTTACATGTACTTCACCAAAACTGGGTGGTAAGAATTTAAACAGAGAGTTTATTATGATTTGAATTAGAGTGACTTAACTTCCTTACATTTACATGTATAAGATAATAAATTACAAAAGCATCCAGTACATCAACTATAAGTTGTTAATAATTATAAGTGCGCCATCTCTTGTGTATCTCTATTTGTAAATCAGTTTTTAGACAAGTTAATTATAACCATGATAACTGCCCTGATAATTTTTCTTAACTGTTAACAATTATAACCCATAATAAACTTGTTTTTACAACTTTTTAGTGATCAAAGTGACATTTAAATAAAATCTCTGTCTAAACAAAATGTGATCTCAGTGGCATTATGTGTGGTAAATGGTCCACATAAATTAGATGAACACAGCTTTCTAAAAATTATCTTTAATCGTTACAGCTTTTATCATTGAAAAGAACTTAACAGGTTTCTGTTTCATCACATAAAAGTCATTTCCACTGCCCACATAATGAATTGTTGTATTTTTATACAAATTACAAGGTATGTTAGAAAATGGTTAAAGTATAAACAAGAAAAGTGGTTGCGTTTTGAATAGAATTTTCCATATAATTATTGTTATGAATGCTGTCCTGCAGAGAAAGCTTGCTTGTATTGTAAGTATGCTAATGTTACTTTGAACAAAGCCAGCAAGACAACAGTTGACTTCACATCAAGGTTTTGTCCTCAACTTTTTCATTTTAAATCTCTGAACTCATTTCACTATTGAAGATAGGAGAAAGTAGCCTAAAATCCCTCCAATTTATCCCCTATCAATAACATAGGAACAGCTGTCCATTTCAATTGTATAGTGATGATCTACTGACCCTTACATGGTCACTACATCTTTAATCTTATTTTATACACAGTTTGGAATAACTCTCAGCATGAAGAGAGGACATTCATATGAATACATTTACAAGTCATGAATGACTTTATGAATTTTAAAATCTTCACCTATGAAACTTAGTGAAAGGAAGTAACAGTATAGACTCCAAGCTTTAACCTAAGATCAAAGGAAGCACCACTAGTATACGTCTTAAAATAATTAATCTTATTTTCTGCAGTTTGATGGTCAAAAGTACATTTACCAGTTAAAGATACATTGTATAAATTGTACCAGATATAAAAGCATTCTTTTCTTCAATTTTTTTTATTATAATTTGTACCCCGTAGATGACCATGTACATGTTGATCATGTTATGTACATATACATGTATGTTAATATCCATGTATAATTAATGTATATATTCACTATAGAAGTTTATATATCATATCTACATGTACTATTGAACATAAATGAAAACTTTCTAACATGTGAACCCTGAACCCACAAAATGTATACATCTTTTAAGTATTTTTTACTGATGGATGTTTATGCACAACGTGTTTTCTTATTCTTATGCATGTAAAAATGAAGTTGCTCTTGTGTATTTTTATTTTTTGTAAATTACTTAATTTAGAGTACAATATAATAAATTAAAAGTTATTTATATATATATATATACATGATATATATATTTTAACAAACATTTTTTTAATTATTTGTTCAAATAACAGTGCAGCCCTGACAGGCCTGAGAATTTTTAAAATGTCTGGGAAGATGTTTTTTGAAGAAGAAAAAATCAAAATTAATTAATAATAAATGATTGGTAAACCATGTTCATTATAACTATATGTACATGTACATGGTATTTCATGACGGAACAAAATATTTTCAGCTAGGGTTATCTACCTATTGTTCAATTTCATGATATTAATCAAGGTTTATTTTACTCAATTCAAAGTTTTGTATGATCCTTTAAGAGTACTTGATAAATATTGTATTCAACAAATTTACGAATTTGAGAAGACAACATAACTCACAACATAAACCTCGTATTTCAAGTCAAAAGAATTTCTAAATCCACCCTTAAAATCTCTGTCAAAGGCTTACAATGTTGTCTAAGTTTGAAGTGTCTCATGTTATCTCTTAATAAATATTTTCTTTTAATTTCTAATAACACAAGTGATTCTCAAATAGTAGAAAGTTGCACAATAGTTCTTTTATCACAGCTTAAAACTTAAATTCCAGTAGAGGAGATAACTCAGTTTATTTTAATCAATATCTGGCTGAATGATTTGTTCTTCTGTAAACCTGAGCCTTACCATTGGTCATGTTGGTTTTGTTAATTTGGTGAATGGTATGAGATTATCATTTTCTAATTCATACTGATTACCTTCATTTAACTCATTGTTGTTAAATTCATTTCTCAATAAAAATTAGTTCCATTATTCACTGATCTATGAGACAGTTTATATACTGACACATGAAAGAAATCATAAATCCTATTCACAATTAGGATTGATTATTTCGTCTTGAAAATTGACAAGTGTAATAACTAATATTTAAACAATTAAAATATTATCATGTAATCTGAGGCATGTAAGGATTGTTTAAAGTTTTCAAATTTTGACAGTTAAATCTATTTAGCAATTTTACTGTACATGTATATATAAGTTAGAGCTCTGACAAGACTGATAAACCAATTCTGAATCTTGGAAGGCTTACTTTAAGAGGGGCTTTAACCGTTAAGGAGGAGTATCTGCGAAGACGAAAGCTAAAAAAAAATTCCATTTCACGATGAACAAACAATTAAAAATTTCTTGCACGTTGATTTTTTTACCGATTTCAGGAAACATGGTGAATAATGAACCTTTTTCACGGCTGTGTGTGAAATATAAATGACATAACATCATGAACATGTTGCACGAAAATAACCCTTTATCATCCTCATTTAAGCTGGAGCAAGTCATATGAATTTTTTACACAGATTTAGTGAAATTTTCAAACTTACTTTAATGTCTGATTATGCTATAGATTTATTCAGGTCAGATTATGTTCTGTGAATCTTGAAATTTTTAGTATTTAGAGATTTGTAATAAATTTATTATAATATATAAATCATGAAATCTATCCTTCAATTATATTGTAAGATAAATAGATAAAAGAAGATGTGGTATGAGTGCCATTTAGACAACTCTTCATCCAAGTCACAATTTACAAAAGTAAACCATTGTAGGTCAAAGTACTGCCTTCAACACAGAGCCTTGGTTCACATCAAACAGCAAGCTATAAAGGGCCCCAAAATATAACTAGTGTAAAGCCATTCAAATGGGAAAACCAATGCACATGTACAAATTTATCTATAAATATAAATGGCATATATTATATACATGTACAATCATAGTACATGTATCTATGAACCATATACATGTCCAATGTACAACATTTATCCGCAATTGAATAAAAAAATTTATTTAAAGTTGTTTTAGACTCTCAGTTTTTTTACTAATTAACTACATGTATATTGCTATTTTGATTTTTCAATCTAAAGTTAGTCACCTTTTTAAACCTTTTTTTTCTTCAAAAAACGGCTGTTGTCTACTCTATGGTCAGGTTGTTGTCGCTTTGACACATTCCCCATTTCCATTCTCAATTTTATTAAAAATTGTTAACACTAGTTAGAAAAATATCCATAATAATGTTTGGGGACCTGTTTGGCAGAGTTAAAATTTACAAATTTAAAGATGTATCTTAAGTTTGAAGCTGGGTCCATAATAAATATTAGTATTACTTAAATAGGATACTGTATCATATACTATACATGTATATACAAATCAATGAAGTCACTTATTTGGGATAGTAATTTTCTTTTTAAGGGATTGTGTCGATTGATTTGCTTTTTTATCTTTAAATATTCAAAAACTTCATTTTTTAAAACTCACCTTGATATTTTTCGAACATTGTCATTTGAAATAAAATACATGATGTTTTCATGTACTGAGTGGAGCATGTGAGTGTCAATTTTATCCCTTCTTTTTCCTAAACTGCTTTCATCTTCATGAGATTCTTTCAAAAAATATCCAACCATTAATCCAACTAAAAACATAACACTTAAGCTCAAAATAATCAAAGAAAATGCCCATGTGCTAAAAGTTCTTTTAAGTTTCTTTTGGGCTGGAGTTTCAGGTGTATAAATTCTCCCTACATCATTAGGATCATCCGACACAGTACTCCAACTTCTGTATTTTGTAAACGAACTTGCACTCGCCATTTCCGCGTAAATACTGAAGTTATAATTGAGAGTTTCACCTGAGGCACTTCATTATTGATTTTGGGGACGATCTCAAAGTTTAATTCATGACTTATACTGAAAAGGGTTTAAATCACTCAAAATTTCAATTTCTGTCTAAGATATCGTTTTTTCGTTGTACAGGTAAACTTTGATCTGTTTTTATAACTTTATCAAAGAAGAGTCTGAATTTCCCGCGAGAGATTACAATGCAAACTATTAAAACATTTACAACTTCGGAATCTAATTCTACCGTTAGTAATCCGTACTTTCCCGAAATTATCACAGGTATACCTGTACATTGTAGAAAATTGAAAATAAATAAAAAAAACACAAAAACAATTTTTTTTTAGTGAGGTCCAAAAAAGGGGGGTCCATGCCCCAAATACCTGTGATGCATACTGATAATGCTGTTTCTGTATCAAAATTCCCATGGTTTTTTTTTTTTACATTTAAGTAGTCACGTTTAGTTTAAATAATTATTATTTGGACTTGTTCCACAGGCACTCGTCTCAGAAAAAAAAAATTGCTATATACCTTTATAAAACAAGGTATAAAGCAATTTTTTTCTGAGATGAATGCCTGTGACTTGTTCAATTTATTATCAGAATTATGCCTGTTCATTAAGAAATATGAAAAGTTTTAATGGGATTTATCTCCCTCTACTACTTGTAATTTGAACTTTATATGTTCTATATAGCAAGGACGTATAACTAACACTCTAATATACGTCCTTGTCTATAGTGAGTTCTAGAGCACCGTCACTTGATGAATATTGCCCAGTAGCAATGTCAACCCTTGCTGCTGTGCATTACTCATGAGGAGAATCACTATTGGAGTAATCTCATGTATCTGTAGCTAGTTCTGAAGGATCTCCCCTTGATGACCTTTGCATTGTTGTGATGTAAAAGTCCCTCACTGCACTGGTCATGAGTAGAAGTACTGCAGAATGAGATACTGTATTCCTGGTTTTATTTTTACTTTTTTTTTGTTTCCGTATTAATAAACTTTATATCATATTCTTTTAATATTAAATCGACCTCATTGCACTCAATGCCTCTTACCATAATTATATCCTACATTGCTCATATTATCAATTTATTATTTGTGTATTACTTATTGTGTATTTCACTAATGTTTATATAATCATTGTATTATGATGTTTTTATATCTTGCCCGACAAGGGCCCATGATTGGTTTATTAAAATAATATCTAATGTCTAATGTCTAATGTTCACGTTCTGCTATATAGTTAATCAGAGACATATATACACATGTGTATATATGTCTCTGAGCTAATGTTCGCCCACTAAATAGAGCATACGACATATAAAGTTAAGTATGCCCATATCTTATCTTATATCCAGAAATTGACAATGGGGCTGGTTGAGAACAAAGCTTTACCACAAAGCAGATGATTTCAGCTTCCCCATTTGTAAATTTTCCATTTTTATGTAGCAACAATCCAGCAGTGCCTGCATATGAAGTATAAATCTCCAAGTTAATACGATATTCCAGAGCTTGAAATTCCTTTTCAGTGGCGGATCCAGAACTTTCCCTAAGGGGGGCCCGCTGACTGACCTAAGGGGGGGGGGGGGGGGAGGGGCCCGCTCCAGTCATGCTTCAATGATTCCCTATATAATCAACCAATTTTTTCCCACGAAAGGGGGGGCCCGGGCCCCCCAGGCCCCCCTGGATCTTTTAGGATTGCTTTCCTGCTAGCAAGGAAGCTACTGAACAAAGAATTCCAAGTGCCAGACTGACGCTATCAAGACGGTTGGTTGACCTTTATGACACCACTGTTTCAAAGATGACGGCGAAAGTGTCCCAACTGTCGTAACCACAACCATGGTGACATCAAATGTGACCTACCGAGTTAACTTATCACGTGACCTACCGATTTAACTTATTACCGATTTTGTACTTACTAAATGTGGTGTACGATCTGCTTAACCTTTCGAAGCAATTGAGATCACCCACGAATTTAGAATGCATGGGTTCGTGTTGTTCAGTCTTTAAAAGAGAAGCGAAAGATACCAGAGCGATTTTCAAACTCATGAGTCGACTTGAAAAAAATGACAACGCCATTGCTAAAAAAGAAAAGGACAAACAGACAAACAATAACTACACAAAACACAACATAGAAAACTGAAGTTAGACTGAACAACACGAACCAAACCAAAACATTGGGATGATATCAGGTGCTTAGTTTTCTATAATGTGTTTTGCGAACTTTTGTTTGTTTTTTTTCTTCCTTTTTCCTGTTTTCTCATGGCATTATCATTTTGTCACCTATTTTCGACTTATGATTTTGTTTATCCCTTTGCTCACTGTTATAAGTTCAAAGTTCAAATTTCTTTATTTTCCAATTAAGGGCCACTGATGGGACATAATGACAACAATAGACAATACATTATCATTCATAATCTTCCATTAATCTTCAAGTTAGCTTAATGTTGGTTGGTTTTCTTGACTGAGTTATGACGACAGCTGGTTTCACAACAAGTTATTTTTAATCATTGATTGATTTTGGTCCCTTTTTTGTACTTTCTCGATTTTATCAATTATATATGTTTCTTTTTTATAATGCTTTATGAGCCCACAACCGGTCCAATTAGCAAACTCTAGTTTGAATCGGACGATAAACTCAGCATTTTACTCTTAGACCTAACCTTCTCACTGACTTGTCACAAGAACAAAAAAGAAAGTGATATCAATATAAATCATATATAAAAATTATCCTTTAAAGGAGTTACCATATATAACATAGTCCTTTTAGCCTTACTAATTGCAAGAACACAATGTTATCTGGTAGATACGAATTTAACCCGGGCCTTCTTTTCTCTTTATATATCAATAGAAATAAGAAGATGTGGTATGAGTGCCAATGAGACAACTCTCCATCCAAGTCACAATGTTTAAAAAGTGAACAATTAAAAGACTGTCCAAGTAAATAACAGGCAAATCCTATGGTATGGGTGGCACAACATAATTTTTTACCACTGAATTTTTGGTTCCAATGCAATGTTTATATCATACAAAGGATATATATGTGTCAAAGATATTTTTGAATCAACAGTGGATGGCTCAGAAAATGATTTTAAAGTTCACTAACAATGTAACTAAATTTTGTACAAAATGAAGAGTTATCTCCCCTTTTCAATGAATTTTCAGTCCTTTCTATGTATTTTTTTCTTTTTATCCCACTGAGTTAATAAAAAAACAAAATCTAATTTTGAGAAAGAATGAATTTGTGATATGAAATAGATGAACAAAATTTGAAAACAAAATATGTCATGTGCCACCCACTGCCGTGTTTTTCCATGGACACCCTCTTAATAGTTCAAAGTATGATCTTCAACACAAAGCCCTGGCTCGCACTAAACAGCAAGCTATAAAGGGCCCAATAATATCTTGTGTAAAACAATTCAACTAGCGATCTAATCTATATAAAAAACGAGACAACTATCTTTCTTACAAGGGAGCTGGATCGTTACAACATATGTATATAAGTCATTCATGTATTAGTTCCAGACATATATAAAAGTCATTGATTTTAACTGGACGTACATTAGTAACATTAGCAGGGAGAACAATACCAAATCAATAAAGCTTTGTTTATCTCCCTTTGTACGTCAACTTGGAGAAGTTCTATAGAGTCACATGTACTATTTTTGTTGTTAAGATTATTGTCTATGAAACACATGGCTATGAAAATCATCATCTCGGTGTGTGTAGGATATCCTTGTTCAGGTTATCAGAATAAAGTAATAATAAAGCATACCCTGGAATGCTACCGATAAAAACCTGCAAATGAATATTCATAAAACATAAATATTGTATTAAGAACTGCTCAATAAAATCGTAATAATACAAAACATACATATGATAGGAACAACCCCTGTCACAAATGTCTGCTGTATTTAATTTAAACTTACAGCTATCATCAATGATATTGTCCATCACATACTGTTTAGATCAGTGGGCATTATTAAAGAGGAAACGGAGAAGCGCTCCGTCCTAAAACTTTAATTTGTTAAAAAAAAATATGAAAAAAGGCAATTGCATTACAAAGCCATCGCGAAAAAAAAACAAATTTAGTTATGTTTTAATTTTCTGATGACAAAATCGACTGGTGTGCCAATGTAAAGTTTATTCAAAGATCTTATTTCAACATTTGCAGGATAACCTTTATTAATAAGTTTGTTTAAAGGTTCGATGAGTTTTACACGGATCTGACAGTGATTTCCGCGCGTTTAGTACTCAACCACCGTAATTCAGAAATACCGTTTTTTAATAAGTTTTCTACAGGTACAACCACATTTACTAATCAAGTCTAATTTTATATGGTAACGAAATCCACGACTTAATAATTTACCAGTGATGCATTGACTACGTTCGTTAAAATCTATGACATCACTACACAGACGGGCATGACGAACGAGTTTATTCAAAGTGTATATAAACACCGTATTGTGGAATTAAAGGAACATCGCCAACAGCAGTATATCGCTGTTCAAAAGTCATAAATCGATTGAGAGAAAACAAATCGAGGTTACAAAGTAAAACCGAGGGAAACACAGCAACTATAAGAGGAAAACAACGGAACACCAGAACACTGAAGTGCAATAACATCAAACGCAAACATACATAGAAACAGACTATTTGATAACAATTGCCATATTTCTGACTTGGTACAGGATATTTTGTCGGGTTGAACCTGGTTTTACGGCTAGCCATACTTCCCGCTTACACGGCAATGTTGATTCTGACACTAAAATAATAACGCCACGTGACAGGAATACAGTACAAACAAACGCAAGAACACAGAAAAACGCATAAATAAATAGTGAAATAGTACATTAGTAACATGAAACCCACAGAATGAAAACGAACATATCCCAATAAAGACAACACTGGACTCCACAAACAGTGATGTATTTTTGAGACGTATATCTAATCTGGAAATTCATACAGTTAATTGGAAGGAGATAAGAAAAATTAATTATTATTTTCCCAATACTAGTCCAAATAATTATCATGATTATTACGGTATTTAAAAGGCTATTTTAGCTTTAAATTATCAAATAGTTTGACCTCGAGCATGCTATATATTACACCAGGGTTAATCCACAATTTTCTTAATTTAATTTTGTCATTTTTTTTGGGACTTTATATTTTGAATTTTCCTCGGACTTTGGTATTTTTCTGATTTTACTTTTTACACCTTCATATGTAGTAACATTCCTACAGAGCCCGTATACGGGGTTTACATCTCATAGTTGCTACATTATTCCAGGGCCTGACAATCATGATGTCCGAGCTTAATGGAAGATGACTACAATGAAGATATTGCAGCAAGGGCGATAAGGGGGAAAACCTGAAACGTTTTTCTTTGTTTGGTCATAAAATCAAAGCACTTTTAAGTACAATAGTGTAAGTCATCCCCTCGAAAATTGAAACATTGTATTTCGAAAATTATTTTGAACTTTTCTGACTTTTTTCTTGTGTATCACAGTATATATTTTCAATTTTTGGTATAGTACATACATATTGTATTTTTGTATAGTATTTTTGTATTTTATATGTCATTTATGTACAACGCCATTGAATACATATTGTATATGTAGAAATAGGCGTTTAATTAAGTTTTCATGTTTCATCATCAGACATGTTTCATGTTTCGAAAATTTTATGGACCTCACTATGGTTTGGATAACCACTATGGACTACTAGTATATGTTTTATATATGACTACCGAAATATTCCACCTATCATACTCATAATCCCTTCCCCATCTGATCCTTGATTGTGACGTTACCGAAAGTGACTTATTATTGAATTTTTACGAGATTGATCAACACGACGGGTGCATATAGTTATCAAATGTCCCAGGCTTATAATTTGATTCACCAGACGCGTGTTTCGTCTACATAAGACTCATCAGTGACGCTCAGACGCCAAACTGGTTACCCTTCTGATGTTTGATAGGGACATGGTGCCCAGTCTTTACTTTTATATTTTAAAACGGTGGATTAAACATGGTTTTATAGCTAGCTTAACCACTCTTTTGTACGACATTCACATTAAGTTCCATTATATTGACAACAATTTGTGAATAGAACAAACAAACATATAGTTGGTAAACATTTTTAAAAAAAGGGGGGGGGGGGGCTACAACAGTCAACGTGTTGTTGTAATCTTAATAACTATAAAAACAAACAAATATGTCAACAGAAGATAAACAAAGATTAACAAAAACAAAAAGGTTTATAGACAAAGCACATTAGCAAAAAGACGATAGACAAGAATAAAAAAAATGGATGACGGAAATGTGATGTATCAACTGGGAAGATTAGGAGTATTACCAGATTTTGATTTTGCAGATGCTAATGTTCTTCTGTCAATAAAGAACACATTTGCCAGCCAAAGCAGATGTCATAAAAGAAGAAAAGTAAAACAATGTGTATAAGCATAGATGTAATACACCATGTAGCCTATTTCACCGGACAATGACGACATAGAGATGGTAGGCAGTTTAATATACATTGGAGCTGTTATAGATACCAACGACAATACAACAACCGACATAGCAAATGGAATTGAAAAAATAGCAAGAGCAGTATACTACAAGTTTACAAAAATATGGGCATCAAACCTATACAGTAGAAACATCAAAAAGAAAATTTATAAAATCAATTTAATATCAGTGTTGTTACATTGGACAGAATGTTGGAATATAAGCAAGAGAAATGGAGAAATATATAACACATTTAACACTAGCAACTGGAAAATCGTCAGGATATTTGGCCAGCTATCTTTTCCAACTCAGAACTGCTGCAAAGAGCCAATATGTGCAGCATTACCAACACTAATTAGACCAGGAGATAGAGTCCGATAGGTCACATCCTGAGGATGGTCACACAAAACGATTACCATATCGGCTTGACGTGGACATCACCAGGAAAGAGAAATGTAGGAATATCAACGGAATATGGAGATGAATGGTAGACAAAAAAAGAACTACTCATTTATAAGTTGTAAGAGTCTGCTTTCTCATCTATATTATGAAGAGATATGAATGAGTGCCAATAGATTGATTAGACAAGAAAGAGGTATGGACGATTACCATCATTCATAATACATGTATATATTCTGAATCAGTCAAGCCACCACTGACCAAAATATCATCTTGTTCTATATACTTAACCAAAGATATCAAATAATATACTTTAGAACGCCTGACGCACGAAACGCTAAATTAGACTAATCAGTAGCGCATTCATAAAATCAGACCAAATCCAGAATAAAGTAAAAAAGTTGAAAAAATCAAAAATTGATGTGCCAAATCTAACAAATGCCATATGTATCATACTTTCAACAGTAATTTTTTAGAAAAAAGAAAAGACACTATCATGCACTATCATGTCATGCCATCACAAACGCGGACTACTGGGCTTATGTTTCACTGGGGAAATATGTCCACCTCCAATCGAATCGACCCAGTGTTAAAAACTAATCAAATATTGCAGGATTCTAACAAAGTTTGTCAGATACGCGTTTCGTTTGTATATGAGAAGACTCTCAGGTGAAATTAAGATGCCTCATACGATGTTTTGTTTAATGTTGCACTCACTTGTCAAATTCCACTAAAATCTTTAATATTTATACACTTGTGCTCATACGCATATTGATAAGCTTATACATATTTTTTTAATTATTTTCCACCAACAATTTCTTTGAAATTTTAAGGTTTATATCAATATATATAAAATATTAAAAAAAAATGATTAATTTGTCTTTTTATCTCTATTTTCACTATTTGAATCTTCTCTATTGTTGCTCATTTCAGTGTTCACTATCCTCCGTTTCATTGTTTCCATTGACATTAGATAATCTAGGTCTATTAGACAGTTCTACTGATCGTTTGTTTCTTGTTTCTTGTTTGTGTCTATGTAAGAGATCTTCAAATGACATCACTATTGTTTTGTCTGTAACATAAATTTGTTCAATATTTAAAATGCTATTAAATAATTTGCATTATTATTTAGTTTTAAACATCAATAAACTATTGTAAAGATGTTTATTTGAACCACTCGAACTGTATTTGTATATACATCAATTCGAAGAACTTTGACTAAAAGTGGTGCACTGTAACATGGATGGTTTGAATACACCGCTTTTCATTAAAAAAAATTAAAAAGTATAGTGATTTCTGTTACAAATATCTCAAGCTCTCCAATTATTTCGGTTCTTATACATTTTTAATTGAATTTCAAGAATTTGGCTACAAGCATGCCTGGTAATCGTTAATAAAAAAAAGTGTTATTCTCATTATTTTAATGTTGACTTGCAGTATTGCAGATTAGAATCCTAAAATGTCTTAATGTGTGTCTGGTCTGGGAAAGGCAACATCTTTAATTGGCCTTTAACTTATAAAACTTTTATCATATTATGATATTATGCTAATTCTGAACTTTTAAATATGTGTATGATCAATCTAGTAAAATGCAATACATCATGCCTAAAACTTACCCGTTTTCGGAACATGGCCTGAAAAATATTTAATCTACAAAAGTTAGTTACGTGCATATATCGAGAGCTCGTTTCACATAAGTGTCTTTCAATCTGATGGTATTTTTATTAGGTCAACAAAGGATAATTCTAAAATAAGTAATGTATTAAAATATGACATCACTAAAGTAACATGTTTCTTTACACAACATGTATCAATGCGCTGTTACAGACAAATAAATAGTTGATAAAGTAAATTAGTGCCATCAGAGGGGGAGCAAGGGGTTTAACTGTTATGCTGTTATGGGGCAATTTAATTCTTTGTTATCTGTTATTCTGAAAATGTGTTTGCTGTTAGCTGTTATTGTCTTATTCTTTGTTAGCTGTTATTGGGCTTTTAGTTTTTTTTTGTTATCTGTTATTGTGATAATGTATTTGCTGTTAAACTGTTATTTGAAAATTGGAATGTTAGCATTTTTTTGACAGCCAATTTTCGATAGATATTGAAGATCATTGGACATTGGGGTCTACTACTACTAATATTTTGGTCCCGTATTCGGAGAAGGATTTCATTAACATATACCCATCACAGAAGTGAGATCCAGGACAATTCCAGTATATCTTATGATTATCCTTTGTAAGAAATTCCATTTTTTTGGAACATGTATTTAGAATTATCTTTTTTTTTGTATGATGATAATGTTTCTTGTTTCCCGTACGAACATATTAAATTAGAACAATTCTTAATATGACAAAAAGGAAAACATATGGCCAGGAATATCTGACAAGGATCTCAATTAAGGACTAGGTCCTTACAACCAGTTAACCTTTTATATTATATGGTACATAGACTCAGCTCATTCTTTTCAAAGCAGAACCAAATACATTGTACAATGAAAGTTCCAACCGTGTACTGGGTTCCGAAGCTGCACATAGCTCATGATCATTACAAAGATTTATTTCGTCTTCAAGCCATTGTTCCCCTACTTAACTATGTATTCTACTTACTAGTACACTTGGTACAATCAAAAACCTGATTAGAAAATGTGCAAATAAGGCCTTTCAAAATAGTGGAATAAATTTTTGAAATATTCAATAACTTTTCAATGTCATATCAGATCTTTGTAAAAATCGAAAGGGAGCTTCAGTCAATATATATAAACAATACACCAAAGTTTCATGAAAAATGCTGAAAATATTTTCGAATTATTGTCCGAAAACTGTAAAATACCACCCTTTTTAATGAATAAAACCCCTTAACTCAATAAAATAAAATCTATAATTTATAAAAATTGAAAGGGAGCTCATGTCAATAGATATAAACAATTCACCAAAATTCCTTGCAAATTTGTGAAAGGATTTTTAAGATATCAGAAAATTGAAGAACCCACCATTTTTATTGAATAAAACCCCATTATTCAGAAACTTAAAATCTAAAATTTATAAAAAAAAAAAAAAAAAAACGAAAGGGAGCTCACGTCAATAGATATAAACAATTTCCCAAAGTTTTATGCAAATTGGTTTAAGAGAGTTTGAGTTAAGGTCCGACTTGTTGACGACGGACGGACGACAGTATACCAAAATACGTCCCGTAAACGAGCGTATAAAAATAATATAGTATATTGAGTAGTAAACACATTCTAAATACATAATTCTAAATACCATGTTCATAGAAAATGGAATTCACCAGCCCAGTAGTCAGCACTTTTGTGCTAACATGAATTATCATTGATATGGTTATATTTATAAATTAACTGTTTATAAAATTTTGAATTTTTGAAATGCTAAGGCTTTTCTACCTCAGACATAGATTACCTTAGCTTTTTTGTCTAAACTTTTAGGAATTTTTGTCCTCAATGCGCTTCAACTAAGTAATTTATTTGGCCTTTTTAACTTTTTTGGATTCGAGCGTCACTGATGAGTCTTTTGTGGACGAAAGGCGCGTCTGGCGTATATACAAAATTTAGTCCTGGTATCTATGATGAGTTTATTTACAACCACTGGGTCGATGCCACTGCTGGTGGAGATTTATTTCCCCGAGGGTATCACCAGCCCAGTAGTCAGCACTTGTGCTGACATGAATTATCATTGATATGGTTATATTTATAAATTAACTGTTTATAAAATTTTGAATTTTTGAAATACTAAGGCTTTTCTACCTCAGGCATAGATTACCTTAGCTGTATTTGGCTAAACTTTTAGGAATTTTGGCCCTCAATGCGCTTCAACTTCGTAATTTATTTGGCCTTTTTAACTTTTTTGGATTCGAGCGTCAATGATGAGTCTTTTGTGGACGAAACGCACGCTTGGGTATATATATATATATATATATATATACAAAATTTAGTCCTGGTATCTATGATGAGTTTATATTCATTACAAAGGATTATACCCGTAATAAGAAATACTGGATTTGTCAAGGACCGACTTATTGTAATATTTCATTTACTGTTATCTGTTTTTGTCCATTTTAATTCGATGCTAACTGTTATAAGCCAAATCAATTTGCTGTTTTGCTGTTATTGGGACCCCCTTGCCCCCCCCCCCCCCTCATCAGAAAGTATGTGAAAGTAGCAAGCTTTGAAAGTAAAAGTAGATCATAGCAGTAACTGTTGTGAAGTCATGCGATTCGTTTGTTTGTTTGTTTTTGTTTCATTTTGCTGATGGTTTCGGACTTGATGATTAACAATTTGGCAGAGTTAAGCCTATTCGTATTTTTTTTAATTCTTCATTATGATAAACAAAGCAACTAAATTAAAGAGCCCAATATATGCTATACACGGTTAAAGATTAAAAAGAGAGTAAGAAAGAAAAGTAAATATGACAGACCGAAAATTGAAAACGCATTCATCAGATTGGCATTTGCGTCATGACAAAGAACCTCTTATTTACTCTACTAGACATCAATCATCTCATGGAGCAAAGACGATGTTTTTAATTAAATTATAGAAAAAGCTTGATCTAAGATTAAAATTCAGTAGACCAAAATAATAGTTGCCAAGTCAAGATCCACAGCACATATTTGTAAACCAAAATATTACTTCGACATGGAAATTGAAATTTTGAAAACATTACTGGACAATTAATTTTTTGATAAAGAATATAATATTTTTAAATAATAATTAATTCAGCAACAAAAAACGAGCTCCTCTAGTGACAAAAATTCGCAAAAGCTAAACCATTATAAATACATCCGAGCTCCAATCGAAAGGGCGAGATACTAGACAAAGTACAGTAATAGTACCTTGACAATCACTTTCATCAGAACCATCCGAACAGTCTACAATACGATCACATATCCATGCTGTATACACACACTTCTTTCCATGATCACATGAGACCATACCTGTGGCACACTGTATGCGTATTACTGGTGCTTTAGTTGTAACTGTAACATAAAGATTGATACAGAATTAAGACATCATATCATTATATTATTATATTACGTAAGTAAACTTTTAAATGACTGTAGATGGTAAAAACTTTTAAAAATAAACAGTATTCATTTTTTTTATTATCATATACTATACTAGTCATCTCAAGTCTTCTTTTTTTTTTGGAAAGGGTACATCTATATTTTAGCATTTGTGCTTTTATTTTATTTTCTTAGAAATTTGAAATTATTATTAGTATTTATATATTGATCATCTTTTGATGGCCATTCTTTTTATTTTATATTTCACATATTGTATATTAACATTTAAAAATCACATCGTGGCTTGTTCAAACTTGATTTCTCTACAAACAATTGTGAATCCAGCGTTTATGGTCGGGTAAAGTATCTCTATCAACTTGCACGAACCATTCAATGAAAAATTTGCTTTCACATTCATATTTTAAAAAGAAAAAAGTACCTTTCTACCAGAACCTTGATGTATAAATCATGAAATATGGTATAATTTCAGATGATAATATTAACAATCAAACCCATGGTTATTCGTAACTTGAGTAAAGGGACTGATGCTGGAATTTTCTCATATTAGCAATGCAGACGTGTGTTGGCACTGGAACTTCAGTATTATTTGCAGAAATGATTCGCCTACTGCTACATAAAGGGGGTAGACTAGTGATCAGTTTCACAAAAAGTCTTACATCTAAAGTTGAACAATTCTATATACTCTAGTCGTAAGATTATTTGTGAAACTGAACACTGGAATGTGGTAGAAATGCGACATTAATGAGGGAAACGCTACAGCCACAGAGTTGGAAATAATTTTCAAATTTTCAAATATTTTTCCAGGAAAAGGGGAACAGAAAACCTATAGCTATATAAAACAATACAATATGGAAAATCAGCGTGTTGTAAACTCGATTATTCATATGTCTGTGTAATAATGTTCCTTGTATTGTCCGAGCAGCATCGGGTCGTAGGTTCACAGTTCTAATTTACGAAGGTGGAAACATTGTCTCATTATTTTATTTAGGAAATTTTTAAAGTGTATCACGTTTTACATGAAAAAGGTCCTGGAAATTTTTGTTAAAGAAAAATCACAAAAGTACTGAACTCCGAGGAAAATTCAATCGTAAAGTCCCTATTCAAATGGGAAAATCAAATGACAAAACCCATCAAACGAATGGACAACAACTTTCATATTCCTGACTTTGTACATGCATTTTCAAATGTAGAAAATGGTGGATTGAACCTGGTTTTATCGCGCTAAACCTCTCACTTATATGACAGTCGCATCAAATTCCGTTATATTTACAACGATGCATGAACAAAACAGACATAATAAATAAAAGTCAAAATATTGGTACATCAGTCATCAGTCACTGTGTTACAATTTCAAAAATACAATCATTTACAAGAAAGCACAAAAACCCCACCTCTAATATCTTGATTATGAGAAAGCAATTGCTTTCATCTTTTCAGTTGCATAATCATAAATTTACTAAAAATTCTGGCTTTAGGAAGTCCGTAAATACGTTACACATACACTTCTGACCTAAGTCTTTACACTATACACAGTCTTTATAATCCGATAATATTCATGTGAGTAAGAAATGTATAAAACAAAATACCGATTTCAAAGGTAAATTAAGAAAGAGGATGTCGAATAAAAACTGACAAAATCAAATGTTATCAATCACATGAATCAACAGAACAAGTGAAAACAATAAAAAAAAAAATGCTGTGTGTTCATATGTTTCTTACCAAGTGTCTATTATGAATAACATAGTTTAACCCTTTTTCATCTTTTTTTTTCTTTTTCTATCTCATGTATTGTTTAACAAAAAACATGATAAAGATAAACGTTTTAAAGTTGGGTTTTTTATGGCAAAATAGTTTTCATCTACAGTTTTCCTGTTGAATTTGCCTGCAACTAATGCGGTTTATTTTGGATTTTTTTTGGTGAATTTTCAAAGAGGATAGAAAACTATTTTTTTATTAACGTGTTCAAATTTTAAATGATAAAATAAACAAACACGTCATAAGGGAAACAATGAACATTGCATAAAATATTGCAATCAATATTATAGGTTTAAACTACCTGGAATTAATATCGAATTTTCTTCATGTTGTGAAATATACCATTTTAAAGACAATTTCAAGACGAAGACGCTTTACCAAAGTAAGTATAATTTAACGGAATATGAAGATTATATTATACATTAGAATTACACTTTATAAATAAAATGAACAGCAAGTGTATGTCCTAATAATAACAGATTTAGATATATGATAAAAATGAACATCCCTTTTCTTAATTAGAAATAGCATGGAAAGAATTGTTCATCTAGTTTACATTTACACAATGTATATAGATAAATATGATTGAATGGATATTCTAATGGCATTAGCTTGACTGCTTCATACAAAACTAGTATTTCTACTTTCGTTTTATTGATAACATTTTATTAATTGGATGAAAGGTCTTGTTTTTTGCTGATTTTTTTTTTACATTTTGAATACTAACCGCCAAGCATAAACAATCACATTTTAATAATTATGTGTCTTATATCGAAATAGGGTATCAGTTACTGCATGTTTATCGTCTCTTTAAACAGAGGTAGTTAATTAGTTCAAACGCATTGATGCACATATGCGATAACTATTTACTATATGGTAATATACAACTATATCTTACATTAATAAAGTCTTCAACTAGAATTTTGGCAATGGTATTTTTTATAGACCGTCTTTACAACCCCATACTATTCACGTGAGGTAGAAATGTATAAAACAAAATACCGATGTCCAAAATAAATAGGGGGAAGTCAATAAAAACTAACAACATCAAATGTTATTAATCACATGAATTAACGGAACGAGTGAAAACAACTGTCATATTCCTGACTTGGTACAGTCATTTGAGTGAAAACAACTGTCATATTCCTGACTTGGTACAGAATTTGAGTGAAAACAACTGTCATATTCCTGGCTTGGTACAGTCATTTGAGTGAAAACAACTGTCATATTCCTGACTTGGTACAGAATTTGAGTGAAAACAACTGTCATATTCCTGACTTGGTACAGTCATTTGAGTGAAAACAACTGTCATATTCCTGACTTGGTACAGTCATTTCAGTGAAAACAACTGTCATATTCCTGACTTGGTACAGTCATTTCAGTGAAAACAACTGTCATATTCCTGACTTGGTACAGTCATTTGAGTGAAAACAACTGTCATATTCCTGGCTTGGTACAGTCATTTGAGTGAAAACAACTGTCATATTCCTGGCTTGGTACAGTCATTTGAGTGAAAACAAGTGTCATATTCCTGGCTTGGTACAGTCACTTGAGTGAAAACAACTGTCATATTCCTGGCTTGGTACAGTCATTTGAGTGAAAACAACTGTCATATTCCTGGCTTGGTACAGTCATTTCAGTGAAAACAACTGTCATATTCCTGACTTGGTACAGTCATTTCAGTGAAAACAACTGTCATATTCCTGACTTGGTACAGTCATTTGAGTGAAAACAACTGTCATATTCCTGGCTTGGTACAGTCATTTGAGTGAAAACAACTGTCATATTCCTGGCTTGGTACAGTCATTTGAGTGAAAACAACTGTCATATTCCTGACTTGGTACAGTCATTTCAGTGAAAACAACTGTCATATTCCTGACTTGGTACAGTCATTTAAGTGAAAACAACTGCCATATTCCTGGCTTGGTACAGTCATTTGAGTGAAAACAACTGTCATATTCCTGAATTGGTACAGTCATTTGAGTGAAAACAACTGTCATATTCCTGGCTTGGTACAGTCATTTCAGTGAAAACAACTGTCATATTCCTGACTTGGTACAGTCATTTGAGTGAAAACAACTGTCATATTCCTGACTTGGTACAGTCATTTGAGTGAAAACAACTGTCATATTCCTGACTTGGTACAGTCATTTGAGTGAAAACAACTGTCATATTCCTGACTTTGTACAGTCATTTGAGTGAAAACAACTGTCATATTCCTGGCTTGGTACAGTCATTTCAGCGAAAACAACTGTCATATTCCTGGCTTGGTACAGTCATTTCAGTGGAAACAACTGTCATATTCCTGACTTGGTACAGTCATTTGAGTGAAAACAACTGTCATATTCCTGACTTGGTACAGTCATTTGAGTGAAAAAAACTGTCATATTCCTGACTTGAAATTGGCATTTCCCGAAGAAATTGGTGGGTTATACCTTTATATAGCTTAACCTCCCATTTGTATACTAGTTGTCTATAGTTCCAATATCGACAAAATTAGACGAGAAGGACCAGGTTCAATCCACAATGTTTTCTTAAAATGTCCTGTACCAAGTCAGGAAAATGGCAGTTGTTATCTTATAGTTCGCGATCGTTTCTCTGAGTTTTACATTGTCGTTTGGATTTTTGTAGGACTTTAATGTTTACAAAACTCTGAATTTTTGAAATAATAATAAGGCTTTTCTATCTCAGGAATAGATAACCTTAGCTGTATTTGGCAAAACCTTTAGGGATTTTGGTCCTCAATGCTCTTTAACTTCGTAATTTATTTGACTTTTAACATATTTTTTTTTATTCAAGCGTCACTAATGAGTATTTTGTAGACGAAACGCGCGTCTGGCGCAAATATAAAACTTCAATTCTTCAATCCTGGTATCTATGATGAGTTTATTTAGTGTTTCTGTTGTTTCGTTGTTTTCCTCTTATAATTGATGTGTTTCACTTGGTTTTAGTTTGTAACCCAGATTTTTTTTCCTCTCAATCGATTTATAACTTTCGAACAGCGGTATACTACTGTTACCTCTATAGTCTTACTATACAAATCATTGCAACCATCAGAAACAACAACTATTATTGGGAAGCAGCAGCCAAAACTAAATTAACATGCACAACAACTGATCAAAAATTCAAACAAAAGTACAAATAAATCTAACAGAGACGCACATAAAAAAGTTTAAGTAGTTGATGCCATTTTGTTTTTTACTTTAACATGTTTGTTTGTATTCTATATATTGTATCCTATAGTTCGTTTCTATGTATGATGGCGTTTGCTTTTGTTGCACTTCAGTGTTCCTGTTGTTCCTTTGTTTTATAGTTGATGTGTTTCCTCGGTTTTAGTTTGTAACCCGGAATTGTTTCTTTCGATCGATTTATGATTTTTGAACACCGGCATACTACTGTTTTCTTTATCTATAGTGATTAAGATTATAACACAATGTTGACTGCTGTACTACTATTTTGGATATTTGTACTAATTATGTCTGTTTGTTTTGTTCACACATTGTTGTGTAGATAATTGAATTGTATACGACTGGTACAAAAGGCTGAGGTTTTAATATTAAGCAACAAAACTATGCTTCATCCAACATTATTTACACAAGGAAATGCCTGTACCAAACCAGAAATATGACAGTTGTCTTCCATTCGTTTGATGTGTTTAAGCTTTTGATTTTGCAGTTTGATAAGTTCCTTTTAGTTTTGAATTTTCCGTTGAGTTCGGTATTTTTGTTATTTTACTTTTGACAAATAAAAAAAGTTCTTGAAGTTGATAGTACACACCGTATTTAGCTTGTTTACCATTTCTAGATAAAGTACAAAATGTGAAGATTATTATCAGTAACATTTAAAAGTTAAAATTCTCAATGCTCTTCAAATTTGCAATTGTTTGGCTTTCTACATATTTTGATATGAGCGTCACTGATGAGTCTTATGTAGACGAAACGCGCGCCTGGCGTACTAAATTATAATCCTGGAACCATTGATAACTATTCTGTCTTCCAAAAACATAAGAATACCAATGAACCATGTGAAACTCAAAATCTAATTGGTCTACACATGGGAGTAATATCAATGGCAATATTAACGTCGACATAAAACTTCCATGGTTCACTAAAGTCGTGTAAGAACTATCAAGTACTATAATAATTTGTTGTCAACATTAATGAAAATGAAATTTGGTAATGGGGTGTCCTTACGGTAGTGTATGTAACTAAAGAGATAACAAAAAGGGAGAGAGGACAAAATTGATGAGATTCTTGAACTGTCCGCAAGTTCTCAAAGTAAACTTGTACATAATATCAACAAGAAATAAAATAAAGTCATGTGTGTCTTATTGCAAACTAATTGATTAAAATATGATTAAGATATGCAACATTTGAAAAACAGCAGTATAATTATAATAAAAAGTATGTATTACAACTTATAAACTTTAAGTCAGGAATATAACAGTTGTCCATTCGTTTGGTGTGTTTGAGTGATTGATTTTGTCAATTGAAGGGACTTTCTGAATTGAATTTTCGTTTGAGTCCGGGTAATTTATAATTTTTACTTTTCTTTTATATATTTGATATTTATTTTATATTTAATAATAAAGTTAATGAAGTTGTCCCGTTTCTGATAAAAAAAAAAATGTGGGAAATGTTCAAATATTGATGTTATCATTCAAAAACATGGTCAAATTTTCGGTTGAATACAATTGAAGATGAGTTTTCTTAGTTTGGATGACATTTACCACACCCTTAGACCATTACAATACATCAAAGATACCAGGGTTATAATTTGGTACTTTTTTCAACATATTTTTAAATCATTGCGCTCGAATCCAAACAGTTAAAATTCACTTTCAAAAACGAATTTGAAGAGCATCAAAAATATAAATCCAAATAAGGCAATATATACATAGGAGTATAGAAATCCCTTAATGTTTCAAACTATTCCATATTTTATCAACAGTAAATTCACAGAAAATAAAAATATCAATAATTCTGGTTTTAGATAAGTAAATGGCTTTTTTTTCATAAGCAAAAACTTTCAAAGGTCACTCTGCAACATGCAGCCTCTAGTAAAATTAAGAAATCATTATCAAAAGTTGCAATGGTAAATCCACATGACAGCATAACTGATGAAACCAAAACAATAGTATTTTTCAACTATTGCTATTGTTATGTATTTTTATACGAAAAAATGAAATGAAGTTGCATTGAATTATGTATAAAAATATTGGAATTTCACATTTTTTTCCACAGCATGAGATATGTAGCAGCATACATGTTGGCTGTGCTGGGTGGCATTGAAAACCCATCAGTCGACGATTTGAAGAGGATTATTGGAAGTGTCGGGATTGATTCGGATAACGAGAAGATAAATCTTGTAATATCTAAGTTAAAAGGAAAAAAACGTAGAAGAATTGGTTTTGAAAAGTAAGTATTCTAACCAAATAGCTTCAATTTTTGTGATTGCGTACGTTTTTGTCTGTTGTATTTTCTCTGTCTTCACTTGGTTTTGGAGGGTAGGCCTTTCGGTATGATATTTTTGGCACTATTTCTTGTGAGTATATTTCTCTAGTGATTTAATTTAGAGTTTGGCTTCTACAATTGTATTAAAGAAATAACCTACTTTTACTTGAAGATTTATTTCGAATTCTTAACTAGTAACACTCAACAATGACAGAAACAATTCTGCAAGATATGTTTGTAACATACGATTTTTAATTGATAAACCCTATTCCAATAGAAATTTATTTTACGAATGAAGTAAAAACAATGAAAGTTGACGACAACTAGTGCAATTTCAGTATTAAAGATTCAGAATATTTCGTTTAAACTCACAAAAACTACCAGATGTAGAAGATTGTTCAACAAAATTGTGCACATATCACACATTATTAGTTGTTATTGTCTTTGACTGGCTTTAAGTAAGTGCGAATACTCTCATATCTTTACTAAGTATCGTGAGTCATTTTATTAATATAGATTAAAATCTAATAATATAGATTACACCGTTGGTTTCCCCGTTTGAATGGTTTTACACTAGTCATTTCTGGGGCCCTTTATATATCTCGGTGTGAGCCAAGGCTCTGTGTTGAAGACCGTACTTTGACCTATAATGGTTTACTTTTACAGATTGTGACTTGGGTGGAAAGTTGTCTCATTGGCACTCATACCACATCTTCTTATATCTATATAGCATATATGTTGTTTTAGAAGATCTGTAAATATGAGAATTGAATTTTACTTCAAACATAATTTATTGTTCAAAATGACACAAGTTTTACAAATTAGTAACGTCTTCTTCAAATATTGAATTGAATGCAGCCGATTTCAAAAGTTATACGAAATGAAAGGAAGTGGCCATAACATTTTGGCAAATACTTTCGCTTTCATTTCGAATAAATTTCACAGCATTTAATTCTTCTACCAATTACAGGTCAAGGTCTTCTGGCATCTGTATGTGGCGGATCAGAATCAACTTGTAATGAGACAGGTACACCTCAAGTAAAAGGTATATTTTATTTAAGTAGTTCTTAATATCAAATGATAACAAAGGAATAACCAATAAAAACTGGAAATTAAGCCATGAAAAACTAGACACATATAGAAGTATACGCGGTATGGGCTTTGCTCATTGATGAAGGTCGTACGGTGACCTATAGTTTTAATTTCTGTGTCATTTTGGTCTCTTGTGATGAGTTGTCTCACTTGCAATCATACCACATCTTCTTTTTTATACATATAGAAGATACGGTCTTCAGGTATACTCAATCGGTCATCGTATATTGTATATTTTTATAAAACAGGAAGTTCCGAATCAGTTATGCATATCTTCCTCTCATTTAGAGTGGAACAGCCTACGAAACTCAGACCAAATGTATAATTTCTATGTTTACAAAATACAATCCTTGTTAGGAATACATTTAATTGTGAATTCAATTAAGAAAAAACAGACGGAAAAACCTGAGGTTCGGCAATTAATCAAACAGAAAGGAAAAACAAATCGACAAGACCTTCAACAAAACAAGCTTTAGTTAAACATAAAGGTTTCAACTCTAGGTAACCTGATTAGGCTTCCAGATGCGTTGACCAATATGACTTTCATTTTTGTCATAGGTGATCAATTCACTATAATTCTAAAATATTGGTACTAATGAGAATGATGTCCAATTCATGGTCTGTGAAAATAATTTTAAATTTGTTTTAACGGGCTTTCAAATCATAATTCTATGTTCATTAAAACAAATGGAATTCACATAAATGCGTTGAAATATATAAAAAAAAAAACGTATGAGAGGTAATGACACGAAGACAGTTCAAAGTATCCCGATGCTACACATAAAACAAAAGACTTAAATTGCAAATATAACGGTCACAATAAAAAAAAAAACACCATATTTTTACATGCCATATCTGTGTGAAATCGGGTAACTAGTGTTACGAATTTGCAGTTTAAGGTTATAATAGTTCTACAGTTATATATTTTCCGATATCTCTATTAGTTTCCCATATCATCCGTTCATCGTTGAAAACTGTATCTAAAATCATCCCTTTATCCTTGGTTGCTATCAGACGCTTACCTGTACAGTTGTTACTAGGGTGCTCTCTTCGAGGTCCGCGTTAGAAGTATAAATAATGGTTAGCTATCCAGTGTAAATTGTCATTCTTATCGGAGACGTCGGAAGAAGAAGATTAAAAAGGTAGGACCGTTAATATTTAAAGACGAGTAGCAGGAGTATTCAAACAAAGTGTATGGCAAGCCGTTGTGGAATTTATTCCCTATTTATTAATATTAAAAAATCATTTATTAATATTAATAAATGATTTTTTAATATTAATAAATCATTTTTTAATATTAATAAATCGAATTTTTAATATTAAATAATACGCTGATTTTTTAATATTAATAAATGAATATTTAATATTAAAAATTCATTTATTAATATTAAAAAATCATTTTTTAATATTAAATATTCAGTCTGATTTCTTAATATTAATAAATGAATTTTTAATATTAAATAATACGCTGATTTTTTAATATTAAAAAATCATTTATTAATATTAAAAAATCAACATCAATGTAACCTTAGCGTTTAATATAAGGCAAATCAATCATTTTCTGTCAAACGCTTTAACGAAGATTATTGAAAAAGTCGGTCCGTAGAAATTTTGGAGACTAGTCTATGTTAAGTTAACTCGGACCACAGGCACTAGACGTTCTGTCAATTGTATAAAAATATTGGCAATTGGAAGAAAATAGTGTCCATATATATGATATATGGACACTATATTATATATATGGACACTATATTATATATATGGACACTATTTTCTTCCAAATGCCAATATTTTTATATTATTGACAGAACGTCTAGTATTATATATATGCATGGACACTATTTTCTTCCAATTGCCAATATTTTTATACTATTGACAGAACGTCTAGTGCCTGTGCTCGGACCATCTTATATCGACCCTGACAAGTATTTTAGGAAAGTTTGAACTATTTAATGATTATAAACCATTAAATATTAAATGTTTAATTAGATTTTCTTTTAATAGTTTCTGAACTTGCCAAAATAAAAGCGTTGTATGCGGGGTTCACACATTGCCGATTATTGCTCCCGTTTGAGATCAGACAGCGATACGACACGAAAAGTGAAAAAGTCGGATTAGTATCCTCAATTATCTGGAATGTCCTATTATTGTCTGAACGCAGTCGTTTTAGTTCGCGGAACAGATTCCTATTGATCGGGAAGGGTCCGAATAGTTCGGCAAAGCACCCCGACAGTTAGGTGCGTCCCGTAACATTCGGGGAAACTCAGCCGATTTTGTCTAGTCGGATTACAATCGTGCCTATGTCGTGACAGATTCTGCTGTATCGGATCGAATTCCTAACAATGTTCTGTGTATTCGGGACGGTGTCCTGTGGAACGGAAATGATCTGGAGAAATTTTTCATTGCTGTTTTTCTGCCGATTCAGTCCAGATTGCATCCAGATCTTGTCGATTACGAACCGTTTTTGCCGAAACCGTTCCGAAACAGTCCCGTTATTAATTCTAAATTCATCAATGATACCCACGTCAGAGTCCCGACAATTACAGAATACAATACGACAGAGACCAGACAAAGCCGTTTGCAATGCGATAGAGCGGACCGTGATAGGATTACGTTCCGACAGTACCTGATCATCCCGAGTATGCCGACAGTTTTCGAACGGATAACTTCCGTCGGTGTCGGTTCACTGTCTTGTCACTATCTGATCTCTGTCGGATTACATTCGGTAGAATCGGGACGCAGTCGTGACAGACTCGGTTGAATTTTACCTGGCGAAAGATACAAATCGGATTAGAAGCGGATTTAGAACGGGATTATCGGGATAAATTCGCTTGGAAACGGTTGAATATCGTTGCTTCCTGAACAATATCTGATTGTTGTCGTGATTAAATTTTTGTTTTTACAAATTTTAATTAAAGTTTGAATTTCCATCCACGATTCATAGGATCTTGATCAGACTTTTAATAAATTTTAATCGGGAATGGTCCTGTCAAGGACGGCAGTAACAATCGTGAATGTGTGACCCCAGCTTTAGGGACAAAACAAATTGAGAATGACCGATATTTGGCAAACATACCACAGTACCGTGGTTAAATATTCTGCATTGCCCCTATCAGAGCTTTGAAAAGATCTATTCATATCAATATTTAAGTTCAGGAACAAATCAAAACATAATGTCACATTCAAGTGAACCACTGACTAAATTCTCGATCGATTTATTTACTTGGGTCGACATAAGCGATTTGTATGCATCTTTTTACTAGTTAAATAAGACACGGAATTTCGACCCTTCCATTTTTTACATTCAAATAATTGTAATACGATTTCCCTATCTTGGAGTCTGGACTAAGTAAACATACAAACTATTAGTCCAATGCATACAGTTGAGTTACCTTGTTTCTTCCAGGGGCGTAGCTGCCTTAGGCACGTTAGGCACGTGTCTACACATTTTTGTATAAAAAAAAATAATAAACAACGCTATCTGCAGATGCACGCCAGAGAAGTCGTCAAAACTCTTTAATTATCAAATATCATGTATACACTAGTAACTATTAGTGAATGGAGTATTGGATATACTTAAATGTTATCATATCCCCCTTTATATAGAAAATATAACTAGAACTTTCGTTCAGATCATTTCGCTTCTATCAACAAATGCTAGAATAAACCTCAACTTAGTTATAAGTAAATGAGCTGAAACGACAAATTATTCACCAAAAGAGAAGCCTTTCATGTCCCTCTCTGGAACGCGGCGTAATTTTTTGTTTTACGTAAGGACTTATTGCCACCTCAACTTACACACATGATTTTTTGTTAATTAGTTGCTGGTTTTCAACTAACTTCCCACTTAGTCTTCATTCTACTTACATAAAACCGTGCCAAAGTTGGGCGTCCGTTTGGCTGTGCAGGATTTATACAGACGCAGTCAATTCAGGTCAGAATGGGGACGTTAAATCCGATGCATGATGGAGAGAGAATGCCACGCTCTCTGCACGTTAAGAAACTCGGAACAACTCTTTGAGGGGTTCGTAGGTGGTCTACTGAAATTCTAAATTTATGTTCCTATCCAATAAACCCTCATTTGCCAATGCATGGGATTTCCAAATTTCCAGACCTTCGTCCTCGACGACCCCTATTACAGAACCTAGCTTCCTGTTATATTTATCATTATTTTGATTTAGTCCTGAACATGCATGAACTATTTGCCACTGGACGTTAAACAATCCATCAATCAATCAAGCTTTCAGTAACTTCGAGTAATCAAAGATCTACGTGTAATGACCATAAACATGCATTCAAATTCCTTAGCAGGTAGGGAGTTTACTGTACAGGATATAAGGAAATATGAATTTCTTGAATTTTGTTCCAAAGTATGAACAGAACTTCTGCCCGAGGCATTGACTGTGTGTATATCATTAGTATATGTGTTTGTGTAGCCAGGGGCAAGATCGTCAATATACATGTACTTTCAATTGACGTATATTAATTATTCCCAATCAGAAAGAAATAGATGTGAAAATACTATATAAGTTATGCTGCTTAATTAAGGGCTTATGTTAATAAAGAAAATGTTGTATGATTACCAATGAGACAACTCTCCATAATTGTAAAAAAGAAGATGTGGTATAATTGCCAATGAGACAACTCTCCACAAGAGACCAAATGACACAGAAAGTAAAAACTATAGGTCACCGTATGGCCTTCAACAATGAGCAAAGCCCATACTGCATAGTCAGCTACCCGCACTGGGCAACACATATTGTAGATATTTTTATTGCACTGGCTACATCTAAATTACAAAAACATTATTGTTACATTGGAGACTACTAGTAGTTGCCGGAATAAATGGTTGGGTAGGGATCTGAATAATTACAAATGTAACATATTATTTAGGTCTACGGCTACCATGTTACATTGCGTTATTGTTACATTAATGCACTTCAATGTACGCTAGATTTATTAAACTAGTCTCTAATGTAACAATAATTTGTATACGACCGCAAAAAAATTTTGCAGTCGTATTGTGGTATCACGTCGTCGTCGTCTGCGTCGTCCGAAGACACTTAGTTTCCAGACAATAATTTTAGTTTAAGTAAATGGATCTCTATGAAACCACAAAAAGAAGGTTGGGATTGATTTTGGGGGTTATGGCCACAACAGTTTAAGAATTTTAAAAGGGCCTAAAAAGCGGTCCAAATAAGCATTTTTTGAGTTTCCAGACACTAACTTGTGTGTAAGTGTATAGATCTTTCTGAAATTGTACCATAAGGCTCCATACCGGAAAAGGAAGGTTGGGATGGCTTTTGGGGGTTATATCCTATTGATATAGTAAGTTCTTGTTGAATGTCATACAGTATGTTAGGTACTTGTTGAAAGTCACACAATATGACAGGTACTTGTTGGATATCCTATTGGTATAGTAGGTTCTTGTTGAATGTCCTATAGTATGTTATGTACTTGTTGAATGTCCTAATGGTATAGTAGGTTCTTGTAGATTGTCCTACAGTATGACAGGTACTTGTTGGATATCATATTGGTATAGTAGGTTCTTGTTGAATGTCTTACAGTATGATAGGTACTTGCTGGATATCCTACAGTATGTTAGGTACTTGTTGGATATCCTATTGGTATAGTAGTTCTTGTTGAATGTCCTTAAGTATGATAGGTACTTATTGAATGTCCTACAGTATGACAGGTACTTGTTGAATGTCCTATTGGTATAGTAGGTTCTTGTTGAATGTCCAATTGGTATAGTAGGTAAGTAAAAAGTAAAAACTATAGGTCACCGTATGGCCTTCAACAATGAGCAAAGCCCATACTGCATAGTCAGCTACCCGCACTGGGCAACACATATTGTAGATATTTTTATTGCACTGGCTACATCTAAATTACAAAAACATTATTGTTACATTGGAGACTACTAGTAGTTGCCGGAATAAATGGTTGGGTAGGGATCTGAATAATTACAAATGTAACATATTATTTAGGTCTACGGCTACCATGTTACATTGCGTTATTGTTACATTAATGCACTTCAATGTACGCTAGATTTATTAAACTAGTCTCTAATGTAACAATAATTTGTATACGACCGCAAAAAAATTTTGCAGTCGTATTGTGGTATCACGTCGTCGTCGTCTGCGTCGTCCGAAGACACTTAGTTTCCAGACAATAATTTTAGTTTAAGTAAATGGATCTCTATGAAACCACAAAAAGAAGGTTGGGATTGATTTTGGGGGTTATGGCCACAACAGTTTAAGAATTTTAAAAGGGCCTAAAAAGCGGTCCAAATAAGCATTTTTTGAGTTTCCAGACACTAACTTGTGTGTAAGTGTATAGATCTTTCTGAAATTGTACCATAAGGCTCCATACCGGAAAAGGAAGGTTGGGATGGCTTTTGGGGGTTATGGCCCTAACTGTTTAGGAATTAGGGGCCAACAAGGGTACAGAAACAATTCATTTCTAATACTTTGTATAAATTGCTTATTTCTTGACCAAATATCATAGTAGATACTTGTTGAATGTCATCTAGTTATATCAAGTGTTTGTTGAATGTCTTATAAGTATAGCAGGTACTTGTTGAATGTCCTATTGGTATAGTAGGTTCTTGTTGAATGTCCTACAGTATGATAGGTACTTGTTGAATCTCCTACAGTATGACAGGTACTTGTTGAATATCCTATTGGTATAGTAGGTTCTTATTGAATGTCCTACAGTATGACAGGTACTTGTTGAATGTCCTAATGGTATATTAGGTCCTTGTTGAATGTCCTACAGTATGATAGGTACTTGTTGAATGTCCTACAGTATGACAGGTACTTGTTGAATATCCTATTGGTATCGTAGGTTCTTGTTGAATGTCCTACAGGATGACAGGTACTTGTTGAATATCCTATTGGTATAGTAGGTTCTTGCTGAATGTCCTACAGTATGGCAGGTACTTGTTGAATGTCCTAATGGTATAGTAGGTCCTTGTTGAATGTCCTACAGTATAATAGGTACTTGTTGAATGTCCTATAGTATGACAGGTACTTGTTGAATATCCTATTGGTGTAGTAGGTTCTTGTTGAATGTCCTACAGGATGACAGGTACTTGTTGAATATCCTATTGGTATAGTAGGTTCTTGCTGAATGTCCTTCAATATGGCAGGTACTTGTTGAATGTCCTAATGGTATAGTAGATCCTTGTTGAATGTCCTACAGTATGATAGGTACTTGTTGAATGTCCTACAGTATGTTAGGTACTTGTTGGATATCCTATTGGTATAGTAGGCCCTTGTTGAATGTCCTACAGTATGACAGGTACTTGTTGGATATCCTATTGGTATAGTAAGTTCTTGTTGAATGTCCTACAGTATGTTAGGTACTTGTTGAAAGTCACACAATATGACAGGTACTTGTTGGATATCCTATTGGTATAGTAGGTTCTTGTTGAATGTCCTTTAGTATGTTAGGTACTTGTTGAATGTCCTAATGGTATAGTAGGTTCTTGTTGAATGTCCTACAGTATGACAGGTACTTGTTGGATATCATATTGGTATAGTAGGTTCTTGTTGAATGTCTTACAGTATGATAGGTATTTGCTGGATATCCTACAGTATGTTAGGTACTTGTTGGATATCCTATTGGTATAGCAGGTTCTTGTTGAATGTCCTTAAGTATGATAGGTACGTATTGAATGTCCTACAGTATGACAGGTACTTGTTGGATGTCCTATTGGTATAGTAGGTTCTTGTTGAATGTCCAATTGGTATAGTAGGTTCTTGTTGGATGTCCTATCTGATTTTTTTTTTCTGAGACTTATTTCTCTACATTCCAATTCACTATTACAGTATGTTTGTTGGTCTCTTAAACACCACAACGGACCTCCTTTGAGCACAAAAAAAAAATCATATTAATGTAGCACAAAGGAGTTTAAAAGAGCACAAAGGACCTTATAATCACTTTTTTTGTAAGGAAATAATATTTTTTTAAATCTCTATTTCAGAAATGTCAATATATCATGCTTTGCTTTATCTTTTATTTTTATTAAAAAGGACTGTAAAGCTGTCTTTGGGTATATGTTTCGTTGGGCTGTTTGATGAAAATGAAAATATATCTATTGCAGTCCAGATAATTCCGATACGTAATTGTAATAAAAGTGTATCATCATGCCGTGAAATGTATGGCCTTCTAAAATAAATTTTGACGGATTTTATGAGTGAAATACCTTAAAGTTTAGATTCATGCTTTTCTTAGATAATAGATACTAAGCTTTTTATTAACAAATTAAGAATTAAAATGTAAATGGAATTGAATCATTTGAATAATAAAATTTTCATAACAAAAGCAATCATATATTCCGTTTTAATAAACTACGCACTGCAAATGAACTCATTTATACAATCCAGAATGTCGAGGCGAATGGACTACGATATACATGTATTAAGCATGGAAGTGTCATTGAGTTCTGCACAAATATATACAAGTAAAGGGAATCAGCGGGAACAGTAGCGGTTTTTCTTTCTATTAATTTGTATTGTAGCAGATGAGAGTGTCGATCATAATAAAGTCTGGAAAACACTTCAGTTCTGAGAGGAAATCTTGTCCGTCCGATGAATTAGTAGAGCTTTTACCTAAAACATTAAAAAGTTTTCTTCACAAGCAACCAAAAAATTGCCGTATTCCGAATCGTCTGTGAAAAATGCAATGATAACAATTAGACGTAACATTTGTATACATGTTACATAACGTTAAAATCGCATGTGGGGACATTGTATCGGACATTATAGTTTTATCTGATTTCTAGTAATTTATCTTAAATTTATTGGAAATTAATATTAATAGAGAGATTTTTTTGTACTTTTATCCCCTATACTTTTTTTCGTGTAGCGAATAAAGCAGTGTATAAAGAATAACATGAAAAAACAAAAAAACGTAACCCTATGTCAATTGGGTCTAAAGGGGACAAAATGTCGGACATTCTTATTCAACTCGAATAAAAAGAAATTATTTTCAAAATACCTCATTATTGCATGAGGTGAAAGTGTGAGCTTTGTACAAAATACTAGTATAAGAATTATTCACTTACGACATGGTGATTGCTCTGTTTTTCCTTTATTTGGGGACAATTTAGAAAAATTACGGCAATTTTTTGTGCATGGGACACATTATTTGTGTCATATATATCCTTTTTTTTTCAAAATTCAGTCTTTTCGAAGAAAAAAACCGACATGACATAATCGACTATTTATGACGTGCTTGTTCTAGACAAACTTTATATCGTTTGGTGGAATTTTATTTATATTTTTTAAGATATTCAAAATTTCCCAAAACTTAAAGTGTAACGCGGGACAAGGAAATAATATTCAAAATTGAAGGTTTTATTGATTTTTACATAATGAAAATATATAGTCTGTTACATAAACAAAATTGCATTATTCGGAAAGAAGAATTTAAAAGCTTTAAAATTGTATTGACACTTTAGAATATCAATTTTAATGTTTATAAATTAATGACATGCATGTGTCTTGTCCACGTTTTCACCAAAATAACACCAGTAGCGTGCGACGTTTCTCTATAAAAAAAAAACTCTCGGCTTATTTTATACCCTCTGATAAAATTTTGGATGGAATGGTTTCTATTTCTCTTTTTTTTTACATCAATAAACGATGTCGATGTCTTTGGTCGCCGCTTGTGTGGTCTAGACTTAGAACACTTGTATCTTTTGCATACATTTCTTTATTCTACATTGGCTAGAGGTATAGGGAAGGGTTGATCTCAGATCTCACAATACATTCAGGTATCGCATCTCAAATTTATTTGTTCATAGTGTGTTAAATTAATCTACGTATTTTGATTGAGTCTTCCAATTGATATTTTATCATGTGTTTTTCTATGTTGTGATGTTATACTATAATTGTCTCAGTAAAAGGGAGAAGGTTTGGTACCATGATGTACAGTAGTTGTTTATGTAATTTATACGTGTTTCTCGTTTCTCGTTTTTTTTAATATAGATTAATTTAGACCGTAGGTTTTCCCGTTTTAATGGTTTTACACTTGTAATTGTGGGGCCCTTTATTATGCTTAATAGCTTGTTGTTCGTTGTGAGCCAAGGCTCCGTGTTGAAGGCCGTACCTTGACCTATAATTGTTTACTTTTATAAATTGTTATTTGGATGAAGAGGTGTCCCATTGGCACCCATACCACATCTTCCTATACCTATTCACCCCGGTAAACGGACAGAAAGTCACAGGACAAAAAGTCACAGGACATAAAGTCACAAATTTGATAGGACAAAAAGTCACAAATAATTTGTTGACAATTCTTTGAATATATAAGAGAAATATTTTGAAATATTTACTTTTTAATACATATATTCATATTAAAGTTTAGGAAATGTGTCATTATACTTGATAAATCAAGATTTATTTAATTTTAATCAGGCAAAAGATATATTTCTTGGCACCATGAAGCCATTTAAGTGCCAAACCACTTTGACATTTTGTTTTTTAAACAATTATTTGATCATCTTTGATATTTTTTTAAATAAATTTTGTTTACAAAGTTGGTTTATATACAATAGTTCAAGAAAAATACAAAAATATTTTTGTAGAAATAAGTGGTTTTTATTCAAAGAAAATAATCAGAAAAAATGAATTGTGACTTTTTGTCCTGTGACTTTTTGTCCGTGACTTTTTGTCTGTGACTTTTTGTCCTGTGACTTTCTGTCCTACATTCATTAACCCCATGTTCTAAATCAGGAGCCTCTGGCTTTTGTTACTGAGTCGTGTATGGTTTTTTTTTAAATTTTAGTTCATTTATATGTTTTGGAGTTTAGTATGAAGTCCATTTTCACTGAACTTTCTTTTCTAAGTGTTCTTCGACTAGTTTTGAAGAGCTATTAATTATTGTAGAAAGATTATTTCCTATGACCTTTTATTGTTTACCATTTATGTCTATTAAATGGGCAGCTTTTATTAATATGTTCATGTTTAGTAATATTTTTAACAGTAATTTCATTAAATATAATAAACAAAATGTTTTACAGATTTCCGTATAAAAAAATGAGTGTCTAAAAAGATATGTACCTTCTTAAATCTAATCAAACGAAACAGTTTTCTTATCACTGGATTGTGTCTTGCAAGTTTTCAAGTAAAAAGGTTAATATCAGAATAAAAGATTAGAGAAAAAGATAAAACAACAACCGTATAAGAATATAAATCTTTCAAAATTTCTTTTTCGTGCATGAATTAATTTATAATTGTTTTGAACAGTCATGAAAATAACTTTTATTGCCTTTTTCCTGTTATCATGGTTATGTCAACATTTATTGGGGGAAGTTGTTATAGCAATTAAACGTCAGTCATATATCACAAGCTTTGATAATCTGGTCACCTGTAATTACATAATCATTTAGTTGTTAAAATCCGTCATTTTTGTTCCGGGAAGATTTAGAAACAGAACGAAAAGCTACTCTTGCCGAGGTTTTCTCTTCTTTCTCAGCGAGTACACATACATTTAGTATTTCCGACAATGTACATCTATTGTTTATATTCTACAATTTACAACTGGGGCTCTAAAGTTTATTATTTAAATCCAAGTCTCTGATTCTTAACATTTTTCAAAGAAATCTACATAGTTTAAACGCAGACCGCGAAGTGGTCACGACAGAAACAGAAATATTCTCATTACCGTTTGCTGATCTTTGCTCAATATCGAGTTGGAGTAACAAGAGACTTTATTTGTACAAGTAAAAAAAAACTTTTATTTTTCAACTTGTTATTTTTACAATAATTGGCTGATTGCCGGATAACATGATAAAAGCAGGTGTTTCGTAGATGTTTTTGTTATTCATATTTTCCACTGATCTAGTTCAGCTACATGCTTGCAGAAAGGTATGATCATCGTAAATAAAAGCGCTCAAACAACTCTTACATATAGGTGGCGTATTTATTAATATTAGAAAATGATTTTTTAATATTAAAAAATCAACCTGAATATTTAATATTAAATATTCATTTTTTAATATTAAAAAATAAGACCATTTATTGATATTAGAAAATGATTTTTTAATATTAAAAAATGATTTATTAATATTAAAAAATGATTTATTAATATTAAAAAATGATTTTTTAATATTAATAAATAGGATCTATTTTTTAATATTTAATATTATTTTTTAATATTAATAAATCGAATATTCAATATTAAAAAATGATTTTTTAATATTAAAAAATAAAACCTATTTATTAATATTAAAAAATATTTATTAATATTAAAAATTCGATTTATTAATATTAAAAAATAATATTTAATATTAATAAATGATTTATTAATATTAATAAATAGGGAATAAATTCCACAATGGCTTGCCATAAAAGTGGAGTGTTTGAAACCTGTTGAGAAGATATAAATAGTTTCGGTTCCGTAGAAGTTGTATAAACAGGGTTAGTGCTAAGGTTTTGCGTTCCACATCTCTCACTATTGCAGTGAGTGTTTGCTGTTAAACCATACCTTAGTGCTACCCTGTTCCAACAGTTTTATAAATATATTTCAATAAAGTTTCATACGTACAAAGTTTACAACAGTTTGAATAGTTTCCATACATTCGTTTTATTCAGGTTTCAGCCCGTTTGATACATTTCGGTTCAGCCGGTTTGATACATTAAGGTTTAGTCCCGTTTTTAAACATTTAGGTTCCAGACAGGTTCCAAATATTTAGGTTCCAGACAGGTTCCAAACATTTAGGTTTCAGACAATAGTTCCAAACCGTCTGACCCGTTTCAAACATTTAGGTTCCAGACAGGTTCCAAACATTTAGGTTTCAGACAATAGTTCCAAACCGTCTGACCAGTTTCAATCATTTAGGTTCTAGACAGGTTCCAAACATTTAGGTTCCAGACCAGTTTTATACATTTAGGTTTCAAACCAGTTCTATACATTTAGGTTCCAGACTATAGTTTCAAACAGTTGGTTTTAAACAGTATCGGACAGAAAGGGTTTTAAACAGTTTTGATTCAACAAGTTCGGATTAGGTTGATAGGTGTTGAAATTCGTTTTATGTATTATAGTATTTGTTTCATATTTGATAGAGATAGTGTAAACATTTAATTGACTTTAGAACTTTTGAATTGCTTTTCAAATCCAGGAAACTGGTACGAACCCGAGGATAAAAATATCTAAACGTCCCCGCCCGGTTACACGTTACACTATTAAAAAAAAGTCTAGGGATTTATGTGTTTCAAACACCGGTATACGGTTGGCTTCATTTAGTAACATAAATGATTTCTTTTTGCTACTTTTTTTTGTGTGTAATTGTAACCGGTACCTATTAAAAATGCAGAAGTGATGGGTTGTTTGTCAGCGGAAATACAAAGGACAAATACAATGGTTTAAATGTAGTGTTTAATTTAGTGAGAAACAAGAATGTGTCCTCAGTACACGAATGTCCCACTCGCACTATCATTTTCTATGTTCAGTGGACCGTGAAATTGGGGTAAAATCTCTAATTTGGCATTAAAATTAGAAAGATCATATCATAGGGAACATGTGTACCAAGTTTGAAGTCGATTGGACTTCAACTTCATCAAAAACTACCTCGACCAAAAACTTTAACCTGAAGCGGGACAGACGGACGAACGGACGAACGAACGAACGAACGGACGGACGGACGCACAGACCAGAAAACATAATGCCCCTCTACTATCGTAGGTGGGGCATAAAAACATCTTCTATTGCATTATGCTGGTCAATGAGATAAATGATAGTATTTAAATAAAAACATGTATTGCGGGTATTACAATAATGCATGCTAATGACGAAGACAGATATTGTAAATAGATTTCATTTTTATTTCAGAAGTGTCTAGAGAAGATAAAGAAAAGCCTAATGACGAAGATGATGGCAATGACAGTGATGGGAGTGACGGGAGTGATGTTAGTTTCGGGTTGTTATTTGACTAATCGTTATGTAAACATTTTGGTTTTATAAACAAATGCGTTTTATTCCTCTCAACAATAACTAAAAATTTATCAAATTTTATACCATTTGATGTATTCATACGCAAACTATGTGAGTTTGTGTTTTATATCAAAACTATATACATCAGTGTTCTAGGATTTTTTTGGCACCTTGACTTACCACGGGTAAGATCAATAAAAAAATTACTTACCCACATCTAAAAGTTTAATCCGCCAACCAATGCGGACTGGGGTAGGGGGCTGCTCAAGGCCCCCAGAAGCTCTGGGGTAAATGATGCAAAATCCTGCATTCTAGCCATTTCCTGGCACCTTTTTCATGCTTCAGAAAGTACCCTTTTTTGTGATGTCAAATGATGTTTTGTACGAAGCAATGATGACTAAAGTGTATTGAAAAGTATTTGAAATAATGGCTTAATTGTAACTATATACCTATACCACCAGAAAAGTACATTGAACTATAACAGTACTTCACTGACTTTCATACCAATAATCCACTGTAAAAAAAATAAGGGACTTTACATGCAACTCTTTTTAAAAATCAGACATGCTCTTTATAAAATACTGAATATTTTTCAGGCTGATTCACTGAACATTAATGATTAAGGATAAGTCATTTGTTGCACATAGATTTTAAATTTAAAAACTTTTATGACATGCTTTAAATTATATGTTGTGAAGTTTGTCTGAACAAAGCTGGATTCGAATACGATTGAATTTTGTACAAAATTTAAAAAAAACGATTTCTTACTAAATTTGACAAATATGTTATAGTTATTACTATGTCATTTATTAAGAGCTATAATAAATGCAACTGTAAGTTTATTTTCCTCCGATGACAAGAAAAAAATCGTTTATGTCCCGATTTAAGCACCAGTTATCAATCCGGATTTTCCGATTTTACCGACACCGTGACCGACTTTTAGAATGATAGGAGAAGAATGTGGTCTCTTTTGCGCTTGATTACACCTAGTAAACGAGTGCTTGAATAAAAGCGCCGATAGACATCGACAAAATCTTCGATCTTTTATCAAAGTTTTTTCTCGTGATTTAATAAAAATAAAAAGCAGATATGGGAAAATTGAAGAGGACCGGGAAATTTCAAGAGTTTTTCGGCTTCCCCGAACTTGAAAATTGACTTACCACCGGGTGACAAAGGCTAAAAAATGACTTACCCGTTGTCCTAATCCACTTACCCCGGGTAACGGGTAATGGGAATCCTAGAAAACATACACTAAATGCTAGATTAAATTATATGGCTTTATATTGTTCATGTATGGGATTTTGGGTGTTATAATGTTTAGTCTTCAAATATTAGCATGATTGTGTTTTCTTGCTTCTACCAATGTAGTAGGAGAATAGTAAATCTTAATAAGCTGAATTGATAGTTTTTGTAATACCAGACAAGCAGAAGCAGCATAAGTTTATAGACAAAATTGTCTCGCATTGATATATTCACATACTCTTTTATGCTCTGATTTGAAAACAGATGTTATAAATAGAGTTGATACAAAAACGTAGAAATGTTACACAATTCATAATTAATTCCTACAATGCTTTTACATTCTAATTATCATGAAATATTTCTCATAACAACAGTCTAAAAAATAGTGTCCGTGCCTATTCACTGATATACACTCACCTCGGCAATGATGTTCATCTGACCCGTCATTACAATCGATGATATCGTCACATCTCCATGTGTTTGGACAACATCTCTCACCATCAGCACACATAAAATCTCCTTTAGCACAAAGTTTCGGAGAAGATGTCGTTGTTGTCGATGGAGTTGTTTTCAGTGTGGTACCTAAAAATCGCTTTCAAAGATGTAACTTTCTTATATAAAAATATAACAAATTATAACGAATGCTTAGATACGGATATGATTTATATCATACTTTTTAAAATTATCCGATGATACATTTAATAGTAATTATAAGAAACTAAATCTGTTCATTCATTCCTTGCCAGAACTCAAATTTGCATAAATGTTGACTTCTATCATTTGTTTACAATTAAGATTCTCAAAATATCTATATGGAATAGTTATTCCTATATGTTTTCAATAAATAAAAAAGAATAGAAATAAAATGGCGCTTAACAAAAAATAAATGTTCTGCTAAATATAGAGAGAGATGAACAGCATATTCACTGTGCAAGAAATCCAGAATTGGTACAGAAATTTCCTTATGTAGAAAATGGTGGATTAAACCTGGTTTAATAGCTTCTTCAATGGATCCTATCATGTCTACACGGCACTGACCCACAGCGATTAATGGCAAATACCCCGAACGACCTGTGTAAAAGAAAGAAGCGGAAGCGATGCCAGAGAGACTAGAATCATATTCAAACAGTGTGGCTGTGGTCATTGATTGACGACCTAAATCATCCCATTGACTTGGACAGATTGTGTGAACGTTTGTCTGTAACGACCCCTGCTTACTATGTACTTGTTAAAGACATTTAAACTGCGGGGTCACCTACATGTATTTATGTTCATATGCTTGAACTTGGTCAATATCATATTATTAATGAAAATTATCTTGAAAGGAAGGATCAGAAATGTGTCCTTCCATCAACGTTCAAAGAAAAAAAATCAGGATTTGCCTTACAAAACGGTCTAACAAATTCAATGTTCTTGAAAATTATATCTGAATTAAGAGACTAAGTTTTATGAAAAATGGTCGAAACTATGACACATTGGAGACTTTTCTTGTATTATATGAATTTAAGCAGTGCAAAGATAAGAGAAAGACATCTTGTCTGGATTAGCATTCCGGTGGTAAATCATGACTGTACTATACACCTTATCGCTATTTGTCCGCCACTGCTGGAAATCACACAGGTTCCCGTAAAATTTTGACGTCATAAAACAAAATATCTGACGCCACAATGGAAAAGTGATTGTTGTTGACGTCAAAAGTTCAAGCGGCCGGGTCAGCCGGGATTAGCGATAAGGTGTATTGTATACCTTGACATTTCTGTTCATCTGTATTGTCATAGCAGTCCATTATACCGTCACATCTCCACGAATCTGGGTAACATTTGTCATTATCACACAGGAACTCTTCTTCACCACAATGAGAAGTTTCACGTACCCGGGCTGTGATAAATATCGAAACTAATAGTATATAAAATAGTACAGCTTTAAGGGAATAGCGATATTGGTATTAATAGATAATTGCTATTTAATAATTGGTGTAATGAAGCTTATATATGAACAATTTCTCGTTGGTAATGAGATACAAATATAAATGGAAATTACAAAATCTTACAAAAAGAAACAGCATTTGTTTTGTATTCAGTCATTTTAGTTCAATGCTGACTTTTCTGAATCAGATTATTTGAAAGGATGTTGAAAATTAGATATGCTTTTAAATAACAGTTAGGTTATAATAAGTATAGGCCTACATATGTTTCTTACATTTAAAATATACCCTTACTCTTGACTTAGAATTTGATACCACGACCAATACGGAAAATACCATGTAATAATCTATAAATTATATCTTCGAACTACTTCTTCGGCTTACCGTGGCATCCATATTCGTCACTCCTATCCATGCATTCATACTTCCCATTACATCTTAGACTGATAGGTAAACAGAAGGTTTCGCTCCAAGAATTTAAATCACACCGAAACTCTGTGAATGGGTTGCAGGACGTTTCTGTTAGATGAAATAGAGTAACATTTTAGGGTTATATTTCAACTTAAAAGTGTATAGAGTGGTCTAGGATTTAGCTAGTAGAAAAAGCCAGAGTGTATATTATTTAGATATATACTCTACATTACTCAATGTGAAATTTAAACAGTCAGAAATAAATTATTCCACTCAATTGAAAGGTTGAATGATGTTTGAGAAGTTTTTGTCCAACAAAAAAGTAAATTGAATTTTATATAAAATAATATTACTATTCCATATGATTAAAATTATTGATATAGTCTACTAAGCCCGCATTTTACAAATTATAATATTTAAAGTGCGAAAAGTGTAGTTTTGAGTTTGTTAAATATGAAAATGAGTCAGTCATGGCTACCGTTATACTTAACTCACGTTGGCACATGCCAAAGGAGACATTCTGGCCAATGCAGCTTTGTTGTGCTTTTTATGAATGTGATATGCCAGTCAAATAGTGGCGCGCTCACTACGCTATGAAACTGTTTAAAAATCTCTCGATGTCTGAAAATTAATACACTGAGAAAATGTTTTCAGTAGGATTTGTATTTCAAATAAATGTATGTAAATAGATTCCCGCGACTGTTGTGTGAGCTTCATTGAGGTGGCCAGACCCAAAAGCGATTTATTTGCCGGTATTGAATAATGTTCCTGGCCCGAAAATTATTCAAGGGAATAGATGCAAAATTTGATTCGATGTATACCTTCTTTCATAGCCTGAAAAACACGTGTAGTTTTAAAAGTGTAAAAGAGCAGTGATAAAAAGGAAACGTTTTTATTCATATTTTGTGAAGATATTGTTTTCCAATTAACCGATATTTTCCCTACTGTCACAGGTTCACTGTAGGGAAAATATCGGTTAATTGATTGCGAAATCATCGACTTAAGCATGTTCAATTCAAGCAATATTTTTTTGTTGTTGTAAATTGGAAGAAATTACTGAATCCCCAGTGACCTGTAATCAGTGGCGGATCCAGGGGGGGGGGGGGGGTCCGGGGGGTTGGAATTCCTATTTTTGGACGATCAATGCATTTAAATGGGGATATATGGTTTGAATCCCCCCGTTTACTCCTGTGTTGTGGACCCCCTCCCCCTTTAAAAAATGGTTATATCCGCCCCTGTATTTCTCGGATATTTATTCTTATACGATAATACACAATAATGCATATAGCCGGGTATTTCATGAAAGTGAGAAAAACGAGGATATAGTTTCGCATTAACAATATTATGAGGTATGTGTGACGTAATTATCGGTATTAAGACTAGGCATTTGTAGAAATTTTAAATTTTATAAAAAAAAAATTATCAGATCGCCTCTTCAGTTATAGCTCATCTTACTTGTTTTTGTAGCTCCCTTCTCATATTCATTTGACTCAGGTTTTGGTTATCATGTTTTAATTGTAATAGGAGTGTGACAAGTGTTATGTAAGAGTTTCTCCGAAGACACTCTCTCCTCCTCCCCTGTCTCTCATTCCGAATTTTTTTTTAAATGTGCTTGGTTTGCAAATTTTTTTCGGATTTGTAGGATATTTTAAAGTTTTGTTTGTTTTTATCTTCCATTACTTACAAATCCAAGGAGGCGGAGTTAGACAAAGCAATTACAACTTCTGAGACATAAGTTAATGCACTCCCCTATTCTTCGCTTTACATTTGATAAGCGTTCAACGATAGTGAAATATTTAGCTATTGCACTCCTCTATAAATAAAAGAAGTTACCTCACTCGAAGATCGAAGAAAATTTTGTCTTTCATGTTACACTAGTTATTTTAATAAAGGTACCATAACAAACGACTTTATGAAAATAAACCAATAACTTTTAGGATGAAAATTAATGGCGTTCCTACCGTAATATGGCAAACGTAATGCTGTTGTTATTCCAACTAGAATTACATAAAGTTGAGCTTTTGTTTTCCAGTGCATCATGGTAGAAGAAAATTCCAACATTCTAATCCCGGAACAGTTAATAAACTACTAATAATCAATAAGCTACTAAATTAAGTTTGGTCATGAAGTAAGTATTTAAAGCTTTTAAATAAATATGTACAAGTCTATGATTGAGACTATGCACAAATAATAGTATCAAGTTTTGAGATAACACTCGGTGATAATTGTCTGTACGATGGTCAGTTTGTATGAAAGTTCAAAGATATATAAACAAATAAGGTAATGTTTGAAGATTATGTCTTTGTTGGTCAACGTTATTGTTTCAGAATTTTGATCATTAATAAAGCCGCTCTAACACTTTTTGGGCTTAAAATGCATTTGAATGAATTATGCTATATTAAATTTTGGTCAGTTCGTTTGTTTGTTTTCCAGTCAGGAGTTGCCTTCCTCTGGAACGTGAGCGTATGCCTGGTATAAATCATACTTTTTGTATACAACGCTGAATGCAGTTAATTCAAGTTATTAATTTTGACAAGTTCGGTAATTTGACCAGGCTGATATTTTTTTTGCGTACTTTAAAAGATAAAGTTCTAAGAAATGTTGATTTTATTTGCCATCAACTACAATGCAACTTTAAGGTTCATCATAACAAACGGTCAAATATGGCCGTATTTACGTGCCAAAAACTACTCTCTGAGTACAGACTTACCTGTGCAGTTGGAAAAGTTTTAATGCCTGGCATCCACTAGATATATTAAAGTTAAATGCATTCGGGGAAATACTAGTAAGCCCAATGTGTCAGTATTACAGTACTGGAGTGAAAATACGGATATTGTTTTTTTTAAGTTAGCCGTTATAAATATTAGACCTTTATCTGAAATAAATGTCTCAGTCCTTTGTGCATTGTTCTGATTCGCGGATATTGTTTTATTGCAGTTAGCTGTTATAAATATTAGACATATATCTTACGGAAATGTCTCAGTCCTTCGTGCATTGTTCTGATTCGTAGTCCGGCTTTGCCTTGTATTTTATTGTCCTTGTTAGTTATATCAGCTATGAATTTGTAATAAGTGTTTTATTTTTTACCTTCAATCTTGAGAAATTTATAAATGAAATGGAAGTTATGCGCATCTGCAGGCGAAACCCGGTTGAAACAGAAGCTCTTTGTTAGAGAAGGCGATAAATGCTTACTGTAATGTTTACTATAGTAACCAAAAAAATAAAAGTTAATAGAAACAAATAAAATGACAATTTTCTTCACAATTACAACGTGTTCTATTTTATAAACACCATTTGCATAAGGTTTCAATTTATCTATTACATAGTTAAGCAGAACAATTAGATATCAAGTCGACGACATGGGTATATTTCAAGTTGGATGTAGAAAATGCATAACCTCCGATTTTTTTTGAAAGAAAATACCACGGACGAAGAACATATTAATCTTTTAGTTCTGTAATTTTCGTGTCTGCCCTTCCATTATGTGACTCAAGAAAAAATTCTAAAAAAATGGGAAACAATTGTTTCAAAAGAGAAAATCGAGTGCACCTTTTTATGTTAGGGTGTGTTTGAGTTGAATATTTTGTCTTGAAAACGTTCAAAGCATGAATATTTGATAAATCATCTCGCTTCAAATTCTATCATTTTTATATATTAAAGCTACAGGTGGACTTTATAACATGAAAAAAATCACAGTACTTAAAGATGAAATATATGGGTCAAGTAAAATACCTTTCTAATGAATCATAAAAACAGAGTAGGTGTGTTCAAATAGCTATTGTTTTACAAAAAGTACTTGACGACAGTCTCAAGTTGGATGATGAAAATGCATATTTTGTGTGATAACTAAGGTTTATAGTCTTCAACCACTAAAAAAAATCCAGTCTGCCCTTCCACGAAATATTTAATTAGAATTTTTTCAAATGTTTATGCATTTTAAAAAATTCCACCCGACAACCGATTAGACAATAGTTTTAAGTTGAATCAATGCAGACAAGATCATAAACTGATGCTCTTTAGCTAGTAGACATATTTGTCTTTTAAAATACAACTGACATATAAGGATCGTAATAGTGCTATGCGGATAAATTTATCAGTTTTCAAGAGCAAAATTGGCAGCGCGTCATTCCTACAATGGCTTCCATTTTTACGATTGTGAAAATCAACTGGCGTAATGGGGAGATAATTTTGACAAATTAGAATCCTGACTGTCTGGCACAGTAAAATTGCACAAAGTCTTTCGTACTATACTTTTTTGTAAAGCGATGTCAACATCGTCTTCGGCAATGAAAAATAGTCTGAACGGTAAGTCTATCTCTTAATCCCAGAGTTTAGACAGTTGAGAATAGAATTAACAGATACCATAATGCTGCTATGTTAATATCAGATGAATAAAAAAATTATATGCAGATATATGAGTAAAGCATTGGCAAAGTTCCCGATAAATGTCTATTGTTGAAACTTTATGCTGATAAAAGTCTATATGTCTTTTGGTTATTATTGTCGTTTTTCTCATCATGGACAAAAAACAAATCTCAATTTAATCACGATATCAAAAACAGGACTAAACTTTTAGTACTTACTACATACGTAAATCCGGTTCTATAATGGACATGACGGTAGATTTTGTTTTCAATCCGTTTATTAAATTTGTAGACTAAGGACGATTTAAGCTTAATAATATTGTTATTGTATAGACACCTGTCTATTTTTTAGAACTGTACGTTGTTCTCTTTATTTGGTTTTGAGGTATATAACAGATCTCCTACAGGACACATAAACAAAGTTTGGAAACGTTCTTTTAGAATTGAGAATGGAAACAAAAAATGTATCAAAGAGATAATAACTCAACTAAAGATCAGAAACCGCCCAACTGGCCATCAATGAAGCAGGCTCCATGTGGCCCCTAAACAATAATGTATACTAGTTCAGCGAAATTACATTCTCGTCTTTTTTGTGGATAGTCTACTCCGATAGTTGTTGACAATTCTAGCACACGATTTTGTCCTTTAACAGCTACAGATAGCAAGCTTAAGGTACTTTGACTACTGAGATTCAAATTTTGCCGTACTGATCTCTAACGTATGGTTACTAAAATTTGACGGTTAGTTTTTTTTTTTATGAATTATGAGTAGTCAAGTCTGATCAATGTCTTTAACCTTCATTGTGACTTGCAGAGTCACCCTCCTAGACACGTAATTATTATACCAACTGAGAAATGTACACTGTTGATAAAAAGAAGCCAAAGGAAAATCATTATCATCAAAGAAATGAAAAGTGAAAGTCTATGAAACTGCAACGTTTGATTTATTAGGATCAGGTCAGATGGCTGAATTTAGAAAGGTATGTTTAATTTTATCGTTTTCTTGGTAATCTTTATCGTCTGTAGATATAAAACTCTATGGAGATCCTATGTTGATATCAGACCAAGTATGAAATACTATAAGTTGTAATACAACATCTTTTGCCATGATCTTGGAATTTATTTTACTAGGGTTTTGTTTCAGTTTGATATACTATACATGAATATGGAGTTCCAGGTTGAAGATGATTTTAATCTGTAATAAGTACCAATGTAAACTACAAGATATTCATATATTTTAAAAAGCAGCATCTAAAACAATCAAATAGAACCCCACTAGTATATTGATCATGTTCTAGTCCGGACGACTACAAATTATTAATGGTACAGTTCTTGAGAGAATGGTGGTAAGAAAACTTAGATATTTTGGTGTGTTCTCATTTCGCCTTAGCTGTGAATTCCAGGTAAAAAAGGTAAAAAATATACTAAGGCCAGATGGGAATTGAACTAAGGCGAAATGTGAATTTAGATAAAAATGTTAAATAAACAAATTAAATCTTTGTGCTTTTATAACAATTTAAACAACATGTAATTAGGGAATTGTTTCTCTTGAATTATTATCTTTAATAAAAGTGACAATTTTTATGATTTCAAAAGTTGTGAAATCAGGAAAAATCTACAATAAAAAAAATGTAGTTGGAAAGTTGCTTCTCTTGAAATATTGTTTGTTTCATATTTAATAAAAGTTGCAACTTTTTTTAATTCATGCAGTTAGAAAAATCAAAATAATGTAATTATCCTTTACATTTTGCAACACAAAAAGTTTAATAGAAATAAAACCCACATATTTTCCCACAGACTTGTTTAATTGCATAACAGAAACTTTAATAAAATAAATATTAAAAAATCTTCAAAACTGTGCTAATTATATATATTAAGCAAAATCCATGGTATTCAATGACTTGTCTTCTTCAAGATTTGAACAAATTACTAATGATTAGTTTATCATGAGATGCACAGACCACTGAGACTGCACAAAACTGCCTTCATTCGAAAGTAGTAGATCAGCACTCTACCAGACAAAACTGCAATCACGTTTACCAAATACTTAACCAAGAATACACACCTTGGAAAACGCACCACAGACTAATGCCTGCACCAAGATAACGTATAATTGTGATATGAAGAGAGGGCAGATACCCACAACCAATCTGGAACCACCACCAGACAGAAGGACCCAGGACAAATAAGCATTTAGAGAGCTGGCATAACAAGCTCAAAAAGAGAGCCAAAACAGCACATCCAAACATATTTTAAATTATCAATGTGTTCAAGAAAGAGCAAGCAGCTTACAAGGCAAAGAAAGTACAGTGTGCAGCAGGTGGCAAGATGAGAGGAAAATCAAAGAAGTATAGATAAATAGAAGAAAGATTCACCACTTTAAAGGAAACCCTACACAAAGATACAAATGACTATATTCAGTATGGTGATGCAGCATCTTACATCCTCAAACTTGGAAACTGAATTAACCTTGAGCATTCAAATGCGTATATCAGTGCCTTGTACTTGTATGCTATTTGTCTTTATTTATTCATTAAAATATGAAATGTTCATATCCAATTTGTCATCTCTAATAAGACTTTATTTACAAAATATAACACATGAGTAAAAAAAAAAAAACACTTTCAGAAAAAAAAAAGAGCAACTATAAAAAGTGGGACACCAAAAATTAAAAAAAAATATCTTTCCTTTAAAAAGTATTTCATGGTAGAATTTGACATCAAAATAACAAATATCAACTAATTGCAATACAAACAAAACATAACTTAATAACAATGTTTACAGAAGCTCCCATTTCGCCTTAGTTAATTCTTGTGTACCTGAAAATTTGTACTAAGGCAAACTGGGATTAATTTTCTATATAAATTTTGACAGCTAAGGCGAAATGAGAATAACACACTTTGGAAAAGGTTGACAATTATTGATGACCCCTTACAGCAAGTGTTGATTCCATAACATAATATAAAAGTAAATTGCAGGCAAATAAAACGAAAATAATATTCTACTCAAATAATAATCTTTAATAATAAGGTAACAGAAAAGAAGCAGAAATCATTAACTTGTGATTAGATCAAATCGATTCAAATTAACCCTGACTATGACGCCTCTCCTTAGAATGCCTACTGGTCATAGCTAGGTTTCTCCGTCTCTCGACCAACTGCCTCTGAAGTGACTCATGTCTTGCCTTCATAGCTCTTTGGTGTCTCTTTACACCCTCATCACTGTTTACTCGTTTTAGTGCCTCGTTGAAATTCCTCTTTACTTGATCCATTTTTCTTACAGCTTTTTGTGCCATTGTCTCGTGATTTGGTGATCTTTTATTTCTGGTTCTCAAATGATCTAAGAGTCTCTGGAATCTTGTCAATGTCGTTCTTCTGCCTAAAAATGGTTTATTACTATGATTATTTGTCCAATTTTTAACTTATTTAAAATTCGTCTATCTTAACTTATTGTTGCCTCTTATGTACAATCGTCATTGATTCATGGCACGTAAATAACGTGTTGAAAAGGAGCCTGCGTTATTTCGTGGTTATCGTTGGTTCATGTCGGTGACCGGTCATATTTGTTACAAATTAGGCAGTTGTATTCCTTGTTTGAATTGGTTAACATTCAAGTCAGAGCTGACTTTTATAGCTGAGTAAATGGCATGGGTTTTCTCATTGGTGCATAACTATAATTACTTTGATCTACGTCATTTAACACTGGTTGATAATTTTCTCATTGGCAATCATATATCACATTTTCTTATTTTCGTATCGGGAACTATTTCAATTTGAGTTTTATAATAATTACTACATCACGTTTATGAACTGGAAATTTACTGACCAAATATATCAATTTAGTCAATTGTCATGTATTAATCTAAACACTCCCTTTTTATTCTGGGTTGGAACGGCCTTTTAAAAATAGCTGTATCCGCCGCTGTTGTCTGCATAATTTAATAAATTGTGGTTTGTTCTTTTGTTGATTCATATCGGAGTATTCTCTAGAATGCTTTCGACAGCTATATAAAGGGTAATAAATAAGAACTAGATGTTATGCATTATTATTAACTTACTTGGACATTTAGCTTCATCTGATTTATCAGAACAGTCTGTAATTCCATCGCATTTTTCAGATTTAAGTATACACATTGAACCGTCATCACATCTTTTTTGTGTGTTCTTTGGACATCCTGTTCAAGAAAAAATATGCATAGAATATAAGATGTTTTCTTATTCAATTAGAAATAAGAATGACACTTTGTAAATTTAGTGCGTTCCAAGCGCTTTTCTCACTCACTGTCACATATACTGGTATCAAGAAAGTAAAATATCGGATAAGGCATCATATACTAGTTACATTTATTGGACATAGGACCCATATACAATTTGATTAAAGCCCCGAAACGGAACTGAACACAATGAAAACTGCAAAAATACCATTAGCTTCGATATGAAATATTAGATACAATCTGTGACCAACAAGTTGAGAAGATTTTTCATTCGAAAGTTTTTTCAAAATATATTTAAGAGATTTATAATAGCAAAAATACGGGGAAAACAAATGAACGTTTGAAAAATTAATTAATATTAATTTTTTTTATTAAACATCAGTCTTAACGGTGTTGAAGCCACTGAAGACAAAAGATAGAAGGATCATTCAATCTCCTTTCCATGACCAAATGTTACAAACTTGACAAAAGGCACTTAAAAAAATTGTTAGCAATTTTATGACAATAACAATGGCTCCTATCACATTTTCACCTCTTTTGCATTAAAATATGACACATTTTACATTTATAATTTTTCAATGTACTTTATGTCACACGTTCGTCTGCTGATACATTGTACTAGTTTTAAAACTGAACTTACCAGAGCAACCATTCTCATCTTCACCATTGGGACATTCTGGAATTCCATTACATTTACCACTTTTAGCAAGGCAGAAACTGTTAGGACACTTGAACTGGTTATTAGAGCAGGTAGCAGCTAAAAACATCAAAGCAGTGTATAAACCATTCTCGGTTTGTATTTATAAAGAAAGCATCATCATTAAAATCTACACGGTAAAATGGTGATGGCGTTTTCCGTAATATAAAGTAAGCAAATAAATAAAATTTATGTTTTCAGAATGTTAGAAGAACAAAGACATCTGCCTGGTTTTTTTTCATTTACTTGTGTGTCATAAGAAGTTTATATGAGATCAGAAGAATTCATGTTAACCATATTTTATTTGAACACTTACCGGCACAGTTTGCTTCATCGTCTCCAGCTGGACAATCCTGATACCCGTCACACTTGGCCGAGTCAGAAATACATGTCACTCCGTCACTACATTTGCTACTACCTGAAGGGCAATTGAATGCTGAAGAGAAAAACACGAGTGTTCAGTGAGTATAGACAATATGCAGTAGAAATTTAATATAGCAATGAAAGATTTAGATTTTACAGAATATGAGTTCTCTTATTATCTTCAGCGTTGAAACAAAACAAAGCAATGAAAATTTACAGCAGTATATACAAATAGACCACATCTTACTGTAAATTTAGAATTATACGTTAGATAAACTCTATAAGTTATAACATTACAAAATTGTCTTCATTTAGATTACTGAAACAAATCCTACATGTTGTACACGACAGGTATACCCAATCCAAATCCTGCATGTTGTACACGATAGAAAAATCTAATCCAAATCCTACATGTTATACATGACAAGTACACTCAATTCAAATCATCATTAATGTACATGGCAGGTACATCAAATTCAAATACTAAATGTTATACACGACAGGTATTTTACCCAATCCAAAGCCTTAATATTGTACATGACAGATACATCCAATTCAAATCCTAAATATTATGAATGACACGTATACCCAATTCAAATCTTTAATGTTATACACGACAGGTATACCCAATCCAAATTCTACATGTTGTACATGACAGGTACACCAAATTCAAATCCTAAATGTTGTACATGACAGATACACCCAATTCAAATTGTACATGTTGTACACGACAGGTATACCCAATTCAAATCCTATATTTTTTACATGACAGGTACATCCAATCCAAATTGTACATGTTGTACACAACAGGTACACCCAAATCATACATGTTGTTCACGACAGGTATACCCTATTCAAATCCTAAATGTTATACATGCATGACAGGTACCACCCAATCCAAATCCTTAATATTGTACACGACAGGTATACCCAATTCAAATCCTAAATGTATAAACCTACTTGAACACATTGTACTGTCTTCATCGGATCCATCAGCACAGTCTGCATAACCATTACATTTGTCTGCTTCAGATGTACAATCTATAACAACAACAACAACAGTTATGACATTGTATGTACAGACTTACACTCATTTTATTTGTCAGGGTTATATTAGGTTTTGGATATTCAAATAGTTTGGTAATTACTGAAGACATTAATTGTTGAAGTGCACATCTTGTACCGAAGAAATATGTACCGTTACTGATATTACTACCACCGTGTCGAGTTTCAGCTGGTGGACTGTTAGTCAACAACCCAGTAGCAAGTACTTTGATATTGACATAAATAATATGGATATTGTATGCTTAAAGTTTGTTGTTATCAAGCTAAGGAATATAACTTCCTTATGATCAGGAACAGATTATACTGTTCCCTGTTATGATGAATAAATCTGATTCCACGTTGCGTTTGATTTTTTTTTTTAAAGCTCTTCAACATGGAATTTCAAAATTTAGACATGAAGCTTCTTCACTCAGAAGAGACATTAAGTACTTGTCAAAATGCATCTGATGAAGAAATATTGGTACAGTTATTGCATTCAGTAATGTAATAATTTATTTCAATATATAGTGGGAACTTTGTGATGATCAGCGGCTGTTGTAATATCTTTTTCTTAGTGCCTATATATATAGGACGTCAGAATTCAATATAAACTGTCCTATCAGTTTATAGTTTTTCGATTCAACATTATTTACGTTGGAAAATCTATGAAGTGCTTTGTTTTATATTTGTTTTCTTACCTGTTGGTGCTTGAGTAACTGGTGCAGCTGTAAAACAAAACAGAATTGTGAAATCATGTTCAATAACAATAATACTATCTTAAATTATAACCCCATTTTCCCAGGTTATATTAGGGGATGATTGAGTGCTTACAATAAAATTGGGAATGGAAATGGGAAATGTGTCAAAGAGACAACAACCCGACCATATAACAGACAACTGCCGAAGGTCACCAATAGGTCTCGCTCGGACACGCACTCCATAATCTAAACATGTTTAACCCCACAACACGTTTCTGTCACAAGTCATGAAATCTGTACGTTGGTTTACATTCAACTTCAATGTATCTAATAATTCTTTTTCACTTATTTTACCTAGAAATTATCCAGCCGTAGGTTTTTTCTCTTCTCTGGAATTGTTTTTTTATGTTGTTTTCCGGGGGCCTTTTATAGATTATTATACTATTATACGAGTTTAACTCATTTTTAAGGCAAGGCGGTGACCTGTAATTGTTCAGATATGTGTCCAAGTTGGTTTTGAAATATACCGCCTCATTGGCAATCGTACAACATCTCATTTTCAAATCTTAAGGCAAAGTATACCTAATTCGTTATTCGATTTATTGCATTAAGAATGGCTTATCAAATTAATTTTGTTTTTGTAAACTCATAAGACATAATAATAATTTTAACTGTTGTACCTGCATTAGCACTGTGCTTAAACGGCTGTGGGTAACTTAAGTTACCCACAGCCCAAGATGAAGCCGCCTTGCGTCGGTTCGATACTTTTCTTCTATAGAATAACAATACCACAAATGCATCAATTAAACAACTGAATTTAAAAGTTGTATTAATCGTTTAGGGAAACCCCTAAACTGGAAAGGTGATTAAATTCTACAAAATAAACGATCACAGCACGATTTAAAAAAAACACTTAGGCTGTCCGTAACTTCAAAACAACTTGTCCGTAACTTTTTTCATCATACCAATAGAGATGTCCGTAACTTTCAAAGAATCGACATACGCGGATGTAATGTTTAAACTGATGATAGAGATTGCATGGAATACATATTCACAAAACGAAGTAGATGTCTAGTATGATACAATTCATTGTATCGGGAAGACAAAATTGGGAAAAATATGAAAAAAATCACGATAAATCCGCAAAACTCTGGTCTCATTTTGTATAACGTCGGGGTACCCGAATTGCCTAGTTCGGAGGGTTGTTTCCGATCATAGCAGATAAACTGTTGAAACATCATTGTTCGTTTTTATTTTTGAACAAGTAGACTACACAAGTATTTTTTACACATACATGTAGCATGTATACACTTACTGATTTTCTGTCAGCAACGACAAGGGTAGCGTGAATCTGGGATTTTGGAGGGAAACCCAAATTGCCCAGGCATGCAGTGGATAGACAATAAGAGACTTAAGTGCACAAACTTTTTTCCGTCTTTTTGAAAAAGCCAAAAACACTTTTCTCTCATCCCCACAAAAACAAATCCCATCAGCATTGACAGTAAAATAAAAGGGGTGTCTATCTGGACACACTGGGACGTTGCGCACGGTGATATTGCGGCACCCTGACCAAGGTTTACAGTAAATGGGAAAACTTAAAAAAAAAAAAAAAAAAAAAAAAAAAAAGGACATTTTGTATAAATGAATAAACCTAGTTTTACAGCTAGTTGCATATTTCATTTGTATGCAAGTTGCATTAAATCTCATTAAACTGAATAAAACTAAAAGACACAATAGGTAAAAGTCAGTGACCGTTGTGAATAAAAGGAAAAGAGCAGTCGACATAGTGTGACAATTCGACATAGTATATAAAAATATAAATAACTACGTAGGACAACAGGGTAATTTAATAGTCAAACAACCCCTGATAACATACAAAGAGAGAAAAACATACTAGGAAACATATTCAAAAATCATAACACTATAACTAACTGGTGGGATGTATAAATACCGAGCCGCGTCAAAGAGTATTCATCAAAATACACACAGAAAGAAACAGAGGTGAAGGTATACCGCAAACATATAATTAAACTCAAAACATTAAAGAGTATGGAAAAGCCTTGGTCTGACAAGCGAAAAACGTCGATAAGACGCACATCAGTAAATAAAAGTTCAAACCATAACCAGGATGGAGTACCACAAACCCCACATAAAACTTCTGTGGTGTAAGTATGATGCGTTAATAAAATCACATTTGGTGGTGAATGAGTAGTATAAACGGCCGCGAAGGTTACAAATATGATGTTAATTGTCTTCTAATTGTTGAAATTATAATTCTTAAAATTTTAAATCAAAAGTTACCCACATCTAAAAATAAAGTTACGGACAGTCTGCTTAGTTTCGATCAAAAAGTTACGGACATCTTATGCATTTTTTAAAGTTGACCTTGCGCTTTAGTGAACTCTATATTAACAAATTTATGGTAATTGTTAGTCATTTCTTTATTCAATAATCCTATAAATATTTACATTCTGCATGAAAAACGTCGCAAAAGGTACATTTTGTATGAATTAAATATCAACGAGTTTAGAGTCCGCCATCTTGGGCTGTGGGTAACTTAAGTTACCCACAGCCGTTTAAGCACAGTGATTAGGCAAAGCGGTTTAAAAAAATACACATATATCAGCAACAAAACGAAGACAAATAACTCACTGTCACAATTTTCTTCATCAGATCCGTCTTGACAGTCTTTGATTTTGTCACACTTCCTTGAGTTGACAAAGCACTCATTTCCGGTCTCACATTTAAATTCTCCATCACTGCATGTTCCTGGAGCACTAGTAGGTCCGGACGTTGGAGCTGGGGTGGATTTTTCTGGGGGGGGAAAGAGAACAGATGTTTAAATATAAATTTTACCATTGGATCAAATTTTATGCGATATTTATCCCTTCTTATCCGTTAATGTTTCTGAATGATCAACGCAAGGCTTGCCAAAAATGTTATTTGGTGTTGAAATTTGTCCACATTTTCAAAAATCTTTTTGGTCAGATTTTAATTGAAACTATCAAATTTTCTAATTGTAGTAACGGTTAATGAATTTACTGATTACCAATGAAACAACTCTTCACAAGAGACCAAATGACACAGAAACTAACAACCATAGGTAAACGTACGGCCTTCTACAATGAGCAAACCCCACACCAGAGTCAGCTATAAAAGGCCCCAAAATGACAAATGTAAAACAATCTAAACGAGAAAGAACGGCCTAACTTATGGACAAAACATATGAACGAAAAACAAAAACACAAAAAAACGACAACCACTGAAATACAGGCTATACTGACTTGAATGATAATGTAAATTTTAGAGGGAGTGATCGTCCTCTTAAACTTTGGATTTTCAAAGGATTGAGCAAGACTTAGGCCTCTCATATTCCGGCGTAGTTTAATAAATTCTAAACTGCTTTTTTTTAAATTACATCTTTATCTTGACAAGTTCGCATACAGTTCAAATAAACCAATAAACAAAGGGGCAATACAAATTTGAAAGTCAAGATTATCACCCAAAAAAAAGAAAAACGAATAACAGACAAACAAACAAAGAGTCTTGAAACATTGCACGGAGAATTGAAGATTTAGCGAGCACAACGGACTCGAAAAGATCAGTAGATCCTGCTCCATTATTAAAAACCGATGTGTTCTAATCTATAGATACGACATTTGTTTGGCGGCACCCAGTATTTATCCGTATAATGGTATAAGACTAGTAAACTTATATTATCTCTTTTACACAAGCAAAAAAATGGAAGCATATAAAAGATTATTGGTTTAAAAAATACTAGTAATCATAAAATTATAATTGCTGGAATTGAACAATATGTACGTATTTTCGACAATCAACTATCTCCTGCACACTTTCCATCAAATTAATTTTTTCCGTACCTCCACAGTTTTCCTCGTCAGATAGTCGATGAAAGTATATTGTTTTATTTTTTATTTGATGTGTTTAATATATGACGTTTTGTAGAAACACCTACCATCGTCATCTCCGTCATCTCCACAGTTTTGTTCGTCAGATCCATCAGTACAATCTGTTATTTTATCACACTTCCAAGAGTTGTCATAACATTCATCTGTAGTGTCACATTTAAATTCTCCCTTTGAACACCCTCCTGGAGCACTGGTTGGGGCTGGGGTTGATTTGTCTAAATGAAAAGTGTCTTGAGTTTAAAATGATATTGTTCATGTCTTTTCATAATCATCATTCGTGTACTCCAAAATTTTCAAGCATTTCCATAGATTATCAAATGTCGCAAATAAGGTTATAGAAGTAATTTTGTCATCAAGGTCATTTCCTTAGAAATTGAACTTGATGATGAAGCCAATAAAAAGGGCACCATGTGGCTCGTATTCCTCGAAAGGCATTTACGAAATTAGACCATGTAAGAGTGTTTTACTTTTCGATTCACGAGGGACTTCAAAAATTTAAAACAGTACAAACATCAAACACCAATTATATAGGCTCATTGTCTTTTGTTTTATTGTTTTATTTACGACATTCATATAACTTGGCTTCAACTTGAGTTACATAAACAGTTTGACTCCATGTTGATATTTTTCACTTCAAAATTTGTCTTGTTAAAACTTGACTATGGATTCTAATATGATGTGCTTCTATGAGAGGCCGATCATGTCAAAAACCCGATAAAGTAACGCGTTAAAATTTATCGCGTTAACGCGATAAAATCACATTTAACGCGATAAATACAGTTTTAACGCGTTAAAACAAGATTTTAACGCGAAAAGAAATCAATATTTTTAACGCGATAAACTTTGCAATTATCAAGTTTGGGATTTATCCCGTAGATGAAAATAGACGTTTATCGCGATAAAATATCCGTCGCACTGGCCACATGTGTCATAATAAATCACATTAACGCGTTAAATTCAACACAATAACGTTGCTACGATACATTATTTTTACGCGTTAAAACATCATTTAACGCAATAAAATGTCATTTAACGTGTTAAAATATCATTTAACGCGTTATAACTTCATTTAACGCGTTAAAACTTCATTTAACACGTTAAAACATCGTTTAACGCGATAAAACATCGTTTCACACGATAAAGCATCGTTGGTTGGAGTTAAGTAATAATGTTGCTAACGAATACTATGATCTGTTCGCATTTTTTGGAGTAGCGAGTTGTCCTGGCCTTGCGGTCATAAAACTTTCAAGTCTGTTTTTTGTACTCGTACTCAAAAATCAACAAATTAAAATGCTGGATTTCATGTTTCGAGCACGATTTTTGTGCTCCGAGCACTGAGCAAAGTTTTATGACTTTAACCCCAGGACATTTCAGACGAGGAGGATAATGAAGATATTACATTTCGTCTTCCTCTCACGATTAAACCATTCTCCTTAACAAACCAGATTTCAAAATACTGAAAACCATACATGTTCTAATGTCCTATTTGTAACAGGTATCTTGAACAACATACTATCAAAAACAAGTGCTGCAAACAAATGAAAAACATACCACCACAAACACAAGAAGATGACACCAATGAAGACGATAACAATTTAGCACACTCAGTAATGAATTACAGCCTTCACTGTATAGTCTTGGCTCACACTGAACAGCAAGGCACAAAGGGCCTTAAAAAGACTAGTGTAAAATCATTCAAACAGGAAAGCCAACGGTCTAATCTATAAAAACAAATGAAAACACTTATGAAGCACATCAAAAAACGACAACTACGGTACCAGGTACCTGACTTAGGACAAACAAATGCAGTGGGTTTAAACGTTTAAATAAGCACTAACACCTATCCAACTTGAAACAATAGTGTAATATCACAACGTAGAAAGACACACTTTAAAATATCAACTGAAATGGTTTTACTCAATCAAATGACATATTAAAAAAACGAATGAAGATACACTGAACGAATAAATGTGATCTATGACTCAATGTAAATACAAAATAAAACAATGGGGTTAGAGTCAAACAATATCAGAAAGAAAATCATCACCTTGAACAAAATTCAGGACTGATAACGGACGGACAGAGAGACAGTGTCTTTCAGCCTTTACAGGTAGGGCATTGATAAAAGCGCCCATTTTAGGGGGGGGGGGGGTAAATAATCTGTTCTCCGTACATGCCATATTACAAAACAACGCAGTATTTAGAGGTTAACATGTCGAAAATGAATGATTGCGCGGCGAAAAAAAACCCGACTTAGTAAGTAGTAAAAATAAAGAATACCATCCTCCTTCCTCAATGGATATCAAATGGTCATCCTCTTACTTTTGGCACAGATTCATTACATTATTGGGCATGCTTTAATAGATGCTCGATGCACGCTCTTAAGGGCCTCTTGTTTTAAATATGTTCACACACGATTGCTAGCTGATAAATTCATAATAGATACCAGGATTGAAATTTTGTATTTGCGCTAAACGAACGTTTCGTCTACATAAGACTCATCAATGACGCTCGAATGAAAAAATAAATAAAAAAGCCTCGGTTATCTGACTGATAGCCGTGTAACAATATCCGATTGTAATGCTTAACTGAGGCATGGTCGATAGATATAGTAAAGATATGTCATGTATTCACCATCTGCAGAAAAAAAAACTTCACCTGTAGAGACTTATGTAAGTATACGTCAAACTACCTATGGTAAACCATAATGTTAGATACAGACATCACTTAATGCAAAAAGACGAAGTAAAGTATCTGAAAAACCTGACATATAAACAAAATGTATTCAAGACGAAGCGTAAAGACAGGTTGACAAATTTAAATCTAAATAGCCTTTTAATTAGCATGATCAGTCAATATATATATACATATGAAAAGTAAGCTTTAATTAAATCAAACGTTGCTTTAAATACGTAACAGTAGCTTTTAACGCTGTAAAATTGCAGTTGTGTGTTAACGCACTAAAGTTGTTTTTAACGTGTTAAAATAACATTTAACGCGTTAACGTTGCATTTAACGCGTTTAAGTTGCATTTAACGCGTTACAGTAACATTTAACGCGTTGAAGTTGCATTTAACGCGTTAAAGTTGCATTTAAGGGCATACGATACAGTTTTGATCCTGTATTTACAAGTTCATGAAAATTTGCATATAGGCTATTTTTTACCTGATTAAATCAAATATGTAATAAAAAATATACCTTCATGTGCTACTTTTTGAGTAAAATTAGGTCGAAATTTTGTATATTTGCTCAAAATTCAGATTTGTGGCCGTAATTTCTTTTTCGAAAGAAAGACATAACTTTTTTGTTATACAAGATAAACACAAATTATATTTTGTTAAATAATCGGTAATTTCTGTATTTTATAAGTATCCTAAAAAAATATCCAATTTTTTATTCAGAAATAACTCATATTTATCAAATGTTTATAAATTGAAGAAAAAACGTCATTTTTTACTGCATGTTTATCAAAATTTTCAAAAAATCCTCTATTTACAGTTTTATAAAATTTGGATCACATAATTTCCCTGCAAAATGAAACAAATTGCTGTTTTGAAAAATAGGGGTCCATGAACTCGTTTTCAAATTAATCAGTTTGAATGCTAAAAATCAGTCGAAAAATACATCTTTTCCCCGATATGTCACAGTTTGACGTCGCAGAAATAACATTTTACGGTAGCAACGTCATTACCTCCCCTGTAACTGTATCGTATGCCCTTAACGCGTTAAAGTTGCATTTTAACGCGTTAAAGTTGCATTTTACGCGTTAAAGTTGCATTTTACGCGTTAAAAGTGCATTTAACGTGTTGTTAAAAGTGCATTTAACGTGTTAAAGCTGCTTTTAACGCGTTAAAGTTGCATTAAACGCGTTAAAGTTGCAGTTAACGCGTTAAAGTTGCATTTTACGCGTTAAAAGTGCATTTAACGCGTTAAAGTTGCATTTAACGCGTTAAAGTTGCATTTAACGCGTTACAGTTACATTTAACGCGTAAAAGTTGCATTTTACGCGTTAAAGTTGCTTTTAACGCGTTAAAGTTGCTTTTAACGCGTTAAAGTTGCTTTTATCGCGTTAAAGTTGCTTTTAACGCGTTAAAGTTGCATTTTACGCGTTAAAAGTGCATTTAACGCTTTAAAGCTGCTTTTAACGCGTTACAGTTGCATTTAACGCGTTACAGTTGCATTGTACGCGTTAAAGTTGCATTTTACGCGTTAAAGTTGCATTTTACGCGTTAAAGTTGCATTTTACGCGTTAAAGTTGCTTTTAACGCGTTAAAGTTGCTTTTATCGCGTTAAAGTTGCTTTTAACGCGTTAAAGTTGCTTTTAACGCGTTAAAGTTGCTTTTAACGCGTTAAAGTTGCATTTAACGCGTTAATGAAGCTAATCTCAACATTATCGCGTTAATTGACGAAGATTTGACACATCCGGCCATTTCATTTATTAGGTTTTGAGTAAAATCTGACGTCTTAAAACTTAGTTAAGGCGAAAGTAGAAAGTTTTTCTGTCATTTTTTGTAGTGAATTGCTTAACGCGTTAAATTATCAATTAACGCGTTAAAAATTATTTTAACGCGTTTAAACTACATTTATCGCGTTAAATGTTAACGCGTTACTTTATCGGGTTTTGACATGAACGGCCTTTCATATGCTTCTTTCGCTAAAAATGCGAACAAAGCCATGCACTAAATCCAATAAAATGTGTTTGCACATGCGTATATTGACTAATGCAGAATAATGAATTCTATTAAATTGGCATGCATTTAATATATTTCATTAACTTAAAACACTTCTATACTTTTAAATGATGCACCGGTTGCTACTAATTCGTTTATTATGATTGCAATGTGTTGCATTCCGAAATTAGCCTCATCTCACTATCAACCAAAATGAATTAAGAAATAATTGATGCAAGCTATACTTTATTGTAGTTTTAACATGGGTAGACATTATATTCGTATTATGTTATCCCTTTCTATCGCTCGGGCAAAAATAATCACGAATATAATGCCTACCCATGTTAAAACTTCAATAAAGTATAGCTTGCATCAATTATTTCTTAATTCATTTTGGTTGATAGTGAGATGAGGCTAATGTATAGACAATAAATTCTCCATATCACTATATTTTGAAAACTATCCTACAAGATTTTTAAAAATATTTCATGATTTTGTGACATCCGCGATTTTCATCCGATTTGAATCCTAAAATTTACAAATTAGAATTTTTATAAATGAAATGATGTGTTTGTTGCGTTAATATAACGGTGAAAATAATAGTTTTTTTTCGATAAATGTATTCAAGTCCATATACTCTGTGCATATACAATATTGCTGTAAAACAAATGTGTCCGAGTTTTAGATACAGGAAAGCGAGTACAAGTCAATTATACATTTTCTGATGATGAAAGTATATTGTTTTTATTTGTTGTGTTTAGAGTTTTGTGGACAACCCCTACCATCGTCATCTCCACAGTTTTGTTCGTCAGATCCATCAGTACAGTCTGTTATGTCATCACACTTCAAAGAGTTCTCATAACATTCATCTGTCGTGTCACATTTAAATTCTCCCTTTGAACACCCTCCTGGAGCACTGGTTGGGGCTGGGGTTGATTTGTCTAAATGAAAAGTGTCTTGAGTTTATGTTGCTTTTAAAATACCAAGTCACGCTTTGAGAGTATATAAGTATAGTAGCAAACAGATGGCGAATAACGCATTTATATGCATTCTTAAGGTTTAGATTGATTCAGCTACAAAGTTGTTCATTTGGCATAAATAATTTATGTAAAAGTTATTATTCATCTCAATCATGTGAAGGTATCTGTTCTTTGTACATATAACAGTGGTTGAGACTTTATGATTTTTTTTGTCTGAATACATGCACATGCACATCTAGTATCAGACAGACGTGACTGCGTACATATACTTCCCGTACGTAGAGCCATACACTTCCCGCCCCTTTTCTATAATCTCTAACAGAAAGAATGAAAAAGTCATACACGAATATACCATTGCACCAAACTATTCAGTAAGTTAGTTTGAGTTTTTTTTTAACATTAGTTTAAAGCAGCATTCTTTAAGAACTAATTCGTAATCCTCATGATGCCAAAGATACTGTAGTGTATTTAAGCATAGTTCATTATAAATAATGTGTAACCATGGTTGAACGAAAGATGATTCTAATACAGTAAACCTTTAAGGAAATAGAGTATATATTATACATATATGTGTGTGTATTTTTAAGGAAAGAGTATGTATATTATGTGTCCTTTAAGGAAAGATAGTATATATATACATATATGTGTGTGTATCTTTAAGGAAAGAGTATGGATATTATATGTCCTTTAAACGAAAGAGTGTGTACATATATGTGTACTTTTAAGAAAAGAAAGAGTAGCTATATATATTTACCTTCACAATTCTCTTCATCAGAATTATCATCACAGTCTTGAATATCATCACATTTCCACCCCGAAGGGTAACATCCCTCGCCGTTATCACATGATATGTCACTATCAGTACATGTCGCTGGGCTTGGGCTAGGATTCGGTTCTGAAAGGAAAAATCACAGATATATAGCTGTAGAATAATTATTATAAACCCAACACTTGGTCGTACTAAAAAATATTGAAGGGATGGAATATGTTTTTTTTATAATTCATAACACAAAATAAAATGCTGCCAAAAGACATATGAAAATCAACATAATAACATGACATTCCTTAAAGTTCCGTAGCTTCTTCTCTTTTTTTTTTTTTTTTTTTTTTATTAAAGTACAACTTGGTTCATATACATGAAATACAATATATTACAATTTTAAACATATAAGCAGTCAATTAACATGTCACGATATTTATACCAACCAGCCTTTAGAGGCTTATGATGCACGGTCATTTATGTAGGAAAAATTATATATATATCTTTATTCTCGTTAACCAAAGTAGATCAAAGTGCAATTGTATAGAGAAATAAATAAATTAACATATACATAGTATAAATTGTAAATATAAATGTAAAGTATAGACATAAAGGGGTTACCCAGGAGATTCTAGGCATTTAATAATTATTCTTATAAACTTGCACTGCTTGTTTAGTTCCGACGGGTTGTTGCTATTCATTAGACCCCGAAGAATTTTAAAATTCTTCGTATGTTTACAAAATGATGCTTTAGTAGAATTTGTCTACTTTTGTCTATTTCCGAACATTTAAAAAAATAATGGAACTCGTCGCCAATATCACAGGAATTACACAAAGTTCAAACACGAGATACGGGAATTCAAAACGTTATATAAACTTAAACAAGGTGGTGATGTGGTATGACTGTCAACGAGAAAACTATCCATAAAGACTAGCGACTATCCAAATAGTCTTCTCAAGGATTGGTCGGAATCAGAGCCGAAAACCACATATAATATATTGTGAATAAAAGAATATAAATGCATAAAATGAACTTTCAAAAAATGGCCCTCCATGTATAATATAGGAATAAAATAACTTTCGAAAATGGTCCTCCGTGTATAATAATTGAATAAAATGAACTTTCAAACCTCGTATTCGCGACAGATAGACGTCTACATCTCATTTCATTACCTCGTGTTTTACGTGTTTATCTTCTTTTTTCATATATAGCGAATTCGTATATAACTATTCAAAATATAAGTTTGACTCATTATCGAACTCGCATTCAAAAGTTTTGGTTAACTCACTATCATCACATCCGCATTCGTCACTTCCGTCCAAACAATTGGCGATACCATCACATCTTTCCTTAACAGGAATACATGTCGAACCCTTTTTACATTCAAATTCAGCTGCTACATCACACTGTCCTTGGTGACATCAGGGATAGAAATGAAAACAATGCTTTAAAAATACGCATTTAACAAAACGTACACCTGAAATCTTTTACATCCCCCCCCCCCAAAAAAAAAAACACAAACCAAGTGATAACTCGTAACATTTTGTCTTTAACGTGTGTTTGTGTATAGAGTTAGAATGTTAATATGCGTCGGGACTGTATTCATGCTTTAAAAATCAGAAGGGAAATAACATGTTGCATTACCTTGATTGCAAGGGAACAACCATACTCCACTCTTTGAGTCTTTTGTGGCAATACCAACGTTAACCACTTTCAATGGATTTTTATTATCTTTCCATTTCAAGATTTTATTTTTATCTCCATCTTTGACTTTGATCTTGTCGTTTTTCAAAGTTATCATAAATTTGGTAAATCCATTCTCTAAAACTGGTCCATAATATACCGCTTTTATTTTCCCATTTTGACCATCTTGTATCATTGACACAGTGTTGTCTGATCCCCCTAAAATAATCTTATACAGGGGGTCGTTGATACTGTCTGTTGACATAAGGAGGATTTCAGCATCATGACTGGCCTTGATCCTCAACTTAATTTTGATATTTTCCGAGTCGTCAATAGTTATACCATAGTCGGATAAGACTGTATAACCACCTGTCGCGTCTGTTGTAATGCTTATGTCTGCACATGCTTCAAAATAGAAATATGCCTATTTCAATATAACATTTGTACTTCTTTGGTCCTTGCTTAGCTTATAACTTTTATAATCTGTAGCCCTTCTTTGTTCTCTCATCAACTACACAGAATTAGTGGATGGGGAAGCACATGAGAGATATATTTGATGGAATGAACGTGGCTAAGTGCATGATATATATACGTTTGAATTGTTCGTGTTATGAAATAGAGGTGCGTTAAAGAATTTGGTAAGTGGATTGTAAGCCTACAAGTAACATATAATTTGATCACTCATACTTTAACTGATAAAATTGTTATAGCATTTTTTTTAATTAAATATTTGTACTCGATTAGTAACTGTCTGACATTAAGCAGTAAGTTATTTCAGAAAGCTGCAGGACAATGTTAAATGAAAAATTCGTAAGAGGGAAGGAACCCTGTGTCTCGCCTAAGTTTGCTGCTGCCAGTGTAAAAAATATATGCTGACTTTAAAATTGAGTCCATTTATCAGCAAAAATACAGAATTTGAAAAGAAATAAACATTTTTCTTGAATGATATTTCTCGATGTTGAAGATGAGCTTCTGTCCAAGTTTAATAACAATCCACGAAAGTTTACAAATTTATCAAGTCAAAAAAATAGTGTGGTAACTGTAATAAACAAAGTCCATCAATCAGAAAAGTACTAAAAATGAAGAAGGAAAAATATGCCCAAGTTTTGATTTAGACATTATCTTTTTATCATCAAAAGCTTCTGCCAAAGTTTCATAAAATTCCGTAAAGGTTTGACAAAGTAATTATTGCGTAACAAACTTTAACACCAGACTGTATCTACTTGTTAACTGTAAAAAGACTAAGTTCATTTATCAGAAAAAAAAGCTGAAAATGAAAATGAATATTTTTAAACATTTGTTCTGGATACTGTTTTTGGTAATGAACAAGCTTCTGTCTAAAATCCGTTAAGATTCCATGGAAATTCATAAAAGTTATTGGTATCTTAAAAAAACTTTTAACTCCCGACCAAATCCGAATGTTTAACTTTACAAAATATAAGTCCACTTATTGGTAATAAACGGAAATTTTTAAAATTTTGCTTTGAATTCTGTATTTTTGTCATAAACAACCAAATTAATTTAATCAAATCTTTTCGACGTTTTATTTTTTTTAGAGAAAAAAAACATTGTTCTGAATTTCAATAAAAGATGGAACAATAGAAGCTTAAGAAATGGCTTCGAGTGTTAAACAATTGTAATGACATTCTTTGGTTGTGACAAAAAAAACAAGGCAAACTACGAAACTGACCCAAGAAAAAATTACTGGAAACAAGACTTACGATATTATCCAATGTCAACTTTTAAGATAAGATTTTTTTCCCGATTAAGGGCCCATGTAATTTGATATAATGAGATTTTATAACTTACATAATTTGTGGGTTCATTTAATCTGGTGTACTATTGTTAAGTAACTTTTGTAGTTGTGTTATACTTATTGAAAGTGTTTACCTTTCCGTTTTTACTAACTATCGCAAATTTGTCAGAAAAAAATATTTTCTATTAATAATCAAAGTAGGATTCTGTATTAATAAGAACAAACATGGAATAGCAAATGAGTATACACAATCATTTAATTATTTGTTTTCATTGTTATAGAATGCTTAGGTAAATCAAATTCAGAGAATTCATGAAATGATAAAGGATGAAATCAATTGTAAAAGTAAATGTTTTTAAACTGGTCTTACTCGAGTACTGTCTTTTGTTGAATGGTATACGTAAAGATAAAGTTGTACCAAAAATGCATAAAAGCACGAGCAGTTTTATTCTTCCAATCATTCTCAAAATCTGTAAAAATATAATTTAAATTTAAGAAGTTGTAAACTTATAATCCTTTATAAGTTAAAACTACAACAGGTACTGCCGGAAAGAATCACTATACCAACAACTGTATAAATTATAAATGTCTAGTGTGTGAGTTTGATTTTTTTTACAATTTGAATTTGACCATTTATAACTGACTTTGAAGGTAGATATTGCCGAAATGATATTTTTGTGCTTGACTTGATCTAGTATCGATTGGTATTACAATTAGCGACGGAATCGCAAAAAGTCCATGTATGGATTTATAGATTAGAACATAACCAGTATGGTGTTGATGCGGTGCTGCGCAAGATTCAAGATTGTTTATCACAAATGTAATCATTACGTTAGTTTAGCAAGCAAGGGACTTTGACTAACGGAAAAGGTATTATATATAACTCGATCTACTGTAGCAAGCTACTGTTTCATGTCTTTTTGTTGTCGGGATGTGTAAGTACACGGCCACGTCCACTTGTATTTTTGTCCATCTGATGAGTTGAAGCCTTTTTCAAATGATTTTTATAGTTCGTTCTTATGTTGTACTGTTATACCACTGTCCCAGGTTAGGGGATGGTTGGGATCCCGCTACCATGTTTTACCCCGCCACATTATTTATGTATGTGTCTGTCCCAAGTCAGGAGCCTGTAATTCAGTGGTTGTCGTTTTTCTAATGTGTTACATATTTGTTTTTCGTTCATTTTTTTATACTTATAAGGCCCGTTAGTTTTCTCTTTTGAATTGTTTTACATTGTCATATCGGGACCTTTTATAGCTGACTATGTGGTATGGGCGTTGCTCATTGTTGAAGGCCGTACGGTGACCTATAGTTGTTAAAATGTCTGTGTCATTTTGGTCTCTTGTGGATAGTTGTCTCACTGGCAATCATACCACATCTTCTTTTTTATAAGACAAATATAATAGATGTAAATTTGAAAAGTAATACATAATAGCAGAAGTCCATTACTAGACTAGTAATGGGTCTAGTAATAGACCTCTTACAATAGTAAAATGATTGAACATTTGTTGATTTTGAAATATTGAATATAAGAAAAAATAGAAAATGAAATCATTGATAATACGGTTTTAAAATAGACGTTTTATTCCTAACAGTCCGTTTTGCTGTTTTGTGCTCTTTGATCAGGTTGTTGTTTCTTTGACACATTCCCAATTTCCATTCTCAATTTTAAAGAATATTTAAAAAATGGTTAGAAAATATAGTTTTATGTTTATAACCTTTAATTTCATATATAAACTTACCTTTTTGATTATTCCAGTAGTAAATTGTTCCTTGAGTGGTTTTCAGTCCGAAACAAATACGTTTTTATAGTGGCTACCTCCGGACAATTTCTCGCCTGGTCAGTTATATCGGCTTTTATTAATTTCATTACGAATTTCTCGCTTGCTTGATTTAGTTTTAAATTGTAGATAAAGGTCGTATCACATGTCCGTGAAAACAAAGGGATATCTCGCCACCACGCACGTAGTTTTGGCCAGTTACTTCAAATAAATTTGGCCACTACCAAACCTGAGTTAAAACTGACATGATTTTTATTCAAGTCAGATTTTATCAACCAGTAACAAAAATATTATCGTAAAATTTGGACGTAAGTGGTAGTTCATGACCAGAACATTGTAGTAGTGGTCATCTAGAGACTTCAGACGTAACCAATAGTTCATGACGACTAACAATCGTGATTTCTATAGCTTTACTAAAAAAAGCATGTTGCTCCAAATGAATTTGATAGTTTCGGCTAAACTATGCATGTACTGTTCTTGAAGGTGAAAGTCTGTCATCCTGGTTAAACTACATTTATTTATGTATATTTCACACATGCAAAATATGTTGTATTGTATATATTATCATCTCTGTAACTATGTTATTTAGTTAATGAGAATAAAGATCTATCTATCTATCTACCTGCGATATGTGGGACAGGGACTCCCTGTGTGGGCGTATATACAAAAATAATAATAAATAATAAATAAATACGTTTATTGCAATAAGCACAATTATGCTATAGCACATTTAAATTACAACATTATCATGTGTAAGCAACATGAAATTTATATTAATACATAGGTATACAAAACTGCAGAGAACATAATTTAACAATATGAACATTTTGTTAATGAAAAAGACAATTAGATGCATATATATAACTACGTTAATATGAAAGTTCTGAGTTTCCAACTTTCACGCAAAAAACACATCAAATTGTAAATAACAGTTTTTGTTTGAACTTGTAGTAGTGAATACAGTTTGTTGATATTTGGCCATGTATGATAATGTTTTGAGAAGTATTTAAGTCTATACTGTCTATATGCTGGACAAACCATAATAAAATGATATTCGTTCTCTATACATTGCATAGTACAACATTTACAAATTCTATCCTCCCTTCGTTGTTTTATGTAACGACCAGTTTCCATATTTAGTTTTAATACACCAAATCTTAATAAAGACAACATTTTAACATTGATATTTTTTAATATATTGTTCCATCTTAAAACCTGTTTTTATCATTGTGTACAATATTAGTTTTTCAGAGCTCTCTACAGACTCACGCCAGCTCTGATAAAATTGATCTAACAGACGTTCATTCAAAATATCAAAGTTTACATTAATATTCTCTTGTGCGTACCATAAATAATTAAATCCAAGTTGAAAAAGTAAATTACGAACATTTGTGGCCCAATTTTCTTTACCATTATTACAGTCAGCAACTAGAACTTGATATATTTCATATACAATATCTGGTTTCTTGTTTATAATATTAACCCAGTATTTCAACAACTTTTGTTTCCTAGTAACATACATAGGTAAATGACCAAGATCGCCAATAATACAACAGACAGGCGTGTTTTGGGGTACTTTTAAAACAAATCTACAAAATTTATTATGTACAGTTTCAATTTCTTTTGCATGATGAAAACCCCATACTTCAGAGGCGTAGTTTAAAATAGACATAACTAGACTGTCAAACATAGCACATTGCTGTTCTGGTGAAATCTAAGTAGATCTTAATGAGTTTAACAATGCTGCAAGCGCTCTACTTCCCTGTCCCGCTAGTCGTTTTTGAGTTTGTTGAAATTTACCGTTGTAGAATGGATGAAGTTAAACTTGTCAGAAAAAAAGATCACATGGGCAGAGTTAAGGAGGATGGAACCATATTGAGAATTTCATTAACGCTTAGGTCAGTCTACGATACAGTTTGTTCCCCTTCAAATTTACATCAGTATCGAAGGATAGTAGAAGCAGGTTGCAAGTTATGATGAGAAAAAGGTACGATGAAACACATACTTTCATGCTGTGATGTTGTGCTGCCTACTCTAACTGTCTGTCACAGGAAAGACAAGGTACTAAAACATCTGGAAGAGATCTTTGATGTTGAGAGAAGGAAGAAAAGACCAACAACAGCAGATGAGGGCTGACATTGGCAAGAAGCGTATGTTCAGTGTATGCGTGCAGACAACCCTACGACTAGACATTTTAGTTTGGTCACAGAAGCCAAAGATTATATTAGCAGTAGAACAAACAGGACCTTTGGAAGAGAGACGTGGAGAATCATACCAGCGGGAAAAGGAGACGTATGCAGAGCTAATAACAACATTTTAGAGAGAGGTTGTAAAGCGAGGATGTTCTGTAGAAGACGTTTGAAGAGGAGTTCCTATATACAGTCAGTTTGCTACAGGCCATTTGAGTTGTCGGAAAGGCAAGGAATACAACAGTTAGACAGTTAGAGGAGGCAGCTTATCGTTGATCTTGCTGGTTATGGCATGGTCGAGATGGTCTGAACTGGAAGCCGAGTGCTGATGAGTAGAGGTTTGCTCATCTCTACTGACCCGAAAACCGGATGAATGTGAGGAGAGAGGGTCGACACATCTGGTGAATGTTGTAACAATCTGAAGACACCAAAGCACTGGCAGAGAGCGACAGAGACAGATGAGCAGTCATAGGAATATGGCAATAGAAAAATTTGCCATATGGCAACAGAAAAGCAAAATTACACCGTCTGTAAGTAATAATCATAATGAAATACTTTACAGAATGAGAGATAGTTGAACATTGCCCAATTTGTATTCAAACTGTCGTTGTCAATTATGGGTCTATTTTTCATAAGTGGTGCATATTTGATTGAAGCAAGTCTTTCTTTTCAATTTACAATTTGTATTTACAGAATGTTTTAATGTTATTTATGTATGCAAATTGTCTGAATATTGAAACACACGTACTCTGTTGCTTTTACTTATTAAAAAGGTACTTCACTAGCCTCATATTATATTTCATTTTTGTTTTGGTTTTGTATATTTTTAATGTTATTATATATCAAAATATAGCTTAAATGTAATCTTAAGCGAGATGGTGTATCAAATACTTCTGCTTCAAACATTTACAAGACAAATAGTCATCTCGAACACGCTTAACGTAAAAATGTACCAGACTTTATATTCGGTAAAATTATTATTCCACTTATAGGAATTTCATTCGGTTGCCGGAGGCAGAAATGCAAATAAATGCATTAGATAGATCAGTCTTTTATTATTCTGGCATATTCATGCTTATGTCTATTAGTTATCCAAATGTATTTGCACCCACCACAATCGGCTTTTTTGAATGAAAATTTGTTTTGGATTTAAAAGTCTACTAGGATCTCGAACTACTATACTATATTAAACGTATTCATAAAGGCAATACAAACAGGAATAAAATCAGATATACCAAAATGGACATTTTTCTTCCTCTAATAACACACCGGTCGGATACGATTCCCGACGAACAAATAATGTAATTTCTTGCATTTTTGTCCGAATATAACTTGTTTATACAAAGGTAAAATCTAAATGTTATTTAAAATAAAAGAAAGATGGGAAGGCTAGTTGCAGATGAGCGGAAAACGAATGTCTTTGAAACGACCACTTGTTAAAGGAAATGTAAGATATTGAAAGGTCTAAAAAAAAAAGCATCGAATTTGTGACGTCAACTATATTTAGAACTAATAAACAAAGATGAATAATATTTTCGTTTTGGTAAAATGATTTTTCGATTAAATTTGGCTAAGATTATCTAATGAAGTATTGATAGTTTCTTTTCAATAAATAAACCGTACAAAAACTATTGAACCATTTCAGAATTGATCGTGATATTTTTCCAAGACAAACGACACATTCTTTTTACTCTTTCAAGTTTACCTACCTTTAATATTCTGATCTTTTTCATCTAAAAAATATATAAAGACAGTATGCCTATAACGTTCAACTATGATTGCTGTAACCTCTCTTACAACAAAAAAAAAAAAAAAAAAAGACACGAAAACATTGGAACCATAAACTAAATGTGTCAGATTTTAAGTGGCAACATAGTTACACTTATTACATAGTTAGAGAGAATACGTTACAAATATTTTTTTTTTTATGTTTGTCTAAAAATAGGGAGAATTGATGTTTAATTATTGTCTATAAGACAACTATCGACCAGAGATCAACAAGGATATAAACACAATACATTAAAAGAGGGGCGAAAGATACCAGACGGACAGTCAAACTCATAGATCGAAAATAAACTGACAATGCCATGGCTAAATACGAAAAAGACAAACAGACAAATAATTGAACACAAGACACAACATAGAAAAATAAAGACTAAGCAACACGAACACCAACAAAAGGGTAAGCAGATCCTGCTCCACATGTGGCACCAGTCGTGTTTCTTATGTTATTACAAATCCGGTAAATAGTGAGGCAAAACCCATACCATAACAGCCACCAGTGTGATCGAAGTGGGAGAGCAAAGAAAACTAAAAATTCAAAAAGGGGTATGGGTCCAATGATTCAAATATCAAAAGACATCAGCAGGTCAACACATGCATGTTTAACTTTCTCAAACCTTGTATTGTAATTACAGAATATTAAAGATATACTCCAGAATCTTCAATGATGAAGAACATTGGCACTGATTTTTAGCTAATTGACAAATGCAGTTTGAGACCATTTGCAATTAAGAATTTATTTTAAAACAGTTATGTTTGCAGTGTTCGAAGGTATGGAAGACGAAAAGAATGTGAATATTTTTTGTCGAGCCTGCATTCTATCGTTGTCGTCGGAAGCGGCGTCGACAAATATTCACTTAGTCGTTATTTTTTTTCAAAATTTTATATATAATAACTTTCTTATACTATCCTGGATTTCTACCAAACTTGGACAGAAGCTTGTTTAGGATCATAAGATAGTATCCAGAAGTAAATTTTGCCAAAAAAATAATCCTGTTTATTCGTATTTTACTTATAAATGGACTTGGTTGTTCAGCCAGTTAACATTACATTCATTCTGTGCTTAAAACTTCATTTACTTTCTAAAACTATCATGGATTTGTACCAAACATGGACAGTAGCATGTTTTTTTTTTTATTTATCAAAAGCTAGCATCTAAAAGGAATATTTGTAAAAATGTATTTTCTGTTTTTCCGTATAAATTACTTTAAAAATATTTCGGACTTAGTGTTTCTCCCAGTTAATATTGAAGTTAAAGTTTTAAAAACATTTATTAGATTCATAAACCACTTCGGAACCCTTACGATTTTTTATCATAATAATCAATTTTATCAATTCTTAAAATATTTGTTAACTTCAAAGTGTTTGCCGTAGACAAATTATGATCATACAAATGTAGAACCTTATAGAACATAAGGGAGGGAGCAAATTACTTCGGGGCAATGCAAGTGTTAGTCTTGAGACATCAACATTTATATTCTTAGTATTGGATTAAACCCATTAAAGTAAAAATTACAGATCCATAAAAACTAATTTATAATAAGCCAAACTCGTAGATTGTCGATGTAGATACAAGTTTATGACTTTATATTTCCTTCTGGCGAAAAACAATGTTCATGTAAATTAAAGAAAATAGTCCCCTTTTGTTAAAAAACTCGCCTTTTGACAGTTTGTTTTATTTAACAACAAAGCGGGGTAACCAACTGTAACGTTTCTGACAACAGTATAGCCTATGGTCAATTTTCACTGCTGAAACCATCACGACTTCGTAACAATTTAAATAAGTGTGTTTTAGCTTGTCTGTACATGTACAATTCTTTCAATTAGTGACAAATTATTGTTTTCTTTATAACCTTATGTTTATATAATTACACTACATTTTAACAGAAAAAAATACAATTAAAACACAAAGAAATGTTTTTAGACTAGCTTACTGATTTTATATTTTCTGAGCTGCCGAATTTATTGCTTGAAATAAAATAGCAAATGGATGTTTCAATTTTAAAAGAATAAAGCATCTTCTGCCTGGTATAAAGATATGTCAATTTACAC